>BJKM01000060.1:1287500-1860621 GCA_015082035.1 Chaenogobius annularis
CACAAAATACTCATAGGGAAAGAAGAACAAACTCATACACTGGACCCTAAAAATGACAATGACAGACAGAGACTTGACGTACAATTTCTCTGTATTTATCAGCTACGTTAGTGTAACAAACATGTATGCTTGTGATATCGCAATAGTGCACATTTAATATGTCATATAGAGATAAAGTGCTACGAGCGGTTCAAAACACTGCGCAAAAGATATTTTTAAACCTTCTTCTTACCTTTAACAAATTAGACGACGCCATGTTTCTGCAACTTATCATCGCGCAAAATCTCGCGAGATCAGCGGTTCCAGATGGCCCTTCAGTGAGGTAATGGTTAACGCTGCACTCAATTTCACAAGATTTATCTCTCTGTTTCCTTCATTTGAAACGTATTTAATGTTGCATGACTAGATAATGAGTATTATAAACGATTTATTTACTTGATTTACGTATTAGTGGGTTTCAGCTTCCTATGTATCACGCACTACCAATCAAAAGTTTGCACAACATTTTTCATTTTGTGTTTTTTCTTCATTTTCATTATTTACAATGTAGATTCTCACTAAAGGCTTCATATGTGAGCACATTTATAATCATCTAATTTATTTATTTAGTATATATGTAGAAAGTATAAAACATAAATAATAACATTGAATGAGGCATGTTCATTCAAAAGATAAAATAATTAGCTTTGAATTGTGAATTGTTCTGATCACTCTGAAACCCATTGCTAGTCTAGCTCTAGCTACTTACTTCATGGCAATTTCCCAAATGGCTAACCGCACATCAAGACTGATGTCGTTGTTTGTTCTGTGATTTATTTATTTTATTTAGCAAAACTACCCTTGAGATGCATTTTGGGTCACCCTTACTTCAACAACTACACTTTGGATCCACATAGCCAGTTTGATAACTAGTTGATTGTAATCACTAATTCATCAGTTTATAGTGTATATCTGTATCTTAATCTCTAAACTAAGAGTTAAAATGTAGCATATTGGTTTTGATCAGACTACTTCATGACATGTATAGCATCTTTCCTCAGCTTTGGTAATTGCTGTATGGAAACTAAAGAAAAATGTGATCAGTGTCATGTGAGCCTGATTATGACCTGGAGCCTATTCGAACAGTAGCTCTTCATCTTCCATTCACATGCAAACAATGGTAAGTCATCTTTGCCCTCTGACTAAGTTAATCATTCAGCTTTGAAGCAGCAAGTGTGAGTGTGAACATTTCTGTGTCGTGCAAATGAAACATGGCAACTGAACAGACTCAACAGGTATTTAGGGATCTGGATTCTGACATTAGGAGCAACTCCTGCTTGAACACAATGAGGAAGTTCAACCTGCATCAACTTTTTACCTGGTGAGTAGAAAGGTTTATAAGCCATCTAAGAAGTAGCCTAGTGTGCTGGTGATATAGGTGTTGATATAATTTTATTTTAAAAATGATCTTATTGTTAAATATGGTAATATGCTGTTGTCATGATCTTGTTTTCACAGGCAGTTGGCTAAAACCTTGGCCATGGGTCAGGGTCTGGCTGCACTCGTCTGTGGCACAGCCATCACCTCCCAGTATCTGGCGACAGACTTCCACGTGAATACTCCTATGCTACAGAGCTTCCTAAACTATGTGTTGTTGTGTGTTACCTACACTCCAGTTTTGGTCTGCAGAAAAGGTACCAAGCAGAATACTATGCAGTCAGATGTTCTAAACAAAAGATCATGTGGCACATACTGCTGAGTACAGTGGCCACAAGTTTGAGGGCTTCAAGTTATGATATTACATACAAAATATTGTTTAGCTTTCAGGTAAATTATACCTGTAGTATAGTTGGACGTGAGAACTGATGTTCAGGTTGTTCCCCTTTAAAACACAGGGGATGAAAATGTTTTACAGATTCTCAAAAGTAGGTGGTGGAAGTATGTCCTGCTGGCTCTAGTGGATGTGGAGGCCAACTACACCGTGGTTAAAGCTTACCAGTACACCACCCTCACCAGTGTTCAAGTAAGTACCATGAGACAATATAATTTTTCTGTTTATATCAAATAATAATAACGATAATAATCAGTTAATAAAATAAATAAAACCATGCTGTATACTTTTTGGAACACATTATAAACTACTAAACTCCAATTTAGTGATAGGTCCATGATGCATAAAAATGACGCTATGAAATATCTTGGACATCTTGGACCCATAGCTTAATTTTAAACCACATGTAGATTGTATAATTAAAATAACGTATGCCACTCTAAACCCTCTTTTCCAGTCATCTAACTTTCACTCAAGAAGTTCGAAAAATAATCATTATTTATTTGGTTTTACCTATCATTGACTATGCTGGTATAATATATCAAAATACACATGACTCATATCACAGTCCATATTAAACTCACCATTGTATTCTTTTTTTTAAAACAGCAGGTTATAACCATGCAACAGGCGACAACTGCTTTGGAATCAATTCATTTTTAAATGCATCTATTTCTTTTGTCCCCAGTTTCTCAAACAAATTCTAACTCCAGTAACCTCGACATATTTACTTAGAAGCACTCACTGTCTCACTTTGTCCATCCCACGAATCTCCAAGGAAGCTGGACGCAGATCATTCCAGTACAAAGGCCCTTCTGATTGGAATATGTTGCCTATATCCTTAAAATCTTTCAGTTTATTTAAGTCTTTTCATCTTATTTAAGTAATAATAATAATAATAATAATAATAATAATAATTAATAATAAGTGTTTTCTCCATCCCTGCATGTGTTATGGGGGAGTTTTAAACGTTTCAAATTAGCTTTCAGTTTGTACTAATAATTGCCTTTTGGGCTTTTTTCTGCTCTGGATCACTTCAGTACTATTGAAGGTCTACTACACCAACTTACATTCATATGTAACTCTGCCTCATAAACTGTCTGTAAACTGTGTACTGTATACTGTCTATTGTATTGTATGTATAACGATGTCTTCTTGTTATGAGTTTTGGATCCCCTCGAAAATTAGATGGCACAAATTATATTAAAAGATATAGTTTTACATAATAAAAATAATTTTGTGGTTTTCCTCATGGATCCAGCTGCTCGACTGCTTTGTGGTCCCGGTCCTCATGGTCTTGTCCTGGTGGATTTTGAAGACCCGCTTTAGACCAGTCCACTATGCTGCTGTGTGCATCTGTGTGCTCGGAGTGGGAGCTATGGTGGGAGCTGATCTGCTGGCTGGACGAGACCAGGGCTCCAGTAAGTTTATTACTTACTCTTTTGATAAATACTGTTCTTTCAGTGTAGCATTTTAACATCTGTCTTTACGCCCTCAGCTGCAAACATCTTGTTGGGTGATGGTCTGGTGTTGCTCAGTGCCTCGATGTATGCAGTCTCAAATGTGTGTCAGGAGTACACTGTGAAGAACCTGAGCCGAGAGGAGTTCCTGGGTATGGTCGGCCTATTTGGCACAATCATCAGCACCTTTCAGATGTGAGTGACCTTGTCCTGCTAGTGTAATATGATACGCAACATTGACATGTGATTACACTTTACATTACATAATAGTTATTCTCCAGTAATCTAAAAATAATGTTTAAAAGAAGATATTATTGTTTTTGTACTCTGTTTTATCTCGTATTAGAAGTATGTCTCTGTTTTCAGGGTGATTCTGGAGCGCAATGAAATTGATGCCATCCAATGGAACTGGAAAATTGGTCAGTTTATTTAGTATGTTTTGTCTTAGGATGTAAAAGCTACATTTTAGAAATCTGTCAATATTGTGTGTGCGTGCGTGTGCGCTCGTGTGCGCTTTTTTGGGTAATAAGGTGCAACATGAAACAACAAGCAAAATATAAAAAATCAAATAATAAGGCATGAATTTAAAAAAAAACTAAATAAGATAAAAAAAATAAACTTATTACTAAATTACTAAATATTTGACTGAATATAGAACCACAATTATTAAAAAAATATTAAAAATCACAGTTTTGGGCTAGTAAAATGAGGTATCCTAATGTATGTATATTTTCACAGGGCTGTTGTTCTGTGGCTTTGCCTTGTGTCTGTACACGCTCTACAGCTGCATGTCCATCGTGATAAAGCTGAGCAGTGCCACTTCAGTGAATCTCTCTTTACTGACTGCAGACCTTTTCAGTCTCTTCTTTGGGCTTGTCCTCTTCCATTACACGGTATATTATATAATTTATATCATAACTGTACATTATGACTACTATGCATTGTACACAATTGATGGGACAACTCCAGGCTGTATTTTATGGCAGTGGTTCCCTTCCTGGGGGGCGAGATTGTAGGGATTCCCAGAGCTTTGTCTGGTCAGAGATTAGGTCATCAAAGTAATGATTTGTGCAAATTAAATAGTAAAAATACCAAATAAATGATTTGAAATGTGTGTGTGTGGAACATAAACACTACAATTGCTACAGATATTGTTTGAAAAAAATGCTTGTTAGTAATAATTTTTATCATGTAATGCCTTTGTCACAGCCACAGTTTGGAAGGGCCCCTGAGGGGCTGCAGCAAGTCTACAGTTCATACGGGGGGTGGGGCTTTAAGAAAAAAAAAAGGTTGGGAACCACTGCTTTATGGAACCGTAAAGTCTGTCCTTGGACAGATTGTAGGTCACCAAGCCCCAACTCAATGTCAGAGCCATTAGACTACTTTCACTGCCAGAGCAATTGATTTTGTGCAAAATTCAACTGTCATTAATGTCCTGCTTTCAGTGACACATGATGTATTCATAAGACTAGAACTACAGTGTTACAGTTTCAACAGCTAGCAATTTAAGCAAATGCTCAAACACTTTTGTTCCTTTTGTCTCGATCCTCAGTTCTCTGGACTTTACCTGATCTCACTGGTCGTCATCATTATTGGCTCCATAATGTTTAATGCGGTGCCCACTCGGACTGACCTCGCAGACCCTCCTTCTGTCTGTGAAGAAGGCTTCTATGAAAACCCAGTTGCAACTCAAAATTACTTCACAAACCAGGAAGAGGAGCTTAACGCACAAGAGAAGACAAGTGCTTCAGGCAAAACCTGTGAATTAAAAGAACAGACTTACCAAGATTATAACGTTGCTGTTGCATGTAGCACTAAAATGTAATCCCTTTATACCTCAGTTATTTCTATAATACACATAGACTTGTGTATATAATCCTCACTGTAATTGTAATTGCTTACACAGTTATTTACTTTTTATGTAGTTGTCACCTTGTTACAATAAATTTGAGTTACTGCCATCCAAAAAATATTATTTCTGAATTGGAATTTCATACAAAAGATAGAAACATTAAATGAAGTGTATAATGTAAGACCCTACAAATGTTGTTTTCTTGTTTGATATATTTGCTATTATTGTATAATAATGCATTTCTGGCAATGTGATTTAACTTTATTTACAGTTTTTATATTGCAATGCAAATTTTTGAAATGTACTATTTATAATTCTCTTTACTTTGTTCTCAGTTTTTTTTCCAAATATTGTGAGTTTTGTATGAATCCAAACTGTGGAACAATTGGAAACATCACCCATGGCATGTATCTTGTGTTGTGTCTAATTACAAGCGACTCAGTTGTACCTCATCGCCCCCCACTGACTCTGTCCTTGTGTGCCGGCCTTTCTGCTGCAGGGATCAGTGAATGAGCGGCCACTCGTGCTACACTTAATTCCAATAAGGGAGTGAGCACGGAGGCAGTCATTCACCACATCCACAGCAAGAAGAGAGGATGCAATAACGTGAGTTTGAAGTGACTTTAGGAGAGATGCATGACGATGAAGAGCCATATGCATTACCAATCTGACCAAGGAAATACAGAAGTCAAGACAGAGGTAAGACCAGGTCATGCTGAATTTTGAAGATTGGTTAAAGGATTCATTATATATGTCTACCTTGTTAGAAAAAAAAACTACTTTGCTTTGTCTGACAGTGTGACTAGGAGGACACAAGTGTAAACCAGAGGCAAAGAAATAAATAGAAAGATAAATGCAAAAGAGTTCTAATCAGACACAAAAGCAAAGGACAACAGGTCAGGTAATAGGCTTATCACAGCAAGGGCTCTAATCAGCTTTAGTGAGCGTGTGTAGTGTCAATGGCGTGTGGACTCGGTTGAGACAGTGACGCAAAATATTGAGCATTGATTTGTAGTTAATTAGCAGGTGATTGTGATTGATATCGTCATGTCTACTAAAGGTAATAGAAAATAGTTGGCATATTGGCTGGTCTGTGTCCTTATGCATGACACAAATGTATCAATTCTTTATTTAGTACTAAGCAAATGCTTTAAGTTTTAATTGTCAATAGACTATAATGTAATATGCATTATTTTTCTAAAGTATTGTGAACTAAGACACAATTTAACCAATGGCCATTTATGTTAAGAGTGACAACATCACTAGAAATCTAAAATGTATCTCCCACAAGTACTTTTCGAACCGTATTTATTTTCTCAGTTATTTTAAAATTTGTTTCACAGTTATAGAAACTGGACTGAACACGGCTACTCAACCTTTGTCCCAGACCTCAGCTGGGGTAATTAAGTGATCAAATATTTATGGATATCCTGTGGGTGACTGAGCTGATGTGTGCATGGCTTTTTTGGTTATAGTACATTTAAGAGAACCAAGTTCTGCCAAGAACAATTATATTTTACTTTGATACAACATCAGGAAAAAATTTCAATCAAATTATGCAGTGAGTGGATTTTTTTTAATATAAATTAGCAATGTCCATTAGTCAAATGCAAGTTTAACAGCCATGCATCCTGTTTGCTTAAATAAATAATATATAAATTACATTGTACAATTTATAATCAAGATGCATAGCAAAATATTTCTCACAATTTTATTCCTCTGTCATAAAGGTGAAGAATCTGCCAAGTGTCAAACAGTCAAAGGCTTAAAATAACACTTAATGAAAGGTGTATGAATAATACATAATCACTAATACGTATAAACACACTATCACAAAGCAACTCAAGCTGCTCCAAGCCATGTAAATCTGATCCTGATGAAAAACTACTATGGTGCCTCCACGCACAAAAAGATCATGTGGCACAAGATGCACAGGTACAGCCAAGCCCCATACCTACATTTTTATAACATTAAAAAGGAAAAAAAACCTAGATGGGTTCACTGCAAATTAGCAAATAGGACATACTTTCAACTATTTTGTTGTTAAATCCATGGGTTTCAGAATGACAAAAATCTATACATTTATTTTATTTATTAACCTTTATTTAAACCTCTTTTTCAAGGGTGATCTGGTCCGAAGTGAGAAAATTGCTGCACACAATTTTAAAAACATTTACACATTCAAACAAAAGACATTTAAGAAACTACATTTAAAAGCACAGACAGTTTTCATAGGATTCTTGCTCTTTGTTTTTTTAAAACACCACAGCGAAACCAGTTCATACAACCTCAGTTCATACTGGAGAGAGTTCCAAACTGTGGGAACAGCATCGCTCGCTTTACCCAATCAGTCCATGTTTGAGGGACAGACAATCCATAAATGTCACGTGAGCGCTGGGCATAGTGACCATCAGCTCTCAGATAGGTTGGCGCACAACCACAAATAGACTTATAGATTAGAGTCATCCAGTAAGTGAAGACCTTTCATCCCTGGCATCCAGTTCAGTAATGGGCGAGTCTACCACGAGCTGTCACAAATCTTAATGCACAATGATACACAGTATTTAGTGATTGAAGACATTTAGCTGTTGCATCTCCATAATTCAACAAAGGTAAAAAGGTAGCAGCTACCAGACGTTTGCGGACTTGAAGAGTAAAGCAGGATTTGTTATAATAAAAAACAAGCTTTTATCTTCAAGTGAGCCATAAAAGGGAACACTTGGTCTTGTACAAAGCCAAGGTACTTAAAGTAAACAATCACAATAGGGCATTGGTTTTCTATGACCAAAAAATAGCATATAACAGGAAGCTGAAACCCATGAATATACTTTATTGATCTTTAAAGAACATTTAAAAAATGACAATAGCCTAAAAATATTACAATATATTCTATTATTTTAAGAGAGAAATAAAAATGGTGATTAATGATGTAACACTAGTTTTTGAGTGTTCGCTGCGAAGTGTTGCTTGCTAAGAGGTCGTGGTTGTCAGAAGAATCACAAAATCTGCCTAGAACAGGCCATTTATATATAACTGTACGTGACCTCGTATTATTACGCCCCAAAATAGGTCGATTCAACAATAGCCTAAACACAGTATTATCACTAATAAGGCTTACTACAGAATAGTAAACAAAATCATCTTGCAATAATAATAGTTCCAAAAAAGGACAGTTTTGCATGGATAATGCAGTGTAGTATAATTTCCAATATACACTACTGTAGTATACAGTCATTTGTAAACTCAGACCTTACATCCTGTCATTATTTTTACCCAGCGGTACTCTGTATAGATTCCATTAAAACTCACAGAAACGGCTCAAATGCACCAGACACTAACAGTTACTTGTCTGTCTAGTGTCAGCAAAGCTTGCTCAATGCATACAACAGTCATACATTTTTAAAAGGTCTCTTACATATTTGTATCTATTTCTAATAAAAATGTGTGCTTCTTCTCGTTCAGAGTCACTGCTGATGTCCCGTTGTAAGTGTGACCCAACTAAGCACCATGGTCATTCTCCAGCAGGTAAATACATTATGTCATTTGTTTGTGAATGCCTTCTTTGTTGTTGTGCATTCAAATAAAACACAAATCTCACTATTATTCTCATTCAGTCGTTGTTTAACATTGTAGAGTATTCTGATAGTATTCTTACATGCTTTTGTTGTCTGCTGTAGTGTTGGCTGTTTTTGTTTAACTTGTCATCCTTTGATAAACAAATGGGCTTTGACAGCTCCCCCTCCACTTTAGAGAGCAAAATGGGGCAAGCCAATAAAACCCTGATCAGCTGATGCCCCTCACTGCACGCCCCAAACTCATCACCAGAAATTTTTATGTCAACTATTTGCTTAGCGGAGGAGGTGACATAATATATATCTTGTTTCATCACTCAGATGGATTTAGGCGGAAATAGTTAGAACTAAAACTAAATTGTAATCTGCAGTAAATTAGTTTCAGATACAATTATACTTTTAAATGGCTGTAAGTACAAATAGAAGGGGTTCTGATTGGCTGCCTGAGGGCTGGGATCCAAACTTGCGTCGCCTCAGCTCCAGATTTGCAACACTTGTCAAGGTAAAATCCACCTTTATCATTAATGTATTGTTGAGTAGTACTGAACATTTTGTTATGAACATTATTTATTTTAAGAGAAAGTTTCTTGAACAAAAGTTGTGGCGTGCAGTTAGGGCTGTAAACCTTTAGTCATTTAGTCAATTCATTGATTGATGGTGTCTTTGTCCACCAAAATGTTTATTATTTGTCTAATTATGTTATTGGGATTATAAAGGATGTATATGAACCACAACAAAAAGGAAAAGGCTCTGCTGTCGAGTTGACTGTAGATTTGGGAGTGAATTGTGAATTTATTTTGGCTTTTTTTTTTTTTTTTACACTTTTCTTGTCTTGTCAGTTACTTTTGGTCAACTATATGATCGATCTTTGAGATAGTTTTGAGAACTTTTGCTAATTCCACGGCTCCTATTAGTCAACTAATCGATGCACAGGGAATCTTTAGTTGACCAAGATCTCGTTTGGTCGATTACAGCCCTAAGAGCAGTTGCTCTTTGCATCTTATCAAAGGGGGAGTATGCACTAAATGTTAACATTCATTGTTAACTGAAGCATAAAAGTGGCTTTAGCAATGACAGATACAATCATGTCCAGTGACCGCTATAATTTCTCAGATGTGAATCTAAATGCAAATGAGTCGAGCTGTTGTGTCTCTTAATCATTATGAGCTTAATACGTAGCTCAGAAACAGTTTGGTGAAATGTGCCAGCGCTTTCAAACCATAAATGCCTCAGCAGATGTAACTCTGTAAATTATGCTAAACACCAGCAGAGGGCAGCATTGTACCTGATTTTACTGTTAAGTTCAAGTGCCCAGTGACGTAAGTGCCGTCAGTTAACTGATGCTTTGCCATTGGTGGTGAGGGTTGTAGTACATTTTTTAGAGAACAACCCATAACTGAGTATGAAAAGTAAGCGGACTTTGAGATTGACCAACTTTAAAATCCCAAATGTGCTAATTTTATAAATAAAATGTGAAATGTTTGTGGTCTATTTATAGCCCTTTGTTCTGTAAACTATGACTCCTCAGAAGTGAACGTAAGTGAACACCTGCTCATGTCTGACATCTATTATTTAGTCTACAACGGAGAACATCACTGCACCTATCTACCTTTTACTTACATAATTATTAGCAGTGTCAGTATAGTTCCTCCGTTTTAGTTGCTGTTGTTGACACCTCTGTGTGTGCCAGAAAGGCCATTGACTCCTTGTGGCAGTCACTGGGTTTCTATATCGAAAAAGATAAAGAAAAGCCTCTCAAGAGGCAAAGATGAGTGTTTTTACTGGCTATTGTGGCACATTTCCTTTGGTATCCACTTCTGCGTATGAGTTATTGCCAGTTATTTTCCCTATATGCGTACCTTTAAGGGGACATAATGTGCAAAATGTCACTTTTTGTTTTTGTGAGAAGAACCTTTATAAATTAGATATCTTGGTGTGTAACTCCTTGATTTTCAGCCAGTGTGAGGTATTGACAGAGGTGCCTTGAAAAAAAAAATAACAATTTCAGTTCAGGTTCATTTGGATATAAATGAACAATTTTGCAGTGTTCTGTGAAAACCAAAAAAGCAAGCAAAACAATCTCCATTGCCAAATTTAAAGAACCAGATAATAGTATGGTAATGGTATTTTTTTTTGTTACTCAAAGCCTGATTTTGTTATGTTTCAATGTGTGGTGTGTCATGGAATATTTTCCGCCCAAAAAGTGTGTCGTGACGTAAAAAACATTGGAAAAACATAGATGTAACTTCTGGAACACAAGCTCCCTATAGACTTACACCAAAAGAAAAATAGAGTAAAGAAGAAAAGAAGAGACACCAAACATCCCAGTGATTTAAATAATTCAGTGAGTGGCTTCTGATGGTTTGCGGTTGGCCCAGTCTCGTCCCTTACTGGCTCTGTGTGTGTGTGTGTGTGTGTGTGTGTGTGAGTGAGTGAGACAGGTGCGTAGTGGTGTAATGTTCAGGTGGCTCAGTTTGCCAGGTGAGAAATTTACCTAATTAAAGTGACATGTACAAAACACACACTACCAGACAAGCACACATCTTACACATAACATCTACACAACAGTGGACAGGCAAAACAAAACACATAGAAAAGGGAGGGAGTCACACCACGTGCATTGACACAGTCCAAAAAAGTCACAAAAAACATTCATGAATACTAATTAGAAGCTTTACAGGTTAAATGATTTCAATATGGCTTGTCTATAATCCTTTATTGGTCATTTTTAAATAATTGTTTTTTTCAACACAACATTAAAGTGGAAATCCCACACCAAAAGAAACACCTGAGGAGGAAGTGACATCTTGTTGCCAAGGACAACAGATGAGTTTGAAGGGGGTTGGGTTTACAAAATGAGAGACCGAGGCAGGAGAAGAGGACTGTCCCGAAAAAACTTCTGATGTAACTTTAAAGCTAGAACCAGAGTTAGAATTTTTTCCATCTTGAAACATTTTCGTTTTTAAATCCTGTTAATGAATTAGTTGATCATGTTAATAGATGTCTGGATATTATCTGGATACAGTTAATCTGAGTGTGTCAGCAAGTGATACTGATATTCATTGATTTTTTATTTTTTCCCCAAGCTGGGGCTGTGATTATTTTTGCTTTTAAGATTTTATTACTCCTCTGAGGATGTACAAGCGTCGGGATTATGTTGAACTCTATGAGAAGGATCTGGCTAAATGGGCTCTTCTGCGAAACGTCAACACTGTGGTGAAACATAGCACGCTGCTGCCGGTAGATGTTATTAATACTTGTCTTTTGATTGATTGAAGGTGCTTTTGCAAGCAATGTGTCATATACAGTACACATTACATGCTTTCCTTGTATACCCACTATTTTTAAAAGGCTGCTATTTGTATTGTTTATTTTTATATGTGAATATAAATTCTAATTTGTGCACCTCTGCAAATATATACTTGTCACATTCAGCTCATGCTGTTTCACACAATTTTTCAAGTTAAATTACTGAAATTGTTTAGTATACATGGTAACATGAAAAAGACTGGATTTTTGTTTTGTTTTTTAGGGCGACTATGTATGGTTAGATCCAAAGAGCGGTCGTGAGTTCGAGGTGCCAATTGGCGCAGTGGTCAAACTATGTGACTCAGGGCAGATCCAGGTGTTGGACGATGAAGGAAACGTAAGAGATTAATCTTTTATCTCATTGTAATTTACTCATATTCAAAAGTATCCCACTTATTATAGAGGCATTTGAGTTAATGACATTGCTGTTTCACACACTGAAATGCACTTCAACCTTGTCAGTACATTTAATATTAATATTTCTCTGCAGGAACACTGGATTTCACCTCAGAATGCCACAAATATTAAGCCAATGCATCCCACCTCCATTCATGGAGTGGAGGACATGATCCGTTTAGGAGACCTCAATGAGGCTGGCATCCTCCGAAACCTGCTCATCAGATACAGAGAAAAAGTCATTTATGTGAGTAATCGCTAAAACTGCTTCCTGTTTTATCTCCTTTAAACCTCTGCCACAGTTGTCATGTCTGTCCTTATTCTTTTCTCCTCTTGTCAATGAACTTTTCTCCTTATTCTTTTCTTTCTTCTCTTTCTTCCTCTGAAGACTAACTGTGGTGGCAGAGTAAGTCAGATAATTGAAGAAAAAGATGCATCGTATTCACCTCAAGTGTTTATCCTGAACTAGCATGAACTGATTATATTTGGTATATTTACAGTATTTTATGCATGTATCTTAGAGGGCATTATGTCAGTGCTTGATGGTAAAGGTGGTCAGTGCTGCACGCTGCCTGCATGTTTATTTGCTTCTAACATGGACGCCACTTCTCCCATGACTAACACTGATATGTTCTCATTGTCATCCATCACCATTTGAGCTGCAAGATCAGAGTTACCTTATCCACCCCAATGAGCTAACCGCTCTTCCCGTCAGTTGCATGTGCAGACCTGCAGCGCTTTACTTTTCGAGAATAATGTATTATTCAATTTATTTTTAAGTGTACTTGCAGTAACAATGCATTGATGGTATTTTTTATTGTAGCTAATGTCAAAGTAATTAACTTCAGTTGTTATATGCAGACATATACAGGCTCTATCCTGGTGGCTGTTAATCCATATCAGCTCCTGCCGATCTACACTGCTGACCAGATCAGACTTTACACCAATAAGAAGATTGGGGAAATGCCACCACACATTTTTGCCATCGCAGACAACTGCTACTTCAACATGCAGCGAAACAACAAAGACCAGTGCTGTATTATCAGGTGGCTCATGGAATAAAAAGGCACATATTGCTTTATATTATTAAATCATTCTGACTGTTGTCTTCGGTTATAGTGGTGAATCCGGAGCTGGAAAAACAGAGAGCACTAAATTGATACTTCAGTTCCTCGCAGCCATCAGTGGACAGCATTCATGGATAGAGCAGCAAGTGCTAGAGGCCAACCCTATTTTGGAAGGTTAGAACAAAACAAATATACACTGCACAATGAGTCTCATAAAGTCAACATGACGTCTTCTTCTTTGCGTAGCTTTTGGTAACGCTAAAACAATCCGTAATGACAATTCATCACGATTTGGAAAGTACATAGACATCCATTTTAACAAGAGAGGAGCCATAGAAGGAGCAAAGATTGAGCAGTACCTTCTAGAGAAATCCAGAGTTTGTCGACAGGTAGGAATCACTGAGAATCTAAAGTTTTAGTAACCCTAGTCTTATGTTGTCTGCTTTACCTCTGTTTGTGTTTTGTGCACCCATTATAGGCGTATGATGAGAGAAACTACCACATTTTCTACTGCATGTTAAAGGGCATGACACAAGATGAAAAGAAGAAACTGGGTCTAAGCAAAGCCACAGACTACAACTACTTAACTTTTGTGAGAAACATTTGGCACTTATTGTGCTCTATATTGAAAATAGTAGATGTAATCTCTTCTGTTGTTGACCCACCCACACCTTTTTTGTTTTAGGGAAACTGTACAGTGTGCGATGGACGTGATGACCTGAAAGAGTATTCCAACATTCGCTCTGCAATGAAGGTATTTATTTTTATTTTTACATTTTACTTCGATTATGTGTTTATTTTATCTACAAATTTTTCCACACTGTAGGTTCTGATGTTCACTGACAAAGAAAACGGGGAGATTTCCAAACTGCTTGCAGCTATTTTGCACATGGGGAATCTCCAGTATGAAGGTATGACGGAATACATAAAACTTTGGGCTGGTTAAATGCAAAAGTGGAGATGATTAAAGTTGTGTTTTCTTTGAAGCGCGTAATTATGATAACCTGGATGCTTGTGAGGTGGTCCGTAGCCCTCCTCTCACAACTGCAGCTACACTGTTAGAGGTAAAACTCTGAACATGTACTCGACGAATAAACCACAAAGGAATATGACTAAATAAATTAATGAACTTGTGTTCAGGTGGATTGTAAGGACCTGCAGAACTGCCTCACAAGTCGCACTCTGATCACTCGTGGGGAAACTGTGTCCACACCTTTGAACATGGACCAAGCCCTGGATGTCCGAGATGCTTTTGTCAAGGTAACGTTATTTAGTTCCCCTTACATAAAGCTTTATGATAGTATGTATTAGATGTATTTTTTAAATATTTGTAGGGTATCTATGGACGCTTGTTTGTGTGGATTGTGGAGAAGATAAATGCTGCGATCTACAAACCCCCATCTGTGCAGCCTAAATTTTCACGACGGTCTATCGGGCTTTTGGACATCTTTGGCTTTGAGAACTTTGCTGTTAACAGGTATATGGCACTACTCACAGAAAGTTATAAATGCTTGAGGATTTATGTGTAATAGGTTATCTTGATATATATATACATTTTTCAGCTTTGAACAGCTTTGCATCAACTTTGCCAATGAGAACTTGCAGCAGTTCTTTGTGCAACATGTCTTTAAGCTGGAGCAGGAGGAGTACAACCTAGAAAACATAAACTGGCAACACATCGAATTTACTGACAATCAAGATGCACTGGACATGATTGCCATCAAACCTATGAATATCATCTCACTGATCGATGAGGAAAGCAAATTCCCCAAGGTATGGGATATGGACACTCACTTCTTAACAATATAACCATGACCATTGTTATTTACAAATACTCCAAGTGTATGTATTGTTAAGCTCAAATGTATTCAGCTATGGGGCTGTGCACTGAAAATAATTCCCCAAAATAAGATCATTGTCAGACCTGGAAAATTGGGAAAATTTACCACAATAGGTTTGACAATTACAATGACTTGGCCAACATCTGAATAAATAATACAATGATGAATATTACTGCTGTGCACTAATGATATTTACTTGTTGAACAGGGCACAGATTCTACAATGCTGAACAAGTTGAACTTTCAGCACAAGCTCAACACTAACTACATTCCCCCAAAGAACAACTATGAGACCCAGTTTGGGATCCAGCACTTTGCAGGAGTGGTCTACTACGAGACAAAAGGTTGGAGTGACATACAATTATTTGGATTCACTTAAAGTACAACTAAAGATTGTTTCTAAATTTGAATGTTTTTATGTGATCTGGCAGGCTTCTTAGAGAAAAACCGGGACACACTTTATGGGGACATTATCCAACTGGTGCATTCCTCCAAAAACAAATTCATCAAACAGATCTTTCAGGCCGATGTTGCTATGGTAAAGAAGCAACTTGTTACATATTTTATCGGCATTTAAAACATTTAAACTCACTTTTCTGAGTTTATTCTGCATGTCTTGTTAATTTGCATGTTTCTGAGTAATGTCCAGCTTAATGCTAACATTACTGTTTCCTCTGTCCCTGTGTGTTTTTGCATGTGTGTGACTTTCACCAGTTTCTGTGCGGTTATGCACCTGCTAGTACTGTGTGTGCTCCTGCCAAAAGTCTTCCTAAGGTAAACTTTATTGATTGATAGTGAGATTAACATTTTTGTGAATTATTAGTCATCCCGATTTCTTGCCAATTTTTTTTTATTTTATTCAACTAGACATTTTTATATAATAATGCAACAGTCTATAAAATGTGTGTTTTAGAGTCTGTATAGTCCAGAAACAATAATGATTACAAAAAATTACTATTAAATCAAATAATTTAATAATCGAATAATTATAATTATAAAAATTATAAAATTATTTTATTTAAAAAGCAAGAATGACACACAATACGTGTTTAATTGTCAATGAGCTTCTATGCTTAAAGGTACACTATGTAACTTCTCTGGTTGAGGATCTGCCACCTGCTTTTCTCCTTGGATATATTACTGCTATGCCTAGAATGTATGGCCTTACACTTATCTATCTCCATGGAGACAAGCAGCTCCCGCAACTAAGCCACATTAGAGGTCAGATCAGTTGAGAGGTGAGCCTGCCCACAGTAAGAAAGTTCCGAAGTGCAATAAAAACTCAAAACTCAAAAATGCAAATGGATACATGGAAATAACATCTTCACAAAACTTACATAGCACAACTTTAAAACATATTTAGTTAGTAAAACATCCAGAAAAAATAAAAGCTGCTTCTTCCTTTGTTTTGACACTTTCTGGTCTTTTCCATGGGACAGGGGGCTGAGACCAGGAAGCGCTCGCCCACTCTGAGCAGTCAGTTCAAACGTTCTCTGGAGCTGCTTATGAGAACGCTGAGTGTGTGTCAGCCCTTTTTCGTACGCTGCATTAAACCCAATGAGTACAAGAAACCCATGGTAAGTGTCCTATTTGTTTCAATATAGATTACAAAGTTTGAAAGACTATGTTTTTGATTGTTTTTGCAATTTTGAATCTCTTAAGGCTTCATAGTATGTTTTCGAACTACAGACACCTAATATTCTGATGGTCTTGTGGGTAAAGTGAATTCAAATGTGTCTTTAGTTGTTTGACAGGGAGCTGTGCGTGCGCCAGTTGAGGTACTCTGGGATGATGGAGACGATTCGTATCCGTCGAGCAGGATACCCCATCCGCTACACCTTTGTTGAGTTTGTGGACCGCTACCGAGTGCTAATGCCGGGAGTTAAACCAGCATACAAGCAGGTGATCAACAGTTACTCAATGGACATTCACTGTCAACATGTTTAAGTTTCCCCACTGCCTTTGTTGCCGTTTGATATGATACATTTTGATTTTGGTGTGACATTTGTTGTGGTTCTTTGATCAGGAGGACCTCAGGGGAACGTGTCAAAGGATCGCTGAGGCTGTGCTGGGCAGAGATGATGATTGGCAGATGGGAAAGACAAAGATCTTCCTCAAGGTGCAACAGACATTATAAATTATATTGCATTTATGTAAATATCTGCTTTTAAACAAGCTCAAAACAAACTCAGTGTGTTAGTTTGATGCAGGAAACGAGTGTGCCGAAAGGTCAAAGCAGGGCAGCGGCCACATTTCCCACTCAGGATGTGTTTAGAGATAGCAGGCGAGGGTTTGTCATTGTTGAATTTTATACTTGTTGCTTGTCATGATGAGGAAGTTAAACTTCTCATTATTTGCAAGGCATATGCTCTCCTTAATATTTAAATATCTTCTGTTGACATTTTATTGTTTTTTATTTCTTTGTCGTCTGTTGCATAGGATCACCATGACATGCTTCTGGAGATTGAAAGGGACAAAGCGATCACAGACAAAGTTATTCTCATCCAAAAGGTGGTGAGAGGTTATAAAGACAGGTAGGTTTTTTGTTAACGTTAAGGATTTTCCTGTTTAAATAAGATTTTAGCATACCATGTCTTAATTTTCTGCCGCAGGTCAAACTTCCTGAGGTTGAAGAAATCTGCAGTGTTCATTCAGAAGACATGGAGAGGTTACCAATGCAGAAAGAACTATGGCGCTGTAAGATGAATCTACATTAAGAGCAATGTCTGATTAGTTAATTAATCTGTATTTAACTTGTTTTCACGTTTGTTTCAGATGAGAGCAGGCTTCTCTCGTCTACAAGCTCTGGTCCGATCCAGGAAGTTGTGTGCCTCATATCATGTGGCCCGTCAGCGAATCACGGGCTTCCAGGGTCGTTGCCGAGGTTACCTGGTGCGACGAGCTTTTAGACACAGACTGTGGGCTGTCATCACGCTCCAGGCCTACACCAGGGGCATGATCGCTCGGCGGCTGTACAAGAGGCTCAAGGGAGAGGTAAAGGCTAGATATAAGACAACTTCGTGCTACTTTTGTTTGGGTTTTGATTGAACTTTCAAACCATATCTAGAATTCATAGTAAATTACTGTGATAAAATGATTGCAGTGGACTTGATTAAACAAAAATATGAATTGTATAGTGAAACTTTACTGTGCATAAAGGTTTATACATTTATAATATAATATAATCTTGTATTAATCTTCAGTATCATAGACGGCTGGAGGCAGAGAAGATGCGTCTTGCTGAAGAGACCAAACTGAGGAACCAGATGTCTGCTAAAAGAGCCAAGGAGGAGGCAGAACGCAATCACCAGGTACAACACATCTGTGCACTGAACTCTTAAAGGGGTAAAATGTGTCTGTAACTGTTTGACTGTCTCCATCCAGGAGCGACTGGCTCAGCTGGCCAAAGAGGACGCTGAACGTGAGAAAAAGGAGAAGGAGGAGGTGCGTAAGAAAAAGGAATTGGTGGAGCAGATGGAGAAAGCCCGACATGAGCCGGTTAATGACTCGGACATGGTGGACAAGATGTTTGGGTTTCTGGGAACAACAAGCTCCCTCCCAGGGCAGGGAGGACAAGCCCCTACTGGCTTTGAGGTGAGATAAGCTTCAACAAAGGCCTAGTTAACTAGTCTTACTTCAAAAAGCAAAGCATGGTCACATTATTGTACGTGTTTGTTTACAGGATCTGGAGCGAACATACAACGAGCTGGAGGAGGACGACCTGGATGAGGCTCTTCCTCTGCCTGAAGATGATGATGAGGAAGATTTGTCTGAATACAAGTTTGCTAAATTTGCTGCAACCTATTTCCAGGGGAACACCACTCACACTTATGTTCGCCGATCGCTAAAACAACCATTGCTCTTTCATGACGATGAAGGAGATCAGCTAGTGGGTATCTTTTGGGTCCATCACAAAAAAGTAATGCCAAAATTGTTAATCTTTCGTCTTCTTCCTGCACAGGCCTCTTTGGCAGTGTGGATCACAGTGCTAAGGTTTATGGGGGATCTGCCTGAGCCCAAGTATCACACAGCCATCAGTGATGGCAGTGAAAAGATCCCAATTATGACTAAAATCTATGAGACTCTGGGCAAGAAAACGTATAAACGAGAGCTCGCTACACTGCAAGGAGAGGGAGAGGTGAGGAAGACGGACTCTTTAATAATCTTCCATATTTGTTTACCTGTATTCACTTGTAGTCTCAATCATAGACCACGGCCACTGAAACCCCCAAGAAGAACAGTGTGCGGCACAAACTTGTGTCACTGACTCTCAAGAAGAAATCTAAGATTACAGAGGAGGTAATAATACGTACTGACATAATTATTGTCCGCTGCTACAAAGTAAACAAGAATAACAAAACACTTTCTTCAAATGATATGTGCTTCGATCAAATAGTGCACAGTTGTTAATCTATGATGCGTTTCAGGTTACTAAGCGCCTCAATGATGGGGAGCCTGGTCTCCATGGTAACAGCATGCTAGAGGACCGCCCCACATCCAATTTAGAGAAACTTCACTTCATCATTGGCAACGGTATCCTGAGACCAGGACTAAGGTGATTTATCTCCACTTTACTGTATTTAGTGTAAACTTACTATGGTATTATTTTTTATAATTTGTTCTTACAATTGTTTTTGCAATCTCTGTTTTGTTTATAGGGATGAGATCTATTGTCAGATCTGTAAACAGCTGAGTCAAAACCCCTCTAAAAGCTCCCATGCTCGTGGCTGGATACTCATCTCTCTGTGTGTTGGATGTTTTGCCCCATCTGAAAAGTTTGTCAAGGTTAGTTACTACTGCCAGTATGATTAAAATATTAGTTTGTTTTTTTATCAAAAGAAAAAAAAAGAAAAAAAAAAAGACAAATGTAAAAATAAATGATTTGTGACTTTTTCCATCACCAGTATCTGAGGAACTTCATTAACAGTGGACCACCGGGTTATGCTCCATACTGTGAGGAGAGATTGAGAAGAACATTTGTCAACAGAACAAGAACCCAGCCTCCGTCATGGCTGGAGCTGCAGGCCACTAAGTCCAAAAAGCCCATTATGCTTCCAGTGACCTTTATGGATGGCACCACCAAAACACTCCTCACAGACTCGGCCACCACAGCCAGGGAGCTGTGCAACTCCCTGTCAGACAAAATCAACCTCCGAGACCGATTTGGCTTCTCCCTCTACATTGCCCTCTTTGACAAAGTAAAGTAACAATTACACCCCAACAAAACACTACAAAACAACAACAAATTCTGAGGTGTATTTATCTTCCTACAGGTTTCTTCTTTGGGCAGTGGTAACGACCATGTGATGGATGCTGTGTCGCAGTGTGAGCAGTACGCCAAAGAACAGGGCGCTCAGGAGAGGAACGCCCCTTGGAGACTATTTTTCAGAAAAGAGATCTTCACGCCCTGGCACTGTCCCACTGATGACCAGGTGGCCACAAATCTCATCTACCAGCAAATTGTCCGTGGGGTCAAGTTCGGAGAATACCGCTGTGACAGGGTAATGTTACTACTGCTTACTCTGGTTTCCCACATCAACTTATACAATTTTAGGTGCATCACAACATCCTACAGCCCTGTAATATTTAGTAAAAAAAAGTACACAATGTCATTAGGTCGGTCACTAATGATTATTTTTGTAGTTAACTAGTCAGCGATTATTTTTTCGATTAGTCGACTAGTCATTTATTTCTACTATACATTGAGACTTTTTGAACACATTTACTATGAAGCTGAAGATTCTTCCATGGAGCCATCAATCCATCACTAAACTAAATGATCAAGTTTAATATTAGTTGATTTCTTTAGATATTTCTCATGATGGCCCTGGATTAACGAATGGCTCAAATGCAAAGGACATAGTTCTCTACAGTGTTTCTTACCTTATCTTGTTGATTTACATAAGAAACATCAATGGGTCTTTATGTGCAAATAAAACATTTTTTTAATTGAATATACAATATATTAGTTTTGTTGAATGCTTAATTGAACAAATCACTTTATATTGTTTGCCTTATCATAGGATGACTTGGCAGAGTTGGCCTCACAGCAGTATTATGTGGACTATGGTTCAGAGATCCTCTTGGAGCGTCTCCTGAGCCTCATCCCCTCCTACATCCCAGATCGTGAGATCAGCTCCTCCAGAGGAGTTGAGAAGTGGGCCCATTTCATCATGGCTGCCCACAAAAAGGTGCCAACTCCGACTTTGAAAAACATAGACATTATACTGGCATATTATATATTGTATTTTACATGAATATGTTTATTTCTACTCAGAGTATCTACACTCAGAAAAGGTTTGATTCTCTCAAAGTGAAGGAGGAAGTGGTGGATTTTTCTCGGCACAAATGGCCTCTCCTTTTCTCACGCTTTTATGAAGCTTTTAAGTTTTCAGGTAAGCTATTTTATTATATTATCATCAAAAATCGCATTTGGCTTGATATTCCGCTGAAAGTCAAATGAATATTGTGCTAAGAACACTGTCTGTGCACATGACAGGGCCCAGTCTTCCTAAAAATGACCTGATTGTGGCTGTGAACTGGACTGGTGTGTACTTTGTGGATGAGCAGGAGCAGGTCCTTCTGGAGCTTTCTTTTCCTGAAATCAATGCAGTCTCCAGCAGCAGGTATTTCAGACATTAGTCATGACTAATTTTATCAATTTACATATTCAAATTCTGCCTTTTCAGGGGAGGAAAGTTACAGGGCCAGAGTTTCACCATGGCCACCATTAAAGGTGAAGAGTACACGTTCACGTCCAACAATGCAGAGGACATCCGAGACTTAGTGGTCACCTTCCTGGAAGGCCTAAGGAATCGGTCCAAGTTTGTAGTGGCTCTACAGGACAACCCCAACCCCAGTAAGAATAACTTTTGACATGAGCAATATAATTTAATGCCAAATAATGCCTGGTAATCTTATCCAGATTATGTAATGTTCCAGAAAATGACGTGTGTTTTTCATTCTCAGCTGGAGAAGACTCAACATTCCTCAGTTTTCAGAAAGGAGACCTGATTGTGTTAGACCAGGATACAGGGGAGCAGGTCATGAACTCTGGTTGGGCCCATGGTGTCAATGAGCGAACCAATAAAAGGGGAGACTTCCCTGCAGATTGTGTCTATGTCCTGCCCTCCATGACTCGACCACAGCAAGAGATAGTGGTGAGGAAACCATCTTTAAATAACTTTCACATCATTTGGCCATAGCAACTTTATTACTCTCAGTGCAGCTGCTGTGCCCATCTATTCATGTTTACATGTTTTTGTTTTTAATCAGGCGCTGGTTACCATGACACCAGACCAGCGGCAGGAGTCGGTGCGTGTGTCTCAGCTCATGATGCCAGAGACTGACGAGAGATTGAAACCGTACACACTGGAGGAGTTCTCATATGACTACTTCAGGTACAACATCTTGATACAGGCAGGGCTCAAACCAGGAACACTTACAGAACATGGCATTTAGGATCATTTAACATTTCCTCCAAGTTTACGGTCTTGTTTTTTCTTTGATTATATTAGTTTTTTTTCTGCTCGTATTAAGGCCTCCCCCTAAACATACCCTGAGCAGAGTGATGGTCACTAAGAATCGTGGGAAAGACAAGATGTGGAGCTGTACAAGAGAGCCCCTCAAACTCCCTTTGCTCAAGAAAGTGGTCAACCATGAAGATCTGTCTCAAGAAGCCTGTATGGCCTTCATTGATATCCTCTATGTTGTGGGATTATCATTTTAACATGATGTGTAAAATGTTGCAAATAGTTGTGTTTTCTTTAACTGTTCGCACCCATGATGAAGTATATGGGTGACTATCCATCAAAACGGACCCGCTCTGTGAATGAATTAACAGATCAGATTTTTGAAGGCTCATTAAAGGCTGAACCGCTGAAAGATGAGATATATTGCCAGATCATCAAGCAGCTCACAGACAACCATGTCAAGTGTGTAGACTATAACATTGTTAGTCTTTATCATTTACGAAGCTCTTTTAAGTTATAACTTGGGTCTTATGCAGGTACAGTGAGGAAAAGGGCTGGGAGTTGTTATGGCTATGCACTGGTTTGTTTCCTCCCAGTAATGTTCTGCTGCCTCACATCCAGCGCTTTCTACAGTCCAAGAAACACCATCCACTGTCCGGGGACTGTATGCAAAGAGTGCATAAAGCTTTACGGTATTTCACTGATATCAAACAGTTTAAACTCACAATTTAGTTTCTAGTTCTGGACTTGTAATTATTGAATTATTTCCACAGAAATGGGTCCAGGCAGTATCCTCCTCATTTGGTGGAAGTTGAAGCCATTCAACACAAAACAACACAAATTTTCCACAAGGTCTACTTCCCTGATGACACAGATGAGGTTTGTACACATGTATTGACTCTACTGCAAAGGATTTGTTGCTTTACACATATTTTTTGCATGCCTTTATTTATTTAGCATTAGTATATATTTTTACTATTATTCTTATTATCCTTATTTACTGATTCTGATTCTCATTAATTACCAAACTAATACTTTCTCATTTAGAGATGTGAAGAATATTTGTTGCATTTACAATTTTTCAGATCACACTATAATTGCACTCTAAAGTACTATTAAAAAAACCTATCAAATAAATGTGAGAATTTTAGAGGCAAAAATAAGTTGTTTGAATTAACTATACTCCAAAAAAGTAAACCTAAATGTAATGTTTTCATTTATCTGGCTGTTTATTTCAGATTAATCTTTATAGACTTTATAGAGAAGGTTTGATTTCACAGAATTGGTCACATAGTAGGTGATCTATTTGTAAATATGAATAAAAGTACATTACAGATTTCACTGTAGTTTTGTCATGGTGTAACAATCGAGAATAATCTGAAAATTTGGTTTTTTTTACTGTCATAATAATCGTGTGACACTAATATTTAATATCATTGCCTCCTTACTCTTATTTTAGGCATTTGAGGTTGAGTCCAGCACAAAGGCAAAAGACTTGTGCCAGAATATTGCAACAAGACTGTTGCTCAAAACTCCAGAGGGCTTCAGTCTGTTTGTCAAGATCTCAGACAAGGTTAGATTACTTCGGTTCATGTGTCTAGGTCTATATTTGTCATAATAACATATGTTTTATCCACAGGTGATCAGTGTGCCACAAGGAGACTTCTTTTTTGATTTTGTGAGACACTTGACAGACTGGATCAAGAAATCTCGACCAGCTAAAGACGGTGAGTTTTGTCTTTTTCTTTAGTTATTTCTATTTCTATATTTTTCATTTGTTGTGAATACATGTGAATATATATACGTTTTGCAGGTACTGTTCCTTCACTCACGTATCAGGTGTTTTTCATGAAGAAGTTGTGGACAACCACTGTCCCAGGGAAAGATTCTTTTGCTGATTCAATTTTCCACTACTATCAGGTTTGTCTTGTGCAAAACAATCAAATTTCTATTGGGTAGAATATTAATAATGTATGTTTATTGACTATAGGAGCTGCCTAAATATCTGCGCGGTTACCACAAATGTTCTAGGGAGGAGGTTTTCCAGCTTGCAGCTCTGATCTATCGTGTTAAGTTTGAAGACGACAAATCGCATTTTTCTACAATTACCAAAATGCTCAGGGAGTTGGTGCCTCAGGATCTGATTCGCCTAATGTCACCAGATGACTGGAAAAGGGTGCATTTTATATTTTTTCTTATCTTACTAAGCGTCTTTGTCATATTAATTACAACTGAAATTAATTGTGTTCAACAGTCAATAATTGCATACTTTAACAAACAAGCTGGTAAATCTAGAGAGGAGGCCAAGTTAATGTTCCTGAAGACCATCTATAAATGGCCCACTTTTGGATCAGCTTTTTTTGAAGTCAAGGTAAACATAAACATCTGTTGTGGTTGTTTTTTCTTTACAATGAGCTATCTTAATTATGCTAATGTTTTTCTTTTCTTTTTTTCTTTCTTTTTTCTAAGCAAACAACAGAGACCAAGTACCCAGAGATTCTGCTCATTTCCATCAACAAGCACGGAGTCAGTCTCATTGACCCAAAGACAAAGGTGCATTCTTGCTATATACTGTAGTCATCATCTGTGTGGGGGATTTAATTGAAGCCACTGTCATACTTGTAATTTTACACATTATAGAAAGTAATTGAAAAGTTTTACTTTTTGTTAAAACAGGACATCTTAACAACACATCCCTTTACCAATATTTCCAACTGGAGCAGTGGCAACACATACTTCCATATCACCATTGGTAACCTGGTTAAAGGAAGCAAACTGCTCTGTGAGACGTCACTGGTGAGTAACTAACTACTATCATCATCCTCAACTCTTTTTTAATGTATATTTTTGTAAAAGCCCATGTTTTGCTTTTTGTGTTTACAGGGCTACAAGATGGACGACTTGCTAACCTCTTACATAAGCCAAATGTTGACTACTATGAACAAACCCCGCTCAGCGCGAGGCCATAGCAAGTGAACTTCTTACTGGCAGGAGGCCCGTGAGCTTGTCCGAATGTTGCGTCCTATTGGCCAGTACTGCAGCTGGGGGCAGACCTTTTCCCAACAGCTGTGGAGGATGAGCCGCAGTCCTTCTGCTAGCTCGGAAAGTTCAAAGCTCACTGTGGAGAGCTCTGCTGAGAGCAGCGACCCCGGTGAAGGCCCAAGTCACTACTACAGTAGCAGCTGGACCAGGGAGGAAGAGGAGTCATTGTCCAGTGAGGACGACTACCTCTGACATGTCCAGAGTCAGGGTGGAGCAGAGAGAGCACTAGTTCATTAATGTTATATTTTAGTCACTCTCAAAGGGAATGAGACTAAATATTTTCTTAAGTAAACTTCAGCAGCTTGAGACTTTTCTTTTTAAGCACAAGACTGAATCTACTTATGGCTAATATTATTTGTATATTTTTATGTGACTGCCCCTTTTCACTAATCAACTCATTAGACTTACTCTCTCTAATTTATTTGTATATCTGCTTCTTGTTATTATATTACATCTATTACGTTTATATTAACTAATGCTGAAAAAAGTAAATCATTTTATTATTTTCAAGTTGTCAAAGATAACTTTGTTTTTGTTTCAGTACGTTGCCTTATGTTTTCAGGTCAAAGGTTTGGAAATGAACCAGGCCAACAACTCATTTTTTGTATTTTGGTACTCAAATCTGCCTTCTGTTTTTATATTGTGCTTCTGGGATGTTTTTGTGATAAACTGAACATAACCTGGATCAGTGGATTAGCCTGAATTATTTTGAACAATAATAAACAGTAAATAATGAAATAGTAAACAGACAATAAATTGTCAACTTTCTGTGTTACAATAAACAAGAGATTTGATTCAGCTACAGAAATCCCATCATGAGGAGTTTATAATGTTAATTAGCAAACAAAGCGGTCTTGAATAATTGATAACACTTTAATTGGTTTCCGTGGACTTTATCCACACATGGGAGTAAACGTACCATTATCACTCGGTTACATCAAAAAACAACATACCTGATGTTATGATTTAGCTTCTTTAACCTTTTCAAAGTTGAAAGGGGAAAGTAAATGTATAAACACTGCACACTAAAGGAAAAAACCAAGGCATTAAGATCTCAAGCCCAGATAAATGTATTATAACTTTTTACTGTATGCCTTTAGTTAAAAGAGTAAATTATGAATTTGAATGTTACATGTTATTGTCTACTTGCAAAGAGATTCCTGGGGTAAAAAAAACAACAAAAAACACTCACTGCTAAACATGTTTCTCTTTAGTTATTTATTTGACTTCGACAATATTTTAACAGTAATAAATAAATGTTGCATACACAAACTCATGACATAAATCAGCACAGGCTCCTCACATCTATTAGTTAAATAAATAATTATTTTCATTGCCAACACTATATTACAATAAAATATAAACATTTTGTTGTGTTTATGGTAAAAAATAAATGTTATTATTATTATTATTTTTGTTTTTCATTCTTCACAAAACTAAAACATACACAAAAAAAGCTACATTCAAACTGGACTGTCTGGATTCCCTTAGTCTTCTCGTAGATACGCTTCATGCACCTCGTGTTCACTGTTCTGGAGAAAAGCGTGATACTCGGCCATCCTCTGGATCTCGTCTGCTTTGGTCTCAGCCAGTTTTTTGTCTGCCTCGGCGGACACTTTCTTTGACTCGTCAGCCTGGGCCTGGGCCAGCTGGATGTTGGTCCTCATTGTGATAGATGCCTGCTCCGCTCCTGCAAACAACAATAAATGAAACTGTTAGTAAAGGATAAGCAGAACATTATGTCTCATAATGACAGTCGCTGTAACTCAATACAATTGAAAAAGTCCTCCCTCCATACCTGAAACATATGCGGCCTCGGCTGCCATTTTTGAGATATTCATGGCATTGATCCAAACGCACTCGTAGTGTTTGCATTGACTTAATCTGTCAGCCGCCTACAGGAAAACAAAACTTGTTAAGGCCTAATTTGAACAATGATTTAGTACGTTCAGCTTTTTGTGTATAGACTTACCTCTGCACGTTGGTTGTTGATCAGCTGCCAAAGTGAATCGTCCTCAGCTGGGCTCAGCTTTCCCAAAGATGCCAAGTACTGTCTTTGGAGAGCAATGCGAGTGTGGACAGCCTGAACACAAACAAGTATATTTAGTACCAATCAAACCATGTGAATATGTGTGTATAAAGCACATAATATCATACAAACAGAGATATTAACTAAGAAAATAATAATACCTTGGCATAGTCTGTAAGAGAGGTTATGAGGGCCAATGTGGCCTGGGACAGCAATGTACTGGAGCTGTCTGTCATCACTGATGCAGCTCTTCTAATCAGAGAGTCATGAGAGAGATTTTCAACTTGCTGCAAAGAGATAGAAATGAATTAGTTATTAGTTATTTTACAAAGATCTTTAAAATGACTGAATATTGCAGGGGCTCTGTAACCTACCTGTGAGAAAGAGAGAGCATGAAGTCCCAGGCCAACACTTAAAGAGGCTTTGCTCATGTGTGAGTTCTTTGGGGTTTCCTGCAGCTTCTGAGAGGTTGGGTTCAGAATGCTGAACACACCACTGTCAGAACTGTGAAAGAAATGCAGTGTTAAAACTATATGACAAACGCCTAACTCAAAATATTGAGGTAGAATCTGAGAAGCTTACCTTGTAAATCTCTTGCTGCTCTGTCTTTGCAGAGATCCTGCGATACGGCCTGCACACACTGAACAACGAATGGCTTGCATTGTGCAGAATATTACACGTCTGTCTCTGAAGAAGAATAAAGTAAGACTCTTTTAGTGAAGCTGCTTCTGAGGCTTGCAGTCTACTGATGTCCAAGAGACCCTGTCCAGGTATTTTATAGGCCTGGTATTGCGTAAAACATATTGATCTGTTGACTCTGACTCCAAATGTGCGTATAAGGCATTATCAGTGCGCACAATCACATACACACTACGTGCCGACTGGAGAAACACCAAGCTTTTGTCACTGTCCATTGTGACTTTGCATTGGATAATTAATGAATTCCAATAAGAAGTAAATTACATCATGCAGCCAGTGTTTGTAAAACTTATCCTCACATGGTGCACTTGATATTTACAATTAGCCCTTTCCACTCTTAATTTGTGCTGGGCATATGCAGTTAAATATTAATATTATGTATTGTATATGGTATTATTTTCATATCAATACCATAATTTGCAGTCTAAACATAATGCTGCAGGTGCATCAAAGGTTTCAGAGATAGACACTTTCTGGGGCTTGTCCTGGGGAGGAGATTTGGTCCAATCTTCTGAAGCACAGCTCTGACGTAGAACCTGCGCAAAGAGACCGCAGTCAACCTGTTTGTCAAACGTTTGCACAACACGGCTCCACAGCACCATGTTAATAATCTGCTACAGTCTGTAAATGGCTTGACAGGGGACATGGGTCTGATAGCTTAATGATGCAATACTCTGAGGCCCTTGGCGATTGCTACTTCACTGGACAGTAAATAATGGTTATATAAGTTATTTAAACTGTAGAGGACATGCCAGTCATGGTAAATAAATTGAAATCTTGTTATTCACGTTCACACTTAAACAAGCATCATTTAGAGTAGATTCTGCTCCACTCAATTGCCTACATTTGACACCCGCTCCATAAACCTACAGCAGAAACGAGGAATTGTTGTTAAAATTGTTGGCAGTTATCTTAATTCAAGTTTATTTAATTCATAATACCAGTCATTAAAAGAGTTGAACTGCAACATGAGAATAACAACTCTCTCTGTCTAAACACATCCCGTCATTCATGCTCATTTTAGCGACATCTATTGGTTGTCTTCTGATATTAGTTGAAGGAAAATGGACCAATGACCCCACAACTGCAGTCTGCCCACTCAGCAAATCAATACCACACTTTCCACTTTCCAGCTGCAGATACTTGAACTCAAAACACACACATTCAATCAGGTGTGTGCCAGTTATGTTGGGTAATAATCAAGTAGCATTCATTAATCTTCTATTAATGATTATGTTCAGATGTTGTTGTTGTTGTTGTTGTTGTTGTTGTTGTTGTTGTTGTTGTTGTTGTTGTTGTTTGCTAGAATGGGCTCCAGCCATTCTCAAAAATCCACAAAAAACATTAGCAAGAACCTATAATACAACTGCATAATGTGCTGCCATCAAATCAAAATTGCTATTTGAGTTGGCGCAATTATCAAATCGCAAAGGCTGTAATTATTTAGATTTATTTAATAACATTTCTTCAGCAAAGAACAAAATATCCTGTCTTTTTAATTGGAAAGCCTTGTTGTTGTGCCAGTAGTTTAGACCTCTACAAAAATGTTCTGAAATGTAATTCTTATTCTCTTAATAGTTTAGCAGTTCTTTCAGTCTCCTCTCAAATGTTAGTGCTCCTGAAGTTGAGTCGGAGTAATCCATCATCATCATGTTTATGTACTCTATTTTTCTATATGAATTAAGTTTTACACTCACCTCTAATAATTCCCACTGAAACCTGTTACAGAAGGGTGAGTGGAAACTGGTTATACTCTGGAGGCTTTAGGCTGTGCAAGCATTCAGATAAATGGACCCTTATGGCAGTCACTCAAGACAGACTACGGTGAAACTTACAGATATCTTGGTTTGGTCCTGGTACGGTCCCAGTTTAGTCCTGATGTAGACTTAGTACGGTTCTGTTATAGTTCTGCTGTAGTCCTGGTCAAGCCTAGGTTTTGTTCCAGATTTAGTCCCTGCTTATTCCAAAGTTTGATGGTCCATAATTGCAACTGTGAATGCACCCACAGAGAAGATGAAGCCTACTGTCACAATTATGGGGGGAAAACACAATTGAGATTTGACTGAAAAGGAGTGTTGTATTTTTGTCTTATTTGTTGTGGTTGCTTGAAGCTTTACTGTGTATTTAGCTAGTAATTACATTTGACAGATTTCTTGTGACATAACTGCTATGAAATATGTCCAATTTTAGTGGACTTCAGCCCAACAGCACAGCTCACCATATGCTGCCTGTTATTATAAAGGTGTGTGTTGTGATTCCTCTAGTTTGTATGTTCCTTTGTTGTATCTTCGTCATGCTGCTCACCTTTGCCTCCCATCGTCAGTTCCTTGACACGTCTCGATACATCCTTTTTGCTTACATGCTGATCAACGATGCCCTTCACGTCATATCCACTGTTCTGCTGTTTGCTCTTGTTGTGTGTCAAATTGAGTTCCCACTTGTATATTGTATCCCTTTATTGTTTGCTTCAACTGTTACTTTCCATAATACCCCTTTGATTCTTGCAGCTATGTCACTGGAAAGATATATTGCCATAGTCTATCCACTGCAGCGTCCATTAGCTTGGCGTTCTGACCGGATTTGGGTTATCATTTTGGCTTTGTGGATCCTCAGTTGCCTATTTCCACTCATTGACTTCACAATAGGCAAGCCAGACCCACATTTGGACCCTTTCTCTACCCCAGTTTTATGCAAAACAACTAAGGTGAATACCAGTCCTATTCAATTGCTATTCAAAGCAGTTGTAAGTATACTTTTCTTTGCAGTGGTAGCAGTGATTATTCTGTTTACTTATGTGCGCATCTTATTGGAGACCAGAAAGTTAAGGCAGGAAAAGGCATCAGTAGACAAAGCAATGTACACAGTGTTGTTGCATGGATTTCAGCTTGTGCTCTGTGTTCTGGCCTTCACTCACCCTATAACAGAGACTCTGGTGGTGACACATGGGTGGAACGCTCAGGATATGGCTTTTTTCAATTACTTCACGTTCATCCTCATCCCACGCTTTCTCAGCCCGCTCATCTACGGATTCAGGGACCAGAGTCTCCGGGTGTGCATCAGGAAGACACTCTGCTCCCAGAAAGTCAGCCCCCACAACAGAAGTATATCATAGGATGCATTTAGTGGGACACTGGTGAAGAATATGTTGTCTGCTTTTAACGGCTTGTAAGAAATACACTGTGAGGTGTTCAGACCAGATGCTTCAGTTCAAACCTACAGTATAAGGGAAATTTAAAAAATAATATTCTGTTATAGATAACTGATACTGATTTTGTTATGTACCCGTCCTGAAATATTGTCTTTTTCTGTTCATACATTGATATATAGAAATGTAACATAATGTATGCTTGTTCTTTTACAGTAGCCTATAATATTAAGTTTTATATAAATATAATGATGTTACCTTAATAGATTCTTCTGTCAAATAATAACCCCTGTATAAATGTGTGCCAAGCTGAATCAATAAAGATTACTCAATTTGAATTGTGAATTTTGGCTGTCCTTCACCAGAGACTAACCAGAGATCTATATTAAATAAAATGCTGCTACTAAAAGCAAATTGTAGTCATGACTATCAAGGCTGACATGACAAATCATTCTTACAAAATTGTGCTTCAACATTTTATAGTACAAGTATATATTGTTAAACCTTAATATAAACCTTTTATTGGCTGAATTTACATATTTGATGTATTGACTAATGTGTATCACATTCTTGTGATGTTTCATTATATACAATATCATTATTATGTAGACTATAATAATAAGTAAGTAAGCAAGTAACAGCAGTCAATATCCACCAGGGGGCACAGTGTTAGAAACTTTTTTGTAATTTATTTCTCTTCACTTTTAATTATTTTCTTCTTATTCAGATTACTCCAACACTTTGATTTGTAAGTTAAGTTCATTTTCATGGCGCAGCAGAGGCTGAAGCATGTGCCGCTCCCCCATCAGCGCCCGCACGTGTGGGCTGTAAATTGGAGAGCTTGACTCACCGCTCACAGCAGCCCCTGCCCCGGAGCCAGGCCGGTCTCTGTTTGAGATGGATCCTCGTCTGTTCTTCGGTCTTACCTTCTTCATGACTTGGACTTCACTGCCTCTTTGTTGCGCTGAAATCTACACATCTCTTGTGAACGTAAAGCACGCCATCAGTGCAGAGCGCAAACTGATCGATTCACTCAGAAGTTACATAGAGCAGGAGTCAGAAAGGCTGCAGGACATCAGACGGTGAGTAGACTTCAGCCTACACAATGCAGGTAATTTACCCAGAATAATAACCAAAACACTATTATAGTTTATGTAAAAACACACTCTCAATCAACAGAAGTTCTTTTTATGACATCATCACACACACACACACACACACTCACACACACACACACACACACACACACACACTCACTTATGTGTAGGTCATCACACACACACACACTCACACACACACACACACACACACACACACACACTCACTTATGTGTAGGTCATAGTATGTCACAGTTTCCAATGTGTTCATCTTACTCTGATTTACTCAGAAAGAAACTAGACTGGACGTTTAGCTTCCTTGTAGGCCAGACTATACTAGCAGACTATAGAAATGGTTGTGAATTGAACGTGTTTACATTTTTTAAACCTTTGTAAGATAAACATTTTCTTTTTCATAGTTTTTATGCCAAAGTTTCCCAGCTCCACTCCGAGGTGTACAAAGGCCAGACGACTGCATTGGCAAACCCACTGTTGGCTTTCACACTCATCAAACGACTGTATTCAGAATGGCCCAATGTGGTCTACAGCGATGAAGCTCTGGAAAACTCCCAAGGTAACCTGACTCTCCTCTCACACTTATACATATGGGGGTGATAAGTAACCCTCTAGGCAGTCTACTATCAACACCCACTCCCCCTGACTCCCCCGACCCCGCGGTTCACCTTTTGGTCTTTTGTTTCCAGCTCTCAGATCCAGTTACGAGAGGGAAGGGTTGTTTCTGCCCAAACTGGAGGACCTCCAGGGGGCAGTGAGGGGACTCCTGAGGCTCCAGGATGTGTACTCTCTGCAGGTGTCAGGTCTGGTCAGGGGGCATTTTCTCACAGTGACCAATGGAGGACCCAGCAAGATTTATGAGCCGCTTGTATCTGTCCCTCTGTCTGGTGATGACTGCTTTCTGGTTGGCAAGGTAAGTTTGATTGAAAGTTTGATTTGTTTATCCCTCTACCAAATGGAGGACGGGGAGTTGAAGGGTGCGTTCACACTTGTGGCGTGGTCCTAAATTGAGCCAATTTTAGTCCTGATTTGTTCTTGGTTTGGTCCTGTTTTAGTTGATGTTTAGTCCTGATCTAGTCCCGATTTTGATGTGGTGAATTTATGTGTGAATGCGCCCTGAATTGTATGGCTGTAAACCTTTAGTCATTTAATAAATTAATCGGTGATGGTGTCTTGGTTGAGCATCTTTTTTAGTTGATTGGTTATTTGGGGGTGGGGTTTAAAGGATTTATACTCACAAGAGCAGAAGTCATGTTTGGGTGTGAGTTTAATCTGATTTTCACAGATAAATACACGGTTTACTTGTCTTGTTTGTGCACTTTGGGTATAGATGTTTAAATCATAGAGATACATAATAGGTTGCCACCACTACACTATGCCCTTTTATTTAGTTTACTACAGCCAAACTAAATGGACTATGGCTATCTATATGGAAATTCTGTAGGGGACAAAACCAGAAAACTATTTCAACAGACATATCTGTCCCAATTATTCTAAAATACTCTCACTCATTACCATTAACATTACCATCACTGAGAAACAACAACAACAATGAAAATATTAGTAGCAGTGTATTTTTAACACTTCTGGTCTGGTGTGATAGGAATTATTTCTGGAAACTAAACTGGAGAGAGAATATACTTTCCTCTGCAATCCCATACTTGCACAGTGGGAATTTCTAAGGGCAGGGTTTGAGGGATCTGGATGCTGAATGGAAAAGTCATTATTATCTCGGCTGAAGAGTTTCTTACAGAGGACACATTGATTTGCACCATGAATAAGTTGTCCTTAGGTTCTTTGGGAGGCCAATTTCACATGGTGCTTGTATCAGTATAATTGTATGAAGGTTATATGAAAATGCATTCATTATTTTTATTGTTTTATATTACTGTAAACCTGCTGAGAATGTTTGATTGTTTGTCTATTTTCGGGTTCTCATACTTGTGACCCATAATCCAATAGAGATTCACTGGACTCATTAAAAGAAGCTTAGAAGATAGATTTAAGACTAAATGTATTGTTTTCATTGCCCTTGAATTGAGTGAAATCACACCATAACATTTATTTTGCAGCCAAAGGTTAGCCTTAATTTGTGTATTTTTTATTTGTAGTTGTTGTCACATTATAAATTATTTGTCAATTATTGTTTGATTGACGATACATTTAATCTACTGCACGAAATAGTCTCTATCTAGTTAAACAGAGGTGTTCCTAAACTTTGTGATAGGTGGCGTATGACCAGGAGGATTATTACCATTCAGTGCCATGGCTGGAGCAGTCAGTGCGTCTCTTCAGAGGAAACAACTGGGGCCCAGAGAACCTGGGCACTTTGGAAGATGCTCTGGACCATCTAGCTTTCTCACATTTCAAAGTAAGACTAAAAACAACATTATTATTTAGGCTAGTCAAGGTCATTACAACATTGACATATTTATTGTGTGTTCAGTGTTTTTGTGTGTAGTTTGCTTTTGTTGTAGTACAATAAGACTTGAGCTGTGAAGGGTGTTATAAGTAATTATAGATACTAAATAGATACTAAAGTGTTTCATTTAGGCATTTATTGCATGTCTTTAACAATACTGTACATTAAGAAAAGAATATTTGGGGTTTTTGTGTTAGTGGCATGAAGGTTTTCTTTTAATTATTATTATTAACCTCTATTTAACCAGATGAAAATCCATTGAGATCAAAACCTCTTCTTCCAGGGTGACCTGGAAAAATGGAAAAAATATGATAGCACACAAATGACATATAAGAACAAATAAAAGTAGAGTTTACTTTTAAAAGCACAGTCATTTTTTATAGGATTCTCTTTCTGTTTTTAATATCGCTAGAAAACCCCAAGGCAAGGCCAGTTCTCCCAACCTCACGTCCGCTTGTAGGGAGTTCCAAGCGCGTAGGAAAATGCCCTCTTTCCCCTGACAGTCCTTACACATATATATCACAGAAATATTGCATGAGCACAGGGCATAATAACCCTCTGCTCTCTACATGAGGGCACACAAGTAGGTGAGTGCACTTTTTAATATTACTTTATACACTAAAAACATCCAATGGGTGAAACTCCTGGCACCTAAATAAGGCCATACAGCTTTGGTATAGAGTTCACAGCCTGCCACAACCTGCTGTGAATCTCGAAGGACAGTGATATACAATACTGAAGGTCATTTTGCAGATGCATTTATACAGAGAGCATTGCCATAATCCAATGGAGGCATAAAAGTGGCCGATACCAGACGCTTACGAGCTTCAAGGGTTAAACAGGCTTTATTTTACAAAAAAAGAACCCAAACTTTACCTTAAATTTTTGAGTAATTTTTTGAAGAGGATCTTTAGAAGACAGCTCGCAGAATGAAACAAAGGTATTTATAATTGGAAACAAACTCAATAGATACCATAGCATAACTCACTTCAGGAATTTCCACCTAGACTGCTCCATGGGCAAAGCTGACTGTAAAGACTCAATGGCCTGTTCCAGTGAAGTTGAGCAACAGTAAAGTACCAAAACAGTTTAAGGCTTCGTGATGCCATGCCATGTTTTCAAGAATTTTGGTTGTGACACAAAGTTTAGAAATAGGCCTGTAATTGTTTACTTCACTTGGATCGCCACCTTTAAAAAAAATGGAGGACAAATGCAGATTTCCAGATCTTAGGAATTTTACCACTTCAAGCTTAAAATAAAAATGTGAATTAGAGATCTGCTATAAAGTCTGCAGCCATTCACGTAGAAGGGTTCAAGATTATATGGTGTTTTCACTAGTTTTTGTTTATTGTGATTCTGTGACAATATATCATACTTAATCAGAATCAGAATCAGAAAGGGTTTATTGCCATTGTCAATGAACAGAATTATAATAATAAAAACAACATATATTCAATCAAAAGGACATGCATTAAGAGACAATTTAAAATTACTATAGTATAAAATAAAATAAAAAGAGGCATTACTATGTACACAAGATTACAGTTACATTTACAGTTACATTTACAGTTAAATTTAGGCCTATTAGGCCTATAATACAGGCCTATTATTATTACAAATAATATGTGACACTGATCATTCAAAATGTTCTTTTTCAGACAGGGAATGTTTCGCACGCTTTAAGTCTATCGCAGGAGTTACTACATCATGGTAAATTTCATTGCCAGTTCTCTTGTTGTAAATCACTGTCGTAAAATGTGTCTTCAGTTTGGTTTTTGTATTTTTCAGATCCAGTGAATGAACGTGTTCTGCAAAATGTTGAGAAATATGAGAAGTTGTTGTTGGTGAAACCTTTTATCAAAGGCAATGGGCTGAGGAGACCGGCTTCAAACTATTTGAGAACAAGAGAAGTTTTTGAGAGACTCTGCCAGGACCACGGCTCCCAAGTAACCACCAATTTCTTTGTATTTCATAAACTATGTAATATGAATGTACATTCATGCATTTGGAGTTCCCTTTTGAAATACAAGCCAAGCTACATACCTTAAGACCAGATAAATATGGAAAAAACAATAAATAAATGAGTGCATTACCAAGTTATAACTCAATCTGCCATGTTTTATATATTAGTGCTTGTGCCTCATTCATACTACAAATATAACATTAAAACTGCAATATGCATTTGAAACAAGGTACATCTAATAAGGATGCATAATTAACTCCAGATGTTGCTCTCTTTTTACAGCCCACACATTTTCAAAACCCAAGACTTTTTTGTGACTACTTCACCAGCGGACGCCCAGGCTTGATTATGCGTCCAGCCAAACGGGAAATACTGAGTCTACAGCCCTTTGTGGCTCTGTATCATGACTTCATCACTGACACTGAGGCAGAGGACGTCAAGACGCTTGCACAGCCAGGAGTAGGTGCCAGATGTCTTTCAAAGTTTAGAGCCATGTATATTTTAAAATCAAGAAGAGGAAACACTTGGTCTGCTTCCAGAAAGTTGGAAAGCATTTTAAGGAATGACAAGTTACGATGGAAACTTTTTTCTATATTGTTTGACATGTAATGCTAGTTTGAAATCAGTCCTTTTTCATCACCTTCTTGAAACCTATCATTTATATCAACAATGTCCTCTGCTGTATACATCTAGTTGCCACAATTTATTTGTAAAATATTTGGTTGCTGGGATCTTATAGTTTAAGTGTTTGTCAGGGTTTCCATCCACGGCTCAGATGGAAAGTCCTGTACTTATTGCATCGTTATGTCAGTGTGTGGGCAAATTCAAAACAGACTAAGAGCTCAGTATTCAATTTGAGTTAGCCACAAAAGCTAACCACGAAATGAGGGGTCAAGAAAGATATGTTGTTAAGCATTCTCATGTCATGGTATAATGACACTTTGAATTGTAATTTTATTTTATTTACAAAATGTTTTTGATTGCTCTTAAACTATTTTCTGCAACGTCTCAGAAAATGTGGTTGAGATTTGGTTGCATGACTCGCCATAAATCACAGAAACAGATTTAATTGAAGACATCTTGGGGCTTTTGTGCACTGTTGGATCTGGGCTGCTGATAAATATCATGCATATTTTTCATATAAAAATACTTTCAGTCCTGTCAACATTTTATACTACTTTGGCTTTTCTAGTTAAAAAGATCTGTCGTAGCAAGTGGAGTGAAACAAGCAACAGCAGATTATCGCATCAGTAAAAGGTACGCGTGAATTTCTTTTTCAGATGTTTTTCAAGAGTACACGAAAATACATTTGTTCTTGTCTCCAGTGCATGGCTGAAAGACTCTTCACATGCTGTGATTGGGAAACTGGACCAGCGGATTGCCATGGTAACTGGTCTAAATGTGAACCACCCTTTTGGTGAATACCTCCAAGTTGTAAACTATGGGATTGCTGGGCACTATGAACCCCACTTTGACCATGCTACAGTAAGTATTAGAGATATTTGAAGTATTTAAGATATATATAGATATATCTATCTATATCTATCTATCTATCTATCTATCTATCTATATATATATATATATATATATATATATATATAAAACATTTATTATTATATTATTTTTTGCTCCTTATAGGCTCCAACCAGTCCTGTGTACAAGCTGAACACTGGCAATCGCGTGGCTACATTCATGATATATGTAAGTAAATCCATTTGCTTTTATATTAACCCAAACTAGAAAAGAAAAACTATATTTTTAATATTGTTCTTAGAATTACCATAACATTAACATACAGAGTAATACAGTTTTGCGACCACTGTTGATTATAATATTTGATCACATTTTAAAGTAAAGTGGAAAATGTGAAAATTACTATTTCTAGGTATTTAAAAGCAAACCGTGCATGCAGTAACTTGCACATGCACCACAGCAGCAGAAGACACAGTTTGAGGAATGTATTTTTCCACAGCTCAGCTCTGTCGAGGCAGGTGGGTCCACTGCGTTCATCTATGCCAACTTCAGTCTCCCGGTGGTAGAGGTAAACAATCCACTTCTGTAATGTACAATATTTCAATCATTTTGTTTGAGCTTTGCATTAATTTGCCACATTTTCCTTTAAGCCATTCAACCATGTGGTACTTCTCAGATGATAGCCCACATAGCGAGAATATTTCTCTTCACAATATTACTTTTGTGCCGCTGTGCACCAAAGTGAATGAGTTTCAGGCTCTGTTTAATGTTTTGACTAGTCATCTCTATAGATTTTCACTGACTATCATTCACCAACTATAATAAAACACTTATGTGTCACAGAAAGCTGCCGTCTTCTGGTGGAATTTGCACAGAAATGGTGAAGGAGATGTGGACACACTTCATGCAGGCTGTCCAGTACTCGTTGGGGACAAATGGGGTAAAGATCGCATTTTTTTCCCCATCAATAGGCCTTTTAAATATAACTTTTATATATGCTTTTAGTCTTTCTTATAAGGCATAGTCAACATCTGTATTTTATTAGGTGACTTCAGACACCAATTGCTCGTTTTGGAAACCTAATCTCAGCTCCTACTTGGTGCATATATCAGTCTGCCCCACATACTCCCCCAAGACTTGTGTGGTTTGTCAGTTAAACTAACAGAGGCACATTAGTAACAGAGCAGCTGTAGAGGACATGATTTCAGTTTGCATAAAAGTTACAGTGTTGCACTTGTTTCACTAAAACATAGTTTTTGTTTTCTAGTGGCAAACAAGTGGATTCATGAATATGGTCAAGAATTTCTCCATCGTTGCACCCTGAATCCTGATGAGTGAGAGAAAAGGAGAACCAACCGCACTGTTTAGAGTCTTACAACGTGAAAACCCTCGGAAAGAAGAGAGTGAAAGGGGAGGGGGTTATGTGGGCTGTGGAAAGGGGCAGGCTGCACATGTGAATCAGCCTCAAATCCAAAGAGGCTGGAGCAGACGGACCGCAGTGGACATGGATGAAGTAAAACTGAGCTGCGTTTTCAGCCTGAGTTGAAAATCAATCCCCAGGGGCCACATTCTCTCAAACTCGGACTGCAGAGAGAGGCCTCTGCTCCTCATACAGCGCTGATGTGGGCTCACTGTGAAAGACTGTTTGCTTGCTGTAAAGAAACTTGCTATTCCAGCCAAGTGCTGCATAGGAAGTGAAGCACTCCAGTGTCTGTCGCAAAATGTAAATGTAGTTGAAGATATATGAACTCAATTGCCTTTTCTTATGGTCATTTGCTGGCTTTAACATGTTTATTTCAATTATGTTGAATAAAGATTTCCTTATATTATTTAAGAAACAGAAATTGGGAGCTGATGTCAATAGCAACTGTCTCAAGGAGAAATAAAAAGCTGCATTTCATGTTTGAAAAGCACTTGTTTCAACAGATAACCCATCCACTATGATGGCCTGTTGTAAAACTGTGCGTCAGGGGCACACCAAAAATAAATGTCCAGTTTGAACTTCACCAACGGCCTACCTACTGTAAACGTTGCATAACCAATAGCCATTGCAATTGATAAACTAAACAAAGACAAATTAAGAAAATCATGGATACTTTCTTGAAGAAAACACATCGAAGGACTATTTGCCTTGTTGTTCTGCTCTCAGGCTGTCAGCTGCTTTAAGTGTAGGTCTACAGCTTCATGGTCTACCACTGGCTCCCTCTTGTGGTAAAATAGAAAAACGCCGCTTTACACAATTCCCAACAATTTGTTTATCCTTCTCTATGATATTATATCATATTTGGATTGATTTGTTGGATAGTGTGGCGACTCTGCATTAATGTTTAAAAGGCATATTGTTCCAGTTCCTTTAATGGGTTGCTTCTGCTAAATCCACCTGAGGGAGATGACTATTCTCTTCAGAGGCGTATTGAACAGTGTAACCAGCCCGATGTCCTGCGCGCAGAACAGACAAGTAGGCTGACAGGTGAGCGGCACTTGATGTTGACAAGAGGTATGCCCACACATGCCCACTGGAGTAATCCAGGGTCCAGTAGCCTAGTTCATCCAGGCGTTAGACCGGACCCCAGGGAGTTGCGAGCAAAGACACAGTTGGCACCGGTTGGTACACGCCAGTGTGAGCTGCTGAGCTGACTGATCGTAATGTCACTGCAATATGTATTGAACTATGCCATATTTGGTTATAAATGCCAAGACTAGAGAATTCTAAAATTAACAGACTAAATACAATTGTAGTAAAATAAAAATAATAACCAAAGTCTTACATTCACAAAAAGCAAAACGTCCCAGAACCATGTATGTAGGACTCCATTTCCCATGATGCCTCTGCAAGACCGCGGCAGTGGAGGCGGGACCGGACCAGTCAACTTGTTGCTTGGAGACACTTTGCGCGATGTGATGTTAATATGAAATTAGCGTGGAGATTATATGTTTTTACGTTATTACTTATTGTTCCTAACGTGATAAAACAATGTCCACCAAGTGTTTATCCGCAGCTACGTTTGGTCCATTTCTTTTGAGCTGAGACATGAAGAGCAGGAAACCGAGGCTCGCCAAAACTGGAGCCAGCAAGAAGAAGGGTAATCTGTTGTTAGCATTAGCTAGCTGTTATGCTAACAAGAAGTTGTAATTGTAATAACTATATGTCATTAATAGGCCTTTTATAGGTTAGTAGATACATACATATTGAATACCGGAATGGAGGCAAAAGTAAGATGGCAAATAATGTGATTTTAAAGGAGAAAAATTTGATTAACCTCAGAATGTCACAAGGGATCTCAACTCTGCTAACGTTACTTGTAAGTGTTAATGTAAACCCGAGTTATTTTACGTTTAATTGTTTATTTAACAAGCGATATGACTTGTTATTCATGTGTTACTGGACAAATACCTATGGTAAACCTACAATAGTTTTTCATTGTATCTACAGATTTATGACAGACTTTCACAAATGATATTTTCTGTGTAATTCGTAGGTGAGAGAGGTTTGTTTTAATCCTTTGTAATTGGAAAGCAAACCAACTGTAATTTATACTTTCTAAATCATTGCTTATTTTTCCTTCACCTCATTATTATTTAGATCAAATGTCAGTTTTTCATTGGAAGATTTTTATCGTCTAATTAATTTTGCCTCCATTTGCCTCCATTCTGGATTTTTTAACATGAGGTCGACATTTTGTAGGCTCTATAAGTATAAGGCTAAGCTGAATAGTTTACTTAATATTTTAGGGGCTGCTTGATTAACTTAATGCCTAGTAATTAGATGGATGTTTAACTTTACACTGGATTTAGTGCTAAAAATAAAACATTGAAAACATATTACAGTTTCCAGCGACATTTCTCCGTCCACCGGTCTGCCACCATTAGTGGAGGGCCAGCTCAGATGCTTCCTGCGTGTGACAGTAAGCCGAGTGTTGTGGACAGTTCACAAGCCTCCTCCAAACACATTTGTTCGGCTGCGCTGGTGGGGCGAGACCTCCGATGGGACTCACTTCTATCCCAGAGATGGATCACAAGTATTACAGAAATCAGTCAAGACAACAACACTTTTCCCTGTCCGCTGTGGACCAAAGCAGTTCACTTCATACCTAACAGGTACAGTTTTAAGTTTACCACAGCAGGATTCCAGTAAGCTTTTTATGTTTTTGATAAAGGCTAAATTTGAATATTTATCAACAGACATGGGTTACATTGTGCTTGAAGTTCTTACAAAACTTGACCATTTACCAATCGCACGAGCTCAAATAGCTGGCATCCCACGTCTTTCTCTGTCCCAGCCCATAAGTGGATTCTATACACTTGTTTCTCCAACATCTGAGAAGCTGGGAGAGTTGCAGGTTTGATGGCATTTTACACTCTCAATTTTATTTGATATAGTTTTATAAATTTTGTTTTGACATTTTGTTTTTATTTAGGTTTCACTTTGCTTGGAGCCTCTGACTGAAGCATATGACAGCAGCAGTTCATGCCCTCCCACAGACATCAGAATTGAAGCGCCTCAGGAAATAATGTCTTCTGAACCCAAAGTCTCTGCTGGCAGTGGAAAGGAGTCATCTGAAAGCACTCATGGAAACACGCCAAGGTTTACTCAAGTTTTACAAAATGTTCACTCAATAAATACTATATTTTTATATGTAATTCTATATATATTTTTTTTTAGAGGGAAAGATCACATATATTTCCAAAGAAATGAGCGAAACAAGGCATTACCTGAAAACCAGTCACTTGACACCTGCCACAGTTCAGGCAATCCTTCAAGCAGTGGTACTGATCCAACTAATGATTTACTCTCCGGTAAGGACATACTTCTATCAATACATGTCTGTATTAATAACGGTACCCAATTTAATGATTAATTGAATAAACATAATTTTTAATAGTTATTTTAGAGCGTGGAAACAAACTGCGAAATGCTATGGTAGTGTCAGCTGTTAAAACTGACATAAACTCCACCCCAACTGTCATGACTCCTCCTTTTCCTCTCTCATGGGACAATACTCAGTTGAACACCAAGTTAGTGATATAATTGAATAATTTATCTACGTCTTTGCTTGTTGTGTTTTCCATGCTTTATTTTTGTAAATATTATTTGACAGACCTCCCTCTCCGCCTCCTGGTACTTTACTTCAAAATATACTTCTTGCAAATACAAACATGGAGCCTTCTTGTAGTGTACCTTCTGTTTGCGATCATGGCTTAGACACCTCTATTGACATCGACCAAAAGGCTGTGGATCTACTTCTTGGCAGGTAATAATTACTTTCATTAAAACTTACCATTCATATTTTTATGAATTCTTAAAACCCTTATTGTGGTGTTACAGTACATCGCCTCTACCTCTCTGGGATGACTTGTCAGCTCTGTCCAACCCAAGCAGTTTTTGTGGAGACAGTGAACTAAATGACCCACAGTATGACCAGAGCTTGTTGGAAAATCTCTTTTACAAATCTCCTGCAAGTATTTTTGATACATATCACAGCATCTTGTGATTGATGTATAATTTGTGTAATAATTATCATTCATTAGACCATTGACGAGCAAATGGCTAATACAGAGTTGGGTGTACAACAAAGGGAAAGCACATCAGGAGCAATTGAGCAACCCTTGACACAGCCTGAAACTAAGACAAATGGAGGGTGAGGTTCATATCAGTTGTGTGGTAATAGTAAGTAACACTAAAAGAGTTTTCTTACTTCACTTACTTTGCTTTCACCTCTAGAGAAGGCACTGTTCATCCCAGTCTCACTGTAGATCAGCTAAAGAGGCTAAGCTTAGTCCAGCTGCTGAGGGTCTGTGTAGAGTCTCTTGTTGTTCCCTCTGAAAACTCGCCTACCTCGTTGAAAAATATCAGCAAAGGCAAACCTCCACAACCCTTATCTACTAAAAAATGGTAAGAACGTTTTTTTGATTTTGGCTTTATATTGTTGAGATTTCACATTACTCATTTTCACACAGCACATATTTTGTTGAGTATGTTTTACCACGAGTGCCTCATCATAAGAATGCCGAAGAAATGACCCGAGCAGTTTCCAGTAAGATTGTCGGGGAGGGTAAGACAATTTACTGTCCTCAAAAATTATAATGTTTAAATGTTTAGAAAAGTGACTATTTTAAGTTCCTGCTGTTTCAGTTGTGAAGTTCAGTCAGCGCTCTTTGTTTCCTGTCCACTTCAATACAGCAGCCGTTAAACACTGGTGGCAAACTGAGCTTATCTTTAGGATATATTTGAGAAGCACTGGCCAAAAGAAGGTAAAGTATGCACCATTAAGTTGGTACATAAACTATTGAAATGCAGTTAATGATGCCATTTTGATTGTTTTAGCCTATTTTAATTGGTAAAGCAGTTCATCCACTATGCAGTTTGCTGCTTAGCGAGTCATTGTCTCAATCTCTTTTGCTGCCTGTAAGTGTGGAAGAGGAGAGAGAAACGAAAGATATTGGACCATTAAAGGTAAAGGTGTTTATTTTGGTTATTTCAGTGTTTGTTTTATGTACATTTGTAATATAAATGTTACATTTTGTTTAGGTGACTCTTGAACTTGTCAAAAGAAAGAAAGATTCAGAAATCCCGTTAAAGACATTGGCACAGAGAGAAACAACACCTTGGGATACAACAGCAACTCCAGTGGAAGCCCCATGTGGAAATGAGAACATTTTTGGAGAGGTCTCATTTGGGCCTGTAGAGTTTTCCAGGAGTCCTCAAAGAGTCACAGGTGAACCTCTGAGTCAGGACAGTTTTCACACTTATCCATCTCTCCACAAAGACCAGCAGACAGAGGAAAACCCTGACATTTTGTTGCACACGTTACTCATGGTGCCTGATGGAAAAGATTTTGGAGGTTCCCCATTGCAAGCTCCAAATCTGTACTTGAACTGTAAGCTCTTCTGGTGTGATGAAACCGTAAGATCCCATGTTGCTTGGGGACAGGCACACCCTACATTTAATTTTGTGCAGGTATATTCCCAAACATTCACATAACTTGAAATGTTTTGAAATCGCCATTTTTAATATCCTGTGACTTGTTTCTTCAGGTGACCCCAATTGTTTTCACATCTAAATTGCTGGAGCGCATGAAGAACAATGTAATGGTGATCGAGGTATGGCAAAAAATTGGAAGTCCAAAACAGGATCACCTTCTTGGCCTTGTTAAACTACCTCTTCACCAGTTCTACATGTCATACAGGTAAAAACTGCAAAGTCTCATAGTTGTGCAGCTTTATTTTGCTTTTTCCCTTGTTATTTCATTTCAGAGATGTGAAGATTGCACATCTACTTCTCCAAGCACAGTACCCAGTATTAGGAGTGGACTGCTACATGCCTGTCATTGATGTGTTCTCAGGCAGTTGTAAAGGAAACCTTAGAGTTATTTTAGCTATGGGTCGATCAGAACAGATTTCTGCCCTTCAGTTGGCCAGAGGTGAAGAATATAATTCTTCCTCTCATGTAGTGAGGCCAGTCCATCTGCTGGATCATCAGCCCTGTTCAAAACAGCATGTGGTAAAGTTAACATATTCAGACATTTTCGAATCTACAGTTGAGTTTAGTTTCTTTGAGATTTTGGATTATATGTGTTTTAAATGTGATTGTAGGTGACCAGAACTCCTAATGAAATAATGAAGGAGCATGTTTTTGTGGTAAAAGTGGAAAAGGTTGTCGGGCTGACTCCTCTGCAGTCGACTGTTTGGGGTGAGGCGGACTGCTACATTCAGTACACTTTCCCCTGTCAGGAAGGAGATCTCACTGCAAATACAGACCTCATAGAAAGTAGTAAGGATTTAAGCATTTTAATACACTGAGCACATTGTGTTATTGTGATGATAACCTTTTTTTGCATTATAGCCATCAACTTGAAGTCATTTCGCACTACCACTACCCTCTGTGTCCCTGACCCTTTATTTGGCCACACTGAGAGACATGTGCTTTTGGCTCCTGAAGGAGTCCCTATCCAGAAGGTACTGCTCAGCTCTATGTCCTGCCAAGGCCTGAGCGGTGGAGGCGGTGTACAGTTCGAAGTGTGGTGCAGGTTTGTCACGTTTGTCAAGGTTTTGGCCTGCTTCATTACATTGCTAGTCAGCATTTGAGTGTGATAATATATATATGCCTGCAGATATTACTATCCAAATGTGCGAGATCAACTTGTGGCTAAAGGAATGCTTCCACTGTCCAAGCTGTGCGCCATGGTAACCATGCAGAGACTGCACAAGGAGGCACAAATCTTCTCCTTGCCACTGATTCCTCGGACTGACACAGATCACCAGCCTCAACCTTCAGGTAGTCATGCACCGGAGCATAGATACAGAACCTCCACTGAACTGGTTTAGGACATAAAACTAAATTAACCGCTGTTATTGAAGGTTTGCTGGATGTTTGTGTTCAATACAAACACCGACCTGTGAGGCCAGAGGGGTCGATGGGACGAGGAGCTGCAGCTCGTGTTGTGACACTAGTGATACAAATCCACAGAGCGTCTGGACTGAAAGCTGCTGCCAGGTACTCCATTATCACTTGCAATAACACCTTCAGATGACTGTATATTTAAAGAGGGCTTTTCTGTCTCCTGGTCCTCGCAGGGTAGTGGCAGAAGCAAATGAACGATTCAGCTTCTACACTTCTGTGGGTGTGAACAGCTACATCACTGCTCAGCTTTCCTTCTTGCCCGAGCGTGAAATGAGATGCACTCGAATAGTGGCGCGGACCTTCAGTCCAGAGTTTGACCACCACATGGAGATGTCTTGTGACCTGTTGCTTCAAAGGAGCACTGGAGAGACTTTCAGTCTCGCAGAGCAGCTGGAGCAGGCTTCTGCCACTTTCACTGTGTGGAACAGGGAAAGTCGAAAAGGTTCAAACAGAATATGGAATTAACATGTTTAAAACAACAAACATTAATTTTCTCATTTTATATTATTTCTACTGTCAAAGGAGTGGAAGCTTCCCAACCAAAAGATGTACAGTTGGGTACAGTCAAAATCCCGCTTGCTGATCTCATATATAAAAGAACCGGTAAATAATTAACAGGATTTCTCCTACAAGATTTAGTATTGTTGGTTTCACTCTAATTCAAGTAATTTGCCTTCTCTGATTTTAGGCATTTCAGGCTGGTTTGGAGTGCATGCTCTAAAACAATCTTCTGACGAGCAGCCGATCTTGGTTGGGGGTGTTGAAATTTCCGTCAGCTTTGCCCATCACTCTGACAGAGAAAGGGTCCTCAAAGCTGCGCAGGGCCTGGGCTGGGAAATGGCCCATAGCGTTGGTGTAGGAGACGAGGATGCGGAGTCCTGGGATCAAAATATCAGTCAAATCACTTTGACTTTTTCTGTGCCTCGAGCCTGGATCCCTGTGCACTGTCTGCTCCTGCCCGGCCTCAGAGAGATACAGCGCTCAACCTACTGCTACTTCAGATACAAGTTCTACGACCAAGAAGCCTTCTGCTCTCACATGAAGCACCCGGTTGTTGAGGAGGAAAGCGTGGCAACAGTCAGTTTTGAAGGAAGTACGACAGTGGAGCTGAAAAGGACTCAACCCTTAATTTGGTACCTGCGTGAAGAAACGCTGGAGATTCAAATGTGGGTGGCTTTCGCAAAGGACAAAATTCAAAGGCCCTGTGATACGGACCGACTGGTGGGCTCAGCGTTTCTGGATCTGTCCGCACTTGCTAAAATGTCCAAACAGAAAAGTACACTTAGCGGTAATTTGATTCTATTGATTCCGTTTGTTTATTATTCTTTTAATGTATTGTTTAGTTATAACTATTTGGATTTCACAGGAGTTTACCCAATGTTCAGACGGTCCACCGCTGATCTGCAAGGAGCCGCTCTCAGGGTCCACATAACACTGGCGCTAAGCCCTGGTCCAAGGATGACAGCTCACACAGACATTGATGAAGAAGAACTTTTATCTGATGAAGTGGATGATGCAGCACTAAAATCTATAGAACGATCACGTCACAACACAGACATCACAACTGCGCAGCACACAGAGATAGACAATGAATCTTTCCCTGCCACTATTACGGTGGATAAAGCCATGCATCTAAATCTGAAAGGTCTTTAAATGAGTGTTTTATTGCTCTTTATAATTATGCTGTTGTTTTGTGATAATAATTGAAATAGTTTTGTCCAAAGGTTGCCCTCTCACAGATCGCAGTGAAGGGGTCCCGTGTTGCTGTGTTTCCTATGTCACTGCAGACTCCGCTGAACCCATTTGTACAGCTGTGGTTTCTAACAGTGACAGCCCAGTGTGGGACCACCAACACGAGTGCAGGTACATCATTAACTACACAGACACTAATCATTGCTAAAAGCGGCATCCAAACGTCTTTGAGCAAGATTCAATACTTACTATAAATAGACTATAGACCACATGGTAATTATAAAGACTAGGTCTGCAAGATTAATGGCAATCCAGTCAAAATTGTAGTTTGAATGGACGCAATTCTTAACTTTGCAATTCGTATAATTTCCTTCACAAACAGCAAAAAAACTGCTAACCCTGCAGTTTAGATCTTCAAACAAAATTACATGAATCTTGTATTAGTTTGTCAGTTCAGGCAATTAGATATTTTCTCCAAAATCTCTATTAAAGACTACATTACACAATTCCTTTTATTGTATTCTACACTTAACAAAAATATAAACACAAGGGCAATATTCATCAGCATCTTGATATGCTATATATAGGATTGTTACTTTTAATATTAATTTAACAAATTTGAGAATAATATTTGGGAGAAATTGGTCTTTTGTGTTCATAGAAAATGTTTCATATTTTTGAGTTCTGCTCGTGAAAAATTGGAGAAAAAACTAGTGTTGCGTTTATATTTTTGTTCAGTTTATCAATGTCAATTTTGTTATCATCAATTGTGGCATCGAAATCAATATTGATGACTTGTATATTGATATTTTTCATGATATTTTTCATGATTCATCTAATATTCACTAATTACTCATTATTTTTCAACTACAGACTGTCAAAGAATTTACTTTTGGATTCACAGCAATCTCTCGTCTTCAAAGTATGGCACAAAGGAGGTAGAAACAAAAATAATAACACTTTGTTTTTATTTATTAGAATGAGTGAAATTCATGTTGTATTCTACAGAGCTTGAGAGGGTGATTGGATTTGCTTCAGTCGACCTGACGCCTTTGCTCTGTGGCTTGCCCTCTGTGTGTGGCTGGTACAACATCACAGACTTCAGCGGTCAATGTCACGGCCAGCTCAAAGTCTCCATCACACCGCTCAAACGAATCCACGACCTCAGGCTGCCAAGAAAGACTGTGTGTGAAGAAACGCCCACTAACTCATCTGTAAGTCTTGAAAATAAAAAAAGTGATTTTAATTAATTTAATAAATGTCACTAAAAGGCACATTTTTCTTTACAGGCCTTATTTCAAGCCCATCCGATCAGTTATCACACAACAGCCACCTACAGCAGTTTCCCCTCACACATCAGCCGCTTTCCTGAACAGAACATCTCCTCTCCAGACCACACTGAGATGCTCTTCTCTCAAAGGTGAAACATTTAACATAAACTTGTTACACGCTGCTCCTTACGAAACGTTTTTTCGTTACGCTGAAATGTATCTGTTTTAGATCAAGCACGAGTGACCGCCTTTTTGAACACATGGACAAAGTGCGGCTATACCATCAGAGCCTCCAGGAACAAGGAACCGCGCCCTCTGCAGATGGTACAGGAGACCAAAATCCATCTAGCTCAATTCTGTTTTCAGCTCTAAGGTAAAACTGCAACTACTTATGTTAAACTGATGCTTGTTATTGATTAAAAATTAAAACTAACTTTATTTATTTTGGATTAAAGGAAAAAACTAGGCGAGCTTGACGATATTCAGAGATACTTCAGCCGTAAGCTTTCGACTCCCACTTTTCCAAGGAGTGATCAAGATGTTAGCCATAAACCAGAGGCGCAGAAAACCTCTGAGATGGACACTCACCAGCTTCTCTTCAGGTCCAATATGTTAGTCGGACAAGTCAACACTATAGTTAGTGGTAAGCTTTTCGCACTTAATTTCAGGCGTGTAAAACGATGACACTTAATGGAAGAGTATTGTCTTTGCACTCTTTTGAAACGTGGATGCACCCTCAGTCAGCTTTGTCTGGACCCAGGTCTGACTTAAAATTCTTGGAACTTGATCATTGAGCGGCACAGCAAGATGTTTGTTGGGTCGGTAATGTTGTTTGCTTTAGCCAACCTTAACCCTTAGATAATTCCAAATGATGAATAATAATATTTGCTAGTAACAATGCATGAATATTTAACTGTGTAACCTTGTACATTTCATGAAAAGAAATGTCAATATTACAGTGACTGATGCTGATATATCTGTGCACAAGGGCTCCAAGGACAGCATCTGGAAACCATACCATCCCTCCCACAGAGTAACTTAAATTCTCCCGTTGAAGACCCCGCCCCTCAGACTGTACACGGGTCTTCTCCTAACACGCCTCCTCTGTCTTCACAACTTCCACTTTTGACGACTGAAGACAAAGTAGACTCTAAACACGGACGAGACATTCAAAATGACGTGATCGCTTCATCAGAGGAAGACCAAAGACATGGGACTGATGATGAAGAGGCAACAACAAGCTGTAAAATGGACCCAGATGCAGAGTGCGACGATTATGAAGAGACTGTTGTCAAACCTCGACATCTGAATGAACTCACCTCTTTAACAGATAAAACCAGCCCTTGGACTAGCATTTTATCAGACCCCGATTTAGCTTCTCTTGAAAGTATCGACACTGAAATAAGTCACGGCGAGAAGGTTGAGCCGCTGACCGCTGACGTGCTCGTAAAGGACTCCAATGGTGATTACGTTTCTGATTTTGAAGAAGTTGATCAAAGTGACAGCATTTCTGAAACGGAGGAGTCTGATGCAGATGAAGAAAGTCTCAGTACATGTGAGAGTTTGCATTTGAAGATACAAGACGAGGAGCCGGAATTTATTAGTGAGTCAGAGGATGAGCCAGATGGAGCCTTGTCAGAGCAGATCGGTGACAAGCAGCCAAAACCGTATCCTTCATTATTTGTGTTATAGTATAAGTATAAGCTCATGGTACAAAGAGCTCAGGATTACTGGGTAGTAGTGGTGTTGTCACAATACTACATTTTTACATTAGTTTTCGCTTCTACGGAATCCAAGCTCCAGATTCAATACAGATTTTTAATACCACACCTTTTGTTTTCATGTGGTCTTATACGGGTTCTGATCAAGCTCAAAATCGATCTAAAACTGTTTCAGGAAGGTCAAGTTTTGTCCTGTTTTTTTGTTTCAATACTAGTTCTAGCTCTGATCTAATTTTTATACTGCTTTTAGTATCAATTAGAATCTGATTTTCAACACTTTAGTCCACCTGACCAAACATCCATTAGCATTAGCAAAAATAGTAAACAAAAAGTACACAAAACAGCTGTGAAACAACCCGATAAGATGAAGTCAGAATACTTATGAATTAAGTTAAATATTTAGCATCTTAACAGCCTTATAAACTTTAGACTAACTGAAAATTCTATAATGTGTGGTGACACAATCCCGAGCTTTAAAGTATTATTATTATATTACAACCTTTATTTATACAGGCAGGGCCTTTGAGAGCAAGAGCACCCTGTTAGCACATAAAAACATTTACACAATTAAAAATTAAACAAAGAAACACAGGGAATACAGATAAAATGCCAGTAAAACATTCAATAAGATAATCAATAAAATACATTTATAGAAATACACACTATGGAATAACATAATTTAAAACAAGAGCACTGGCACTGAGGATAGTCTTTTAAAAGGGGCTTTGAATTAAAAGACATAAAATAACTTCATTTTAAAAGTTTTGTTCTATAGGTCGATAGCAAAGTTCCTGAACTCTTTTTTTCCCTCACTCCTAACTCTGAGACTCTAAAATAAAAATGTCCTGTGATCTTCATTCATTCATTTTATTTATACAGGGAAAACCCAATGAGCAAAGTTCTCTTTTTTCATGGGCATCCTGTTAAAACACAACACAAAATGAACAACAAACACAAGACACTAAAACACAAATAAAACAATGCTTTAAAATGATTAAAAGGCATAAATGATTTCATTTAAGTCTCTGTGTTTTGCTCAACATGTAGGGAGCAAAGGTGCCGAAAGCCTCTTTTCCGGTCTCTGTGTTGACTCGATTGGTCTGTAAAACAAAACCGTCCTGAGACCTCAAGCGGTGACGACTTGACCTGAGGTGTAACAAATGTAATAAATAATTGGGCAAAATGCCAACTAGAACCTTATAAACAAACAAAAGGCAGTGCTGTCTTAATCTTAATATAGCCCGATCTGAAAAAGTTAAATAATCAGGTAAAACCCCAATGAGAGCTTTAGAAATAAAGAGAAGGGATGACCGATTAGCTCCAAAGAGATTCATTTAGTTCCCACCACAGTGACGTTTTGGGTGATGGAGTACACCTTATATGATGAGTGGTCACATGATCACATTTATGTAAAAAAAAAAATCGTGCAAACTTTTGGTATTTTACATTTTGGCACAACTCCGTGTACATGAAAGCCATGAAATGTTTTTTTGGGGAAAAAGAACATGTTATAAAACGTGACTCGGCCTCTGCTGATGTGATGTGGAAAACACTACAACCATATCAAAAATATTTCCATATCATAATTACACATACAAATAAACCCACTCAACAGGAGGAAGAGAGGAACCCATTTTAACATCACTGATGGTGTTCATGTACACGGAGTTGTGCCAAAATGTAAAATGAAAAAATGTGCGCTTTTTTGTTTTTTAAAAGATTTTTTGTGGCCCGTAGGCTTTATTAGACAGGAAAAGACAGTGTGAAATGGGGATGTGAAAGAAGAGTGGACATGTAGTAAATTGTCGAACTCGCAACACTGCGGCCGGCTGCACTTGGAGCCTGGCATACGGGTGCCAGTACCACTCGACTACTGGACAGCACGTGCATGGTTTTTCTACAAAACCTCACTGTGGTGGGAACAAATTAATATTTCTTTAGACCTAATCGATCATATCTTCATCTCTTTTCTTTATTGTGACTGTTTTTGTGATCCTACACACTCATCTTCAGGACGTATGTGCTTGTTTTTCCTCTTTCACAGCTTTTTAAATAAACAAAATGCATCCAATGATTTCCGTCCTACTTTAGAATATAATTCACAGTGGTGAGTTCTGTATCCTTCTCCTGTAATGAACCTTACCGAGGTGAGTGATAAACTGAACTCATTTTATCACTCTTAAGTAAACATTTGCATCGACTTAAGCACAACAGAGGTTAATATTTGTATAACAGTGAAACAGTAATCTTTCTTAACATGCGTCTATTAGACCAGGTATTCCTGAGGTGCCCAATTTCTTCCTCCCTCCTCACCAGATGGAGGCGTCTATGAAAGCCATACGTTTAGCGCCGTCATTTTCTCAGTCTCCTGTCGACCTTGTAAGTAAATACAGTATCATAACAATCATTGTGTTTAAACTGGGAGGATCAAAGACTTTGTGCTATAACTTATGATTGAACACACACACACACGAGAATATGATTGCACAATTGAAATGGCTCTTGAATGTCGAAAGGTATGCAGTCTTACAGGTTATTGCTCTTACAGTTTATTGTTCAGTGCCAAATTAGAAAGGCCTCATCTCTTCATGACAACAAACTAAAACTATTGCATTGTTTGTACAACATAAATATTGACAGCATTCTTTGAGTCTTCATTTGTTTATATTTGTTTTGATGAGCTTTAAATAATATTACTTCACTTGCAAGAAAAACTAGAAATACTGTTGTTAATGTTGTTGTCCATCTTTACAGGGACACCAGGCTGCTCCTTCAAGAGGCCCTCGGCCCCGCCCCAACATGTCACCTTCATCTTTAAGGAAAGAGACAGACAGAATAGCCCGGATATTTTCAGCTCATTTTGATGAGAGCCATAGAGCTTGAGTAGTGAGTTGAGTGCTCATGTATTATACCATAAATATAGTCCGTGCATAGGGTCGCTTATACACAAATCATTTATATATAGTTTAAAGTTTCACTTTGTATTTATTAATAAATATTTTCTACATAATTATGAACCACTGTTGTATATTGATTTTACCGTTAAAAAAATCTTACTGGTAAATCTTGCCACTTCTGGAAATTATATTTTTATTGTGTTTTTGGTTTGGGTGTGATAGTATAGTTTTGTTTACGATGGTCTGTAGTAATGTCTTTAAACTGGAGAGGCCTTTTGAAATTAGAGCCCATAGGAATGCCTGTGCCTCGTGTTTAGGTGGAGTCTTCCCTAAAGAGGCAGTGACTTCTTTAATACGGTAGGTGTTTGCACTGCTCCACATCCTCTCAGCCCTGTGGACTCGGAATGACACATTGGATTTCATTTATGGAGAATGCATCGACAAGAAACAATTTTATGCTTTTTAGAACACTAAAATTACCTGAAACATGACAGTTTCTTCAGGTGTCACTGAGGGACTTTTTGACTTGAGTTTATGGACCACTTCTGTTTTCTTAGCCTAAACATCTCAAAGTTGTATCTCAGAGTATGGCTGCTGTAACCCCTGAGCTGGCCCCGACTGTGGCTGTCAAAATCTTCTCCGCTGGGACAGCTGCGTGTGTGGCTGATTTAGTCACTTTTCCCCTGGATACAGCTAAAGTCCGACTACAGGTGAGACTCTTGATTTCCCTAAACATTTATTTAAAAATATATGCATACTTGTCACATAAAATAAAGGGACAAAGTGTCCAATTATCCTCCCCGGGATTCTACAGTTTAATAGAAAACTGCAAAATTGCATTTTTACATTGCGTGCTTACTCTTTCCAGATTCAGGGGGAATCTAAATCCACAAATGTAAAAAGGAAATACAGAGGTGTGTTTGGCACCATCTTCACAATGGTGAAGACAGAGGGGCCCCAGAGCCTGTACAGTGGACTGGTGGCAGGACTTCACAGACAGATGAGCTTTGCTTCTGTGCGTATCGGCCTCTACGACTCAATGAAGCAGTTTTATTCCAGAGGCTCAGGAGGTATGAACGCAGATTCAGAGAGGGGCTGACGCACAGGGGGGCTGACGCACATGTTGTTTTCAAAAGCTATTCCCTTTAGGCAGTTTCTCAAGTGTTGCTGGAGTATGGAGGCCCATACCTGCTCCTCACACAGCTCTGACACAGTTAAACCTCCAACTGTTCTCTGCAGCTATTATACAAGTTAAACTGGTTTAGAACTGAATGAGTGGCACCTACGTTTAAACTGTTCAATACATGAACAGCTCATATTTAGCCATTTTTTATTTTATCCTTTAGTAAATTTAATTGTTTTCTTTAATGCATGCGCTTTTTTTGATTTCATACATGTTGTTGTTTTTATTATTGTTCATTGTTGTATGTTGCACCTTAATGCCGAAACAAGTTACTATGTTTGTGAATTTTGTTCATTGACAATGATAAAAACCTTTTCTGATTTCTGATGTCTGACATTGCTCACAGCCCCCACAATATTTTCTGTTATGGTCACTGATTACCATGTTCTGCAGATGTTGGGATTGGCACTCGGATACTGGCAGGCTCCACCACAGGAGCCATGGCAGTGGCCTTTGCTCAGCCCACGGATGTGGTGAAGGTGCGCTTCCAGGCGCAGGTGAGGCTTCCTGAGAGTGGAGCTGTGAAGAGATACGACAGCACTATCAGTGCCTACAAGACTATTGCCAGAGATGAGGGCATCAGGGGTCTATGGAAAGGTCATTATTTTTTTTTTATAAAAATCGTTTTTTATTGCTCTTTTAATATATATTTCTTTGCTCCTTAGGTTGCTTGCCAAATATAACTCGAAATGCCATTGTGAATTGCTCAGAGCTAGTTACTTACGATATTATCAAAGAACTAATTTTGAAGTACAAACATATGACAGGTTAGTCCAGGATTCACTCCAGCTCCTGTGGTATGTCTGCTGAATATATATTTGTAAATATTTCTTTGCCAGACAACATGCCGTGCCACTTCACAGCAGCCTTTGCAGCAGGATTTTGCACAACCATCGTTGCATCACCTGTGGATGTGGTGAAAACGCGCTACATGAACTCAGTGCCAGGCCAGTACAGTGGGGCCATTAAATGTGCCCTCACCATGTTACTAAAGGAAGGACCCACGGCCTTCTACAAGGGGTATGTGCCACTTTTACTGTTAATAATACATTCATTAACACGTGTTAACAATCTAACTAGTGCTATATCTTCCAGATTCATGCCTTCGTTTCTTCGACTGGGATCCTGGAATATAGTTATGTTTGTAAGCTTTGAGCAAATTAAGAGACAAGTCAGCCAACTCCAGCAGTACTGGAGCTCTCTTAAATGATATATGTTCTTCAAACCTGAAGACTGAGGCGGTTGAGATTGTGACTGGTCAAGACTTGTTTTTATACCTCAAGGAGCCTGAGCCTGCAAGACTTAAAGGGGCCATACATTATTTTGTGGTGTCAGTGTTATTAGTTCAGCAGTTTAATTCAAGTTCTGACCTCTTTAAGAGTAACTACCATGTCCCAAGTTTTACGCCCAGGTACAATGCTGCTGGAAAAAGGATGCATATTTAATTTTATTTATGCTGAAAGAATATACATGTGGGTTGAATTGCCTAATTTTCAATAAATCGCTTATACACTTATAGCTGATTGTCACAAACTTTAGGAAAATGTGCCGTTTCTGATGACTTCATGGTATCAATATCCAAGTTGTGCAAATTGTATCCAAGTAACTGCATCACTAATGTCCTGAGGCTGGGAGCGGACTTTTACGTATTTGATTTGAAAGGAAGATTATGATTAGCTCTTTGCAGCTCCTGAAACTGCAATAAAATGAATTTACAATGTATATCTTTAATTCATCCATAATTCAACCTATAACCTCAAGTCCCCACAAAGACTCATAACAGTCATGTCTGTTTCTGTCCGCTGGAGGGAGCCAACCAAACGTGTAGGCAGTGGACATAAAAAAGCCGCTCTTTCCATTCATTCATTCTTTATAGGTCCAAATAAAAAGATCCCACAGCAGAGAAAGAGTTGCAGAAGGATGTTAAGACTGTTACGTATAATATAAATACGTCACCGGAGGTAACCTACATGTTTATAGAAGTAAATGTTTTTGTCTCAAAGCTAAAAGCTAATAAATATAAAACAGTCAAATTGAAAAAAGTACAGATAAAGCAAACTTGAGAATTTTTGAAAACAGGTTCGTTCAGTTTGTGGTGTTATTTTAACATTGATTTATTACATTTATTGTATACTGTATTAGCAATAACTTAGAGACAAAACCACTTTTATGAACATATAGATGTCCTCAGGTGAAGTATTTCCATGGTACTAAAGGTCTTAGCATGCTGCCTGTGATTATCGATCTGTGACTCGCTCTTCGCTTTGTGTTAGTTAATTATTGATTTGTTTTAGCAAGACTCGGCAAATTCCCCACGAGGAATTAATGGAGCAGGAAGTGGAGCTCTACAGTTTTAAGGCAACCAGAACTAACCGGTAAGTTTCCTGAAAAGGGCCCATCATTGGAACCAAGGTGTAAAACGCTGCCCTCTGGCGGTCATCTGTTCACTGTGCATGCTGCTCATGCACATTAAATCATTTCTCTTGTTTGGGACATGGTGAGTTGTGTGTTGTTTTTGGCAGCTGTGAATTACTCACAAACCAAACGATAGTTTACTGATGTTTTATCTCAACTTGTAACATTGCTAGTATATTTTTTATTTCTGTTTTACCTAGCAGACGAGCAGTTTTTAATATTGATATATTATATTTTATTTTTATATTAGTAAGACCGGCCACCATGTTTTTGTTGACAGCCAGGCCTGAGCTGGTTGACATTGCCATTGCTAAATGTGGCTCTTGTTAATCCTTTAGGTGAGCAGTGCGCCTGTCCCGCCAGCTCAGCAGTGGAAAGTCCTGCTGGGACATACAGAAGTCTCCTGCACAGACCTGGACCACCGTTGCCATGAAGACATTCACTCTTGCATCCAGACACATTCAACCTGTAAGTAAAAACAGGGATGCACATTTAATTTACTTTGAGAAGCAGTTTCTTTCTAATTCATTGCCCTAAAATATTTTTATTCTAAATAGAAGACGTTATAACCCATTAGATTTAGCTGAATAGCTACTGATTCGGTCAAAATAGATTGAAGTAATGTACAGTTCATACTATAATGCTAGTATTATTACAATTGTTATTGCAGCTGACAGCTGAAATTGTGTTGTTTTTCAGCCTTGTAGTTGTTACATAATAGGCTTTCTTATTCCTAGTAGCCCTACTATATTTTTGACTTCAGCGTGTAGAAGACTCATAAGTTGAAGAGAAATGCTTCATAACAATAATTTTAAAATGGTTCACGTAGATGTTGATATTATCTCATATTGTGTAATTAACATGTAGCATGTTATTTCTGTTTAGTGCTATGTTGCTGCCAGTGCTTTGTCGTTGTTACCAAACTCCCTGTGGTGACAGAGACCTCTTCTTTTGAGTGTGGACCATGAGCGCAGACACAGACCCAGACTGTGGGGTAGATATGGACTCTGAAACCCCAGAGAACCCTGCCGAGCTGGAGGACCTGGTGGCAGCCATGAACATCTCTGCCAACCGCCTGACGCCTCCAAACGGCTACAGGACACACCGCCCCCCCTACAGGAAGATGTCTCTGCAGGAGCGTCGCATCGCCCGCCAGCCCACCATTGAGACCAAACGGGTGTCCATCACAGACGGGGAGGTAAGTGGCAAGAAAACATCCCATTTGTAAGTCTGAGCTTTAAAATTATTTCTTTTTCTGTAGGACTGTGTTCAGCTCAACCAATACAAGCTTCAATATGAAATTGGAAAGGTAATAAGAATGCCACGACATAAAAAATAATCTAATGAAGATTACTCTTTCCATTTCAGTCCAGCCATAATTATGATGTATTATTTTAATTAACAATACAAACCCAGAAGCATAAGATTTAGTCAGAATAAATATATTCCAACTATGCTAAAAAATGCAATATTGTCATGTCACCCAGCACCAAAGAACTTTTAAAAACAAAATATATGTATGTATATATGTTTTTACCAGGGTTCATATGGAGTTGTGAAACTGGCATATGATGAAGACTCAGAAGAGTATTATGCAAGTTTTTGTCATTTTTTTTTTTTTAATGAATTATCATTATTTCCTCTATAAAATGTTTGTATTTTTATTGATACTGTCTCATCCATGTGTAGGCCATGAAAGTTGTTTCTAAGAAGAGGCTGATGAAGCAGTGTGGATTTATCCGTGAGTACTGTACCATTGACAAGGTTAGATTAAGTGTCTTTTGGTTTGTGCTTGAATGTGTGTCTTCTTAGGTCGATGGCCGTCTCAAGGCTCACAACAGGATCCCTATCCTAAAGCCGTCCTGCCTCTGGACAGAGTCTACAAGGAGATCGCAATCTTAAAGAAACTGAACCATCACAACGTGGTGAAACTTGTAGAGGTGAGAGAAGAACAATAATACACCTGAATTATTGATGTTTCAACAAACCAAATGTTTGTGAGGCTGACGAGTCCACGCTGGTTTTAGGTGCTTGATGATCCAGATGAGGATGGGCTTCACATGGGTAAGAGCCTTATATTCAAACAACGTTGTTAGTATTTTCATTTATTTAGCCTGGGAATTATAAACATGTTTTTATTTTACCTTGAGCCTTCGAACTAATGAAAAAAGGGTACGTTTTATGCACACAAGCTAGTGTCAAATAACTAAAGAAAACATTTTTTATTAATTAAACTGCAGATTGATGCTTTTCTAATCTTTTTTTAAGACCTGTGATGGAGGTGCCTACAGACAACCCCCTCACAGAGGAGCAAGCTCGCTTTTACTTCAGGGACGTGGTCCTGGGAATAGAATATTGTATGTTTGAAATAAATTACATTTTAATATTGCCATCAACCGCATTTTAGGAGCAGATATTGTGTTTGTTCACAGTGCACTACCACAAGATCATTCACCGAGACATCAAGCCGTCAAACTTACTGCTGGGGGACGATGGTAATGTGAAGATCGCAGATTTTGGAGTGAGTCGAGAGTTTAAGGGCACAGATGCTCTGCTGTCGGGCACCGCTGGGACCCCCGCCTTCATGGCCCCTGAAACCATGACCGAGCACGAGCAGATGTTTAGTGGAAAAGTGAGAAGGCTTCTGAGCTTGTAAAGAGAATATTCAGTTTATAAACATATATGTTCACATCACATGCACAATGTGTGTTTGTTTATCGTCTGTTTGGCCAGGCTTTAGATCTGTGGGCGATGGGAGTCACCCTTTACTGCTTTGTCTTTGGAAAGGTAAAGCAGCATTGCACTTTAAAAACACCAAAATATCTAATATTCCCAGTTCACTTTGAATTTCCCTCTTTTTCAGTGTCCTTTTTATGATGAATACATTGTAGCTCTGCACGACAAGATCAAGAAAGAACCTGTGGTATTTCCAGAAACGTAAGAATACTCTCATACAAATGAAGATAAACAAAAATAAATGGCCTTATTTCCTTTTTTGCCCTTAAAATAACAAAAGCAAAAATAACAAATTTTCAGGCCCACCATTAGCGAGGATTTAAGGGATCTCATTGTCAAGATGTTGGATAAAAACCCTGAAACAAGAATCACACTCCCAGAAGTTAAGGTAAGAAATAAAACATGTTTTATATTAGCTATCTGGACTTTTCATGTACGTTTGTGTTATAGGTGCACCCATGGGTGACAGAAAATGGCACTAACCCCCTTCCCCTAGAGGAGGAGCACTGTACTGCGCTTGAACTCACGGAGGAAGAGGTCAAGAACAGCATCAAGCTCATCCCGAGCCTCTCCACTGTGGTGAGTCAGAGCACACAGCTTCTTCTGAACTATGCAACATACAAAAGTCACATGCTTTCCTTGTCCAATAGTTTTCACAGATATATGTAGAGAACTGAAGCATGCTGAAAGTGAATATGCAATTCAGTGTATTTGTTGCTCATGATTAGTTTTAGCTTTCCACCAAATTGGAAAAATTTAATTGTGAATGTTACAATAATCTTTTAATTGTGTTTTTCCAATGTGTAATAGAATTAAAATGTGTTCAAATTTAGTGAAGCTAATATTTACATTTTCATGTAATTTCTTTTACATTCAGTCTCTGCAACAGAGACTGAATGTGTTTTGGGTTTTTTTTCTTACAATTATATTATAACCTGAATAATAATGAGAATTGTAGACAGCAACAATGATAATTTCAGTTGGATTAAAAATGTACAAGTAGTACTTTTTTTTATCTGGCTGTGTATTTACTTGGGTTGATGTCAAGACTTACTCAGGTACATATTTATCAAACACAACACAAAAGATATGACACAGAAGCTACTCTAAAACCATGCTGACATTGTCCTAATCTTAACATGAATGGTGCTTTGTACGTGCTGCAGATCCTGGTGAAGTCCATGCTGAGGAAGCGCTCTTTCACTAATCCCTTTGAGTGTCGGGCTAGACGCGCTGAGAGGTCCATGTCGGCCCCTGGAGGTCTTCTTACGTAAGTGTCCTAGTCTGCAAATCCTGCTTCTTCTGCTCAGCCAAACTGCTAGCTCTGCGATTAGGCTTTTGACAGAACAAAGCAGCCAGCACATGCCTGCATTCGTACAACTATACATACAACTGTTCCAATTTAATAATTAATTAGCTGATCAATACATCTGTGAATAATGATCAGTAGTATTGCTTTGTTTCAATGGTACAATTAAGCACTGTTGAGGAAGATAAAGGCATTAGTCGTCCCCTGATAAGCTAAATGGCGCTCTTATTGCAGCAGTAATGGCTTTGGTGCTTTTGTTTTCCATTAACAAGCCAGTGATGTTTGTAGGGAGCCACTGGTGCTGATAATTACACATCCAAATGAGGAGATTTGAGCTGCTGATGCTCTGCTCCACACAAAACATATCTGAGCTCTTACTCTGAACTAGAATACGACTTTGATTATGAAGAATATTAATCAGCAGTTTTAACACGCTTATTCCAGTCCATCAAATTATATATTTTTTTGTAGAATTACAATCCAAACCTAGATATGTACTTTTTGATTGTCATATTTAATATTTGATCACAATATTTGTGATATGCAATATGCAATAGTTATAGAAGTGGCAGAAAGATTTTGTTATCTACAAAGCAACTATGTATCCCTGAATTGTGACGAATCATTGTGTGAGATGTCGGGCTATGACTTTTTGACAAAATATTTACGTATGTGTCAACATTTTGGCGTTAAATAACAATTGCATAAATTTTACCTTCAGAGTTGCCAGATTTTCAAAGAAAAAAAAGCCGACAACAATGACTCCAGCCCCAAGGAACAACAAATTAACACAAAGTTGTGTCGCTAATGAGACATACATATTTTGAATTGCTTATTTTATCAATAACAGCTTTAATTAACACCAACAACTTTCAGTCATTACTGGATTTAATAACATAAACGGTACTTACAAAAAGGTTAAAAAATCTCCCCTTTTATTCCCTGAAAATGAAAAATAAAAAAACTGTGACGTGACTCTCAAAATGTGCAAGTCACTTTCCTAAAATAGAAGCCTAAAGTTGCTGTAAAGAAGTGGACTTGGTAACTTGCCACAGTGCTTTATGTAACAGCAGGTCTTGCTGTTTCCACTACTATACTTTATAATGCTTTGTTCTTTCTTGCAGTGACTTTGCCTCACTGAGGTCTTCCCTTCAGAGGTAAATATTTCAGGAGGACTTGTTTGTTTGTCCCATGAATGATGACAACACAACAGTAACACACACACATGTCTTTAGGTCTAACATGAATGGAAAAGTGTTGAGTTTTGTACAGTGAGGATGCGCACTGCTTGACATTCCTCCCCCTCCCGCTCATCTGCAATCTCACTTAATGCTTTCAACGGCTTGATGGACTCTCTCACCCACAGGAAAGTGAGCCGGGAGGGCAGCCGGGAGGGAGAGCTGGAGGACTTGTACGAAGACGAAACGTTTGCAGAAAGCGCTGAATAAGGAGACAGAACAGGCCCTGCAAAATGGGCTTCAGTGACTTTGCGTCAGCAGAAGACATTTGTATTTTCTGTTTAAGGATTGAAGGCACTTCCTACAGCTAACAGTGATGGTCAGATCACCTTTGAGTAAATTACCATGGTTGTAATTGTTAGCACTTAAATGCTGTATATGTAAATATGCTCCAAATTTATTTTTACATTTTCCTACCCCGTGAAAGACAATTAAAGTTATATTTTGCTTTTAAATGTCTGTAGTTTATTTCAGCAATATAGTTATACCCATCAGTGTCCACTTGAGGGCATCATGCTTATGTTCAGTTTTTAATTTAATTTTTTCCCTTTTTTAATATTTATAAGATGATGTTCTTGTAAACTGGCAATCCAATAGTACACATCATCTGTACTATGCTGTCAGAAAAGACAGCAACAGGATGCTTATTTGTAAATATTCTCAAACATACCAGAAGAGGGCAGCGCTCTCATGACAATGATCAATCACATGTGATCAATTAACATGTGGAACATTTCTCAGGTGAAAGCACTGTTCTGTACAACCACACGTTATGTAACAGTTGTGGCCTATGTTTAAATGATTTTTACATAGTTGTGAAACGTATTTCTATAATCTTTCATTCAGGTCAACATCTAAAACCTGATGTTCACCCGCAGCTTCACTGCTGCTATCAATGCTTTGATACTGATGTAAAAATAGCTGGTTTGCACTGACAATAAGAGTGAAGCACGATTTTGCTAAATGTAAGGAGCTGCTGCCACATCACAGTCAACGTCTTTAATGTCATCACAATAAGAAGAATTAGATTTAGTTTTTTAAGTCCATACTCATCGGATGCAAGCCACAATCATAAACATAGTATGAAGAGACATATTTCTCAATGTGTTAAAATGCCATAACAAATGAGAGCATTTGTGTTCCTGCAGTGTTTTATGCTATTGCAGTTTTGTGAGACCAAAGAGGAGTGTTTCTGAGGAGGATTTCTGTGGAAACTGTTGCCATGCAACAGCACAATGCTGCTCTCATACAGAAAAGTAACTTCACTGTACGTTGCTCTTTTCTGAGCTGCAGCTGAGCATGGTTTGCTTCATATTCATCTATACTTAGTAGTACCTTTCAAATCCTTTCGTGGGAATGTTTGTTGGTGGATCAGAGTGTGGTCCCACACCCAGACAGCACTGTTTTTCCACTGGCAAAACCAGCTCCGCTCCAGCCTCCTGCACTAAAAGCAACATGACCCATTCCGTCATTTTATCCTTCCTTCTTGTTCCCATCGCTGAGTCAAACCTGTTGGCTCACCGTTAGCCCACTATTTAACACTTCTAAGCGACTACCTAAGTACGAAGGATCGGTGCCTCCATGTTTACACTTGGGGGAATTCCCTGCCCACACCCAGTGCATGATTCACCTGTTCACGTCAGGCAGTCCCACAAATGCTGAGGCTGGCATCTGTCGACTGTGATGCCCTGAGGAGCTTCGGGGAAAGAAATGTGTGATATTGTTGTCATGATACTGCTACTGTTTTTAGGCAAAGTGGCAATTTATATGATTCATTTCAATAGTTCATAAATGGATCAGACTGCTGAAAGTTTAAAGTACCTGAATTGTTTTTCATCGCTGACAAGTTATTATCACTTTATAGGCCATAAAAGGCTTAGGGCATACTTTCTTAAAATAGCTGTTATACTTTTATTTAGTTTTTGGCTCTATACACGGCCTGTTTGCTGAAAAAGAGACAAGTCATCATGTAGCAAGACTTTGAGCCCCAGTTTGAGTGATGAGCCAATTGAGACTTTGTGCCAGTCCCAGGTTCACAAAAAGACAGCCTCAAAACAGTTCATCCTGGCAAATCAGTGCGTGATTGTGAAGTCACTTTATATCGGCATATTTTCACATAGAATAATCAAAAACAATATTATAGTACAACTCATTTCATCAGACAACGTATATGAGCATGTGCTCCCTGAAATAGCCCCTTAAAACCTTTTAGTGGAATTCTGTCAGTTTGATAAATAATACAAAGTCTAAATGTTATTGTAAATAATTCATTTTGCAGCACTCAAGCATAACAGCTGTTAATGTGCAAAAAAACCCTCTTTGTCCCGTTATAATGATACCCGTTCTGATTTTTTGCCTCTTTGGGTGTCATTTATTTATTCGGAGGGTCCATACTTCGGCCTCCATAGTGGAGAGCCTGTCACATTGATGTCTCTGGTCTATTCACTGTCTACTCACAGGCTGCAGGAGCACTATTTTTAGATTTGTAGATCGGTCCCCTCGTTCTTCTCTCCATCTCTTATTTAACTTTTCTTTTCTCTGTCTAATAGCTGGATATTTCTGGAACGGTGTGGATAATATCTTCTTTGAATTGTTGAAGTGTGGATTGCGTCGTGATACAATGTAAACTTTGAAATCCTGCTTATCATCTTTGAAAGTCTTTGCTGTTGACACAAGCACATTTTTCTTTACATATGTGTACGCCTATACTTTGCATTTTGGCTTTTCCCTCTTTGCCTCTGCACATTATTTCCTTGTGTTAGTAATGCATAATGATTTTGCATTTATGTTTTATGCTGAATGCTCTACACAGAATTACATTTAGGTGTATCAAATCGAGATCCAGTAGTTTGAAAATGTCCCAGTCCTACTTTTAGGACTGCTATAATGTAATAAATCTTCCCTTTATTTTTCATTATGTTCAAACAGTTCATAATGCTCTGAAATAAAGGTATATTTCATGAAATATGTAATGAATGAATTGTTTACTTGATCACTTGCTTTGTCAGACACACTTCTGATGCCCTTGGGGTCAAGCACCACAAAAAACCCAGTGAGGGGGAAATGGTACCTCCTGTGCAGAGTTAACAAAGTCGATGAGTTCAAACAAAGAGCTCACATTTGATGACCTTTGAATTTTATATATATACATATATATATATACATACATACACACACATACATACATACATACACTGTATATATACAGTATATATACATACACTGTATATATACGTATACTGTGTGTGTGTGTGTGTGTGTGTGTGCATGTGTGTTGTGTGGTGTGTGTGTGTGTGTGTGTGTGTGTGTGTGTGTGTGTATAATATATATATATATATACTGTGTGTATACACACAGTATATATATATACAGTATATATACAGTATATCCAAGTCCCTATGAACATTGTTTATTGTTTTCCCACTGTAGCCCCTCGAGGCAACTACTGATTTTGGGCGTTACAAAAATAAATTGAATTGAATTGAATATATATATATATATATATGTATATTTATTTTTTCATATACTGTATATAGATTTCCCTAAAGAAACTGCAAAGGACCCAAGCGCCATGACTTTAAGAGGGTAAGAGCACAGATTAGTTAATTAGACAATGAGCTAAATCCACTGCAGTTTTGACCTTCAGGAGAAATATTCCCAATTTAAATACAGAATTACCTTCTTGTCATGCTTGGGCCACAACCATTACCAGTGGACCATCAGTGCATTGTTGACTATGATGTAGAGTGACATGAGTCTTATCTTTGATCAAAAGCGTTGGCCCAGTAGTTTAAAGGGCATCATCTTTGAGTGACGTCAGAGTTGTGACTGCAACCGACATGCTGCTGGTCAAAGGGAAACGTGTGTGTGCACAATGTGGCCATTTGGCCTGCTTAGATCAGTTATGGGTTTTTTTTGTTTTTTTTTATTTCCCATGATGCATGCCCTCTGCATCTTCCAGGAAGGTTACATCAATTAGTTCAGTATGGCCAGATAGAAGTTGTGACAGCAGACTGCACGTTGTAACAAACACAGTTATGTCGATGTAAAGTGTGTTTCAAGGTTAAACTAAAATGTGCTGTAGCTACATGAGCATTACTGGGCAAAGTGTGCTCTGACTTAAGGCCTACTATGTGCTAGATCCTGAAATAATTTGATGCAGTAACGTGTTGGCTGTGGGCAGGATCGAGCCAACAATATCCTATGTGCTTTAAGATTTCATTTCTACAGGATGCAATAGGTGTGTGCTGAACAGTGCAGTAAGAAGCTGGGCTACCAGTCAGATCCTTATTATAGCCCTAGCAACAGCTCCAGGATTGGTGCGTGAGGAGAGAGAGTCGAGCTGTGATTGGCTGGTGACCAGGACCGTTCAAAGCGCAGAATTTCATCTCATGAAAGGTTGAGTGCAGCAGGCTGCAGCGGGAGGCTGCAGTGATGGTGGGCGGTGGATCCAACTGCTTCAGCTGTTCAGGTACTACACTGTGGGCATTAGATGAAAAACACATGTCTCACGGCTTTTATAGTGTGATAATACAAATGCACTCTATCTCTGATGTATCATGAAATTCACAGAATGGTATCTCCCTTGGCATGGTCATAGTCTGTGTCTTTTGAAGTAACACTCTTTGATCTATGGCCTAATTTAGTGAATGATTGGTAAAGAGCCCTGTTTGTATGGAGAGTTCACTGGTGTGTGTCTGCACTGCAGCTATGGGCCCACTGCCGGCTGCAATACCTTCACACATACATGCGTAATATACAAGACCTGTTGTAGAACCAACTACAGTTTACCTGAGGTTAAATAGTGTGCAGTGATGATATAGGTTGTCATGGTGTTGTATGGTATGGCTGCATTATAGAGAAGAGAAAATTAAGAATACAGATAAACAAATAACTTTAATGGACAACAGATGGGAATCAAAGATTTTCAAAGAATACATTTTAAATCTCAGCTGGTGTCCTTATTGATATAGGTCTAATCTGCTAATGCCTGGTCAATATTGTTTTTTGTTTCCCGTCACAAAGCAGGGGTAAAAATTCAAATAATAAAACTTCAACATAAAAAAATGTGAAAACAGAAATTTCTTAAAAGAAGAATAATGCATTTTCATGGCAATGGGTGAAAGTGTCCTGACGTGGCTTTGAGCTGGTGTCACTCACAGACCTCTCATCAAAGCTCATGCTGGACAGTAATAGTAATATGTCTCTAAAACAGTCCGGTGTATGTGTGAGCAGCTGCACAGAATTAGGCAAAATATCCATACTATTTGTCTGGCAGGCCATCAACTTTATACTAAGTTAAAAATAAAAGGAGGCAGCTGGGACAAAGTGTGAGCTCATGCAGACTGACTCATGGTGGCATAGTTGGCATACATGAACAAGGTTGTGTGACCGACCTTAAGGCTTTGGGTTTGTCGTCTAAGTCACTACATCTGCATGAAAACCACCTTTCTCTGTAGTATGAAAATAATGTTCTTAAACTGCCATTTGCTTCAATAAAATGTAACATATAGATTTAGCAGCATTTAAATAACTTCAGCAGCTTTTTGTGCTTTGCAGCAAGTTTGTTCGCTCCCGTTTGTCAGTCGTTTATCTTTCTATGTATGCATCATTTAATCGTAATACATAAATTGGAGTTGGACATTAAGACACACACAAGGGGATTTTTTTCTTGCATACATGCGGGCAAACTTAAATACTGGCACACAATTCCTTTTTGGTAAAGGTTGACTTGCAAATGAGGCCTTTTCAAATCAAATACAGGCACAAATAGAAAGCACATACTATACTGAGGGCACCAAAGTGAAACATCTATGAAATGGTGCTCCACATGTTATGCATGGTAATATAATACACTAGACCACCACGGACATGGCGTGTTGATAATTTTGTCATTATATTTTTTTATTATCATCGCTATTATTTTGATTCTTGTGCAACTGCTACATAATGACTCACATTCAAGATATTTTGTCACTCAGGAACAGCTAAAAGGTATAAAAACAAAAATGTATACTGTTCAAATAAAATATATGGTCCATGTTGTGAATTCATAACAGAAACATTGCGCCTGAAAACGTCACCATTATTCAAACTGGATAATAGCATGACAAAAAAGTACTTAAATACTGTTCAAACAAAATATATCATACTTTAATGTGACAAACACCAGCAGCTAAGGTTAAGTGATCACTGGTGGATTTTATCTTCCTCTTTTCTTTCAACAAATCAAAAACACATATTGCATGTCACTATAGCAACGCCCATTACAGGTCAATTTTTACGATCACCATTTTGGTATAGCAAATCAAAACGATAACAAAACAAAATAAATTAGAAATAAACATTAGACAAAGCCTGTTTTTCAATCATATGAATACTTAACACCCACAGTATAAGTTAATAAAGTCAAGCTACTGTATATAAATACATCACCAGCATGCACAATATTGAATAATCGATATTATTGTCATCATCTTACACTGAAGAAACAGTATAGTAGGCAAGTGCATTTAATAAAACAAACACAGAAGTAAACCACAAACTCTGATGCTGCTTTTTTAGTATTTTTTGTCTTTTTGTTGTATTGTTAAGTCTCTGCCTTTAGTAATCTTCACGTCCAACAGTATGGTTCCAGTGACAATTGAAGACTATTCTGTGAGATGCCAAATACATTTCAGACAGAAAAAAAGGGGATTATATTTGTTCTAATTTCTAATATAATTAAAAACTATAGTTTAATCATCTTAAAAAACTGGACTCTGGGACAAGTATAGCTTGTAGCTAGAGTGTAAAGAATGGCTTTCAAAAGGGCCCTTTACTACCACTGGAACCAATGCAAACTATTTTGTGAGGCATTCCCATTCAAGCATTTTCTCTCAAGTGACTCAAATGCATCTCTATCGCGCAAAAACCTAACTAAGCAGCTTATCTTGATAAAACAAGATCAGTTCCTATGCCAGTGTGAGGCTGCCATTTCAATCCAACAACAACCACTTCAGACTGATTGACTGACATATCAGTGGTTTGGCAAATGTCAAAGAGAAAATCAAGAAGACGGAGGCCCCTTTCAACTTTATATATATTTCTATATATATTTAAACTAAGATTTAACCTCCACTCTCACCTTTCTTTTGATTCTTTTCTTTTAACTCATGGAAAAATAAAGAACTGCGTCAGCGGTAGTATCATTGGCAAAAGCGGCTGCCAAAGTCCACCGGCCTTTCAACATTTTTTGTCGAAGTGTGACTTCTCTTTAATTGTTGCCCTCCCCGCCCTCGTCGTCCTGCTGGTCACTTGTCCACAGTGTCAAGTTGTCTCGCAGCAGCTGCATGATCAGAGTGGAGTCTTTGTAAGAGTCTTCATTGAGGGTGTCCAGCTCGGCGATGGCGTCGTCGAAGGCGGTCTTGGCCAGATGGCAGGCCTGCTCTGGCGCGTTCTGGATCTCGTAGTAAAACACGGAGTAGTTGAGGGCCAGGCCCAGGCGGATGGGGTGGGTGGGCTGCATGTGCTCTTTGCTGATCTCATGGGCCTCATTATAGGCCTTCTCAGAGGACTCTACCACTGTAGCCCTCTTCTCACCTGTGGCCACCTCAGCCAGGTACCGGTAGTAGTCGCCCTTCATCTTCAGGTAAAACACCTTGCTCTCGTGCTGTGTCTCACTGCAGTTTTTGATCAGGAAGTTGTCCAAGAGGTTGAGGACATCTTGGCACACGGCCTCCAGCTCCTTCTCAATCTTCTCTCTGTAGGCGCGCACCATCTCGATCTTCTTCTCATTGCCATCGGTCGAAGTTTTCTGCTCGATGCTGGAGATGACCCTCCAGGACGAGCGGCGTGCACCTACTACGTTCTTGTACGCCACAGACAGCAGGTTCCTCTCCTCATTAGACAGTGCCTCGTTCAGCTCTGTGACCTACAAAACAAGGCAAACAACTTTTAATCATTGGCAACAGACCTTTTCACTAAAGAGAAACTTACAAGTTATTCATGCTTTTACATTTGAAAACCAGTCAGCATGGGAGATGAAAGATGAGCAATATTTGACATGTGCAAGTCCTTGTTTCCATGGTAATACATTAATTTAGAAGCCCTCGAGCTTCAGCTGCCACGTTGACTGCTAATGCTAGGTAAAAACGATATTTAAGTTAGCCGGCAGTGGGGGTTGGGAGCCCAGGGGGGAGGCCTGAGCTGGCTAAAATGTTCCCACGTGCACTTGAGGCCAGCTGCACTGTAAATGAAAACCATCACTACTCGGGCGGTTCACGTGTCCTAGTGACCTTCTCTACAGCGCCCACTGACCTTTTTACCTACCTAAGCTGCTGTACTTCTGCATCCCCATCTACAAGTGTTTAGACTGGACAGATCCGGGCAAGACAGAAGGCAAGTTACACCATGACGCAATCAGAACATATGACTCAGGGGTTTTGAAATACAGCAGAAAAAACAAATCCATTAACTCAAGTCTAAACTCACATGTGCTGTTCATAATTGATTATTACAATAGAATTTGACCTAAATCAATCACTGCCTCCTGATTCTTTCATTGATATGTTTCTCCTTGATGTTTCGACATTCGTTGCCCGGGCAGTTGAGCATAAACATGGCGGAACATTATCAGCTTCAGTGAATAGACAAAGAGGAGGGCCAAACCCTTAGGACTCTAGACCTTTGAGTGATCGGATCAGATTTGGCACAAACCTATTGATCTGATTTTGAAAAGAAGAAATGGCTGTATAAAAGTATAGAACCGTAATCGCATTGCAAAGATGGCCTCTAATGCTTTATCGTGCAAGCTTGCTTCATTACAAATGGACAGGTTTAGAAGTGAAAATGTGGCTAGGATTTGGTGAGGGATTTCCCTGGCATTACAGAGTGAAGGTACACGCCCAGCACTGACATGGCAGATTGTTTCAAGGGAAAAGATGCCATCCTTGCACTGGCATCACCCCAGCCCCAGTAACCAAAAACCCTGATATCAAATGATCCACTGGCACTTCAAAATGACACCGTTCCCAATGTTCCCAATTTGACACATAAAATGATATCATCTTGTGTCCGAGCTTCAAGGCCCGGACAAGTCCACTACGATGCTGTTTTTTTACTTTAACTTGGTATGACACAGCATTTTCCTGTCCCGCTGTTTACTGAGTATAACTCAAGGGTGAATCAAGTTCTCAGATTTTCCTTAGAGGCCGGGCAGACAAAACCATCCTGACACTGACCAATAAGGACTGAGCAAGCTCTAAAGAGGAAGGCCACCCATGTCATCTCATTTTTAAGACTACACTATGTCTAAATTAACTTTCAGTCCTAATCAGTAGCTTGTGAATAGGCAAAGTTAAAGCAAAGATTGGGGAAAAGGAGCAACCTGCCAATTTGTTCATTGTGTCTCTCTGCAATATGACAAAGAATATTCTAGATGGTGCTGCCGCCTGCGTTAGTTTGAGGGAAAGACTCTACTGTGTGTGAAGAAGCCATAATTAAAGGCTTATTAACAGCATGGCTTCCAAACACCGTTGCTGCAGGCTTAGATGTTTAAAATGATAGGCTAATTACAATTGTTGAAAAGAAAATGACAAAGAGCAGAGGATGAGAAAGAGAAAGAGGGGGAGGAGAGAAAGGAGGAGGTGGAGGAGGGCGCAGCAGTAGCAGCGGTTCAGAGGCTTTTTCTGAGCAACCTCACAGGCTCCCGACAGCAGCAGCAGCCTTAGCTTTTAGAAATTGTCCATGATGAAAGAAGGGGAGGTGGGCTGCTAAAGGGGAGTGGGAGATGCAATCGAGCGAGCTCATTAAAGGCGACACGGGAGTCGTCCTGTGGGGGCCCCGTGCGCGAAACGCCGTGGCTTCATTGAACTACACAGTGGGCTTCAAGGCACCGCCCAAAGAGTGTTCGGGAAGGAATAAATCAGGAAAAACTGGGCTGACGATGTAACAGATGGATGACACTGGTTACACACAGATGGAATGACAATGTCTAATGGTAGTTCATCTAATCAAGGCATGGCTTTGTGTCAGACAGATCATTCAGAGTTAAATCCCATTCATACATGCTACACAGTGACCTAATGATTTCTATTGGACTTACCGATTTCATAGCAGCCGCCATGTCATCATATCTCTCAGCCTGCTCCGCCAGCCTGGCTTTCTGAACCAGCTGCTCGCGATCAACCATTTTCGTTGATAATTGGTTGCTTGGTCGAGCTTGCTCTATTCGGGTTTTGGGGAGTGAAATGGTCGTTATTTGAATCGCAATGCAGTGAAATCCTAGGCGCACCTCACGCTGCAGCTGTTCCCTGCTGTCTGTCTGCGCTCCGCTCAGACGGGACACCCTCTCTCCTCCTCGCTCCTCGCGCCCTCCCCCTCCTCACACGCCCTCCCCCTCCTCACACGCTCTTCCCCTCCTCACACGCTCTTCCACGGCTGCGTCATCATCAGGAAGGTGGGAGTCGGTGCCAATGATGTAACACTCCGTACATAGGGCCATGTCGTACGAGAGCACCAGTGGGGCACTGTGGGCTTGTGGGATATTGAGTTTTAAAATAACAAATGTAAGCCCGGGCGTGTCCTGTCCTTGTGTTAACATGTAATGTCCTTTAAAAAGCCAGTATAAGCATGACATCTTCCTCTAACGTGTGTGGCAGTGTAAAGGTTGGCGTTTGTACAAGCAACTATGAACTAAAGGCTGGTAAGAACTAAAGTCATGTTTGGTTCATGGATATTCTTGCTTTGCGTGGCCATTCACTGCACTGTGCATTAACTCTTAGTGCATTCATTTAATGACTGTACACTACACACCCAGAAAATATTTCATCAGCTGGAGTGTGGAGCTATAGCTGATATCCTGGGCCCAGCACAGGCTGCACGCCTTAGAGTTACATTTTGATCTAACCTCACTGTGGTGTCTCTGAAGTGAAATGTGAGCACTTCCTGACCTCAGGACTAAATGCTCCTGACCAAAGACCATCGTATCTCTGTATATTGAACAGATATGTGCGCCCAAAGCCAATCACACACAAATAACATTATCTAGGATGGGACTTTACCCATTTTTGTAACTCGTAGGATTGAAGTCAGTTAAAAATTGGGCCACTTTAATGGGCATTATAAAAAAGCAAGCCATAAACCTCCACATCCGTTTTGTCCATAATGAGCCACTAGTTTTCTTCAATTTGTCTGTAAAAATATTTAGTTTCCGGTTAAATAAATTCGTAAGAGTTATTTAAATGTCATGTCTTATGCCCGTTTACCTGCTATCAGTGCTGAGCCACATAAGGTGGTAGTGACTGATGCTGAATTTGATGTATTTCAAACTCTAGATTGTTCTGACTCAGTGTGACTCAAATCCACCTATTTTACTGTGAGTTTTTGTCTAGTCTGGAGCGTCTCTATAGCAACTCTGCAAATATACTGTAACATGTTCAATTTAACCTGCTCCTGACCTGGTGCAAGTCCAACCCCAAAAACGGAACACTTCCAGCTCTGAACTTTACTGCAGCGACTTGTCTGTGATGTTTTATCTGTTGGCATGAACTGTGCATTTGAAATCTGTACTTTTTATTTCCCTGTAAAAGGCGTGGGCTCGTGAGCACCAAAGTGTGCTCAGGTGCTGCAGGAGAAATTCAACTTTTGCAATGTTGATTCGTCACAAACCCAAAACAAATTTCCCTGCTGAGCCTGAGGCAATTTTCATGCTGTTGTACAGATATTGTGTGAAATTAATGAACAAACAGGGGCCAATTTTAGCTTAACAACTTCAGATAAAATGTGGTTCTTATTTTGGGAGTAAAATACCATACTTTAAAACCATGTTTGTCTCAATTCACCAAATTATATATACCTTATTTTACGGAAGTCATACTCTTTTTGCCATTGAAAACATTTGACATGTTTTGGTGTCACTGTCCAAACAAATGATTGTCCTGCAAAATGTATCATCAGCAGACCAATCAAAACATCTGAAACAGATCCTGTGTTGTGGAAACAATTTGAATGGTTTATAGTGAATTCCTGTTATTGATGAAGGAGCTGGTCTCCTCCAGCCTTAGGTGGACCTTTTCACCTGACTTCACCTATACTATGTTCTTGATAACAGCACCCTCTTCTGGTTAAACCCCAAAAATGTCAAAAGAGGTCACAAAGTGCTGAAACTCACAAAATATATTTTCTGAACTACTGGCAAAAAATAAAATGTATTTTGCAGGCTTATAGTATTAGCCTATAATCATAAAAACACCCTGATGTGTTTTAATTGGATAAGGCTTGAACATGTTATTACTGTAAACACACTATTGAAGCCAGATCAGCTTTTTTCATAGCGTTGTAAATCCAACACACAGAGATACTCTGTGTAAACATGTTGGTGAATGACAGCTCCTCCCTCTTTTATGCCAGAGATTATCAGATACTGACCTGGTCAGAGGTCACACAGGAAGTGTTGTGTAGTGAGCAGTAAAGTAGGTCAAGTAATCCGAGGAGGAGTCAAGTGAAAGAGCTGACTGTTGTCTTAACTTCTCTTTTATCAACATAAATGTCAGCTTGCTGTAGGCTTATTACTGATATGAAGTAGTGCTGTGGATAACCTTGTGCAATACAGGGACTGTACATACTTTCATACAAATTTAGACATTGATAGCCCTTTACTACATCACCTATTGTATTTATAGTGTATACTCACTAATGTTAAGTTATAGGAAGTAAGATTTCATCTGACTTCACTGTCTTTCCCATGACTGGTGTTGTAGCAGCCATTTCACGTTAAAGCACAGATTCATTTATTTTCTGATTACCGGTAGGTTCGTGTTGTTTTTAAATCCTTAGTGCAACATATAGTTCCAGGTCTATCCACTTTCTTCAAAGAGGATTACTGTATCAGCTGCTTAGCTTTGTTACCTCAAATAAGGATGAAGCTAAAGAGCTGTGCTGTCTACTGCAGCCATCTGTCTGAGTGAAGACGTGGCCTTACACAGGTGTTTATGGACAGTCATCTGGAGCTGGATGTTTTAATATTTCCAGATGAGGTGAGAGTTGCTACACCAGAGGACCTCAGAGAATGGGAACTCGAGACTGCCAGCCAGGTCTCTATCCCAACAGTTCGTCTGTTTGTGGCACTGTACCCATACAACCCCGCGGCAATGTCTCCGAACTACGAGGCGGCTGCAGAGGAGCTGCCATTTGTCCCAGGGCAGATCATCAAGGTATGCAGTCCCATCATTCTGTAGACTTTTATTTATTTGTAATGTCATTACATTTTAATTAAACATGATAGACTTCTAGAGTCATGATTTGTTTTTAAATCACCTTGTAGGTTTTTGGTGATAAAGATTCTGATGGTTTCTATCACGGAGAGTCTGGGGGCCTCTCTGGGTTTGTGCCCAGTAACATGGTGGCTGAAGTGCCAGTGGACGATGACTACCTGAAGCACCTCCTCCTGCAGCAGGGTTTCATTCCTGTGGACCATGCAGGTATGGCTCTATGCTAGGAAAACTGACAATGTGAAGTCAACTTGAAATATATTGTCTCATTCTGAAAGTAATTGTGTCAAATGCAGACAAGAACTTCCTCAGTTACAGTAAAACTAAAAATGTACACAAAAAGGTTCAGAAATATCTTGTATACTTTATATATTGCAGCATTATGATTTTGGGCAGCTGTATTACACCACCATAAGTGAGTGCTAAAGATTTAGAATTCCAACTTAACAACAATAACCTAACTGACTAAGTCCAAGTGGCGCTGATTTGTCATTTAGAGCTAAAGTGAGTGTTTTGTGTAGGTATGACTTTGACTCCTGAGCTGAGCAACAGTGTGGCGAGTGTTCCTGATGACTTGGTGGTGCGACGGATGGTGGCCTTATTTGACTATGATCCATGGGAAAGTTCACCGAACATTGACAGTGAAGTAAGTCCGATTTATATCACGCATTTCACATTTGTCTTAAATCAAACTGTTCTTTAAACATAATTTCCTCTCAGGAAGAACTAGGTTTTCGCTCAGGGGACATTATTTATGTGTTGGGTGAAATGGATCAAGATGGTTTCTACTATGTAAGTGTTTTCTAAATTTGTGAATTTTAGTTCTGTATAGGTGCGATTTAACAGAACTATCCACATTTCAGGGTGATCTACACGGAAGAAGAGGTTTGGTCCCCTCCAATTACTTACAGCTGCTGCCATGGGATTAGGGATCCTCATTTTAGGTGAAGTGCCCCTTGAGCCAAGTCTTTTTTATATTTGTACTAAAGACTCGAGACAGAAGAATGCCATACTGTATACAGAGCAGCTTATTGATGTGAGTCATACAACAATCATTATAGTTTATTTATTCACATGATTTAACTCGCTACAAAAACAGAGCTACAGTGTAAAAATATACCACAAAGCAGAGTGCGTATTGGGAAAATACTTTGTACTGATGCAACGGATATTAGCCTTAAATGTACTCTTTTAGTCTGAGACCAGTGAACATGTTTGCCTTATGCCCTGTTTGGAGAGATATTGTATTCTATCATCTTTTTATTGTTGAATAAAGCATACATAATTTAGCGGCATAAATTACATGTGCTTTTTGATTGCAGAAATTGTAACAGAAATAATATATATACATTTTTACCTAAAATTACATTTGCATTTGAATTACATTTATTAAAGCATCATAGAAAAAGTTGTAGGTTCTTCTGTGTCTCCTGCAGCAAACAGTCCACTCATCCATAAAGTAGGAAACACTACACAGTGCAGAGGAGTTTAGTAGTGCTTTCTACTTTATGGGTGACAACACTGTACATCTGTCGCTTCTGTTCTGGTCGCTCCGCACACACGTTAGGACAAAAGACAATGTTTCTGAAAATAGCCTTAATATTCAACCATGCAAAAATATTTCAAGCATGGTAGAGATATAATTTATTAACACACAACAAAATGAATGTATAATATTATCAACATGTTTTTAGATCTTACCTGTTTGAGCAGAGCCGGCAAAAGAGAGCCCCAGAAGTGAGCGTGTTCTTATATTAGCTCAGCCTCAGACAGGAAACGTAAGAAGAAAAAAAAAATGCACATGCAAAATTTACTGAGACGTGAACTCCCACACACAATGAGGCCATTAGTGACAGCGGACCTCAAATGTCGAAGTAGACAGATTTGACCGTAATTCAACGTAAGCCTACTGAATAGGAGAAAGAAGTAGCACTCGTGTTACATAGTAAATACATAAGTAAATAATATATTGATTATTACATATAAGGTAGGAGCAATCAGTTGAATTTGTAGTAATCCAACAAGCAGTATGTAGCAGAAGATACTGTATTGTGAATTTAAATCTAAGCATTTGGATAAACTTTCTTCAAATATGAATGTTATAATTTGATTTAACCAATAATGTATCGCATACAAAAAACTTTCTGCGGTGATTACATGTGCCTAGTTTGAATTAAAAATGTGCACCATTGCAGTAATGCTACAAATGACTGTGGTTGGTGTTTCTGAGAAGTGCTTCCCGCCTGAGCTGAGGTGTGGGTGGTGCAAAAGCAGTTCCCCATCCTGCAGCAGCAAGGCATGAAACAGACGACAGTTCACAATTCAAAATTATAATGTAGCCACAGACTCAAACCTCAAAGTGGCACCTAAAGACACAAGAGGAAATGGGGGATGGGGCTGCAAGCACCAAGGGTGAAAATGACAAAACAATGCTTAATGTCCACATTTTAATTTACAATTTAGGGAAGGACAAAACCTCTATAGAAGACAGATGTATTGAAGACTTGATTTTTGTTTAAATTGTTTTCCTTTTATTGATTTAGCCATTTATTGTACATAATAAGTATACCTTAACCTTAACTCTGGCTAGTTTAATTTTTTATTTTTTTTGGCCTGTCTGTATCTTAACCAAATGATATTCTTATATTCTTGTTAAATGGTTAGTTATTTATCGTATCTTTTGTAAATTGAAAATTCCCCATTGTGTGACAAATTGAGGTTCATTTTATCCAAACAAATGTTCAATAAAAATGCTCAATACTCAAGCTGTCAAGACTGTTTTGTCTTGTGAATAGTTCTACACAGTTATTGCTATTGTAAAAGAATGCTGAATTGTATGGGTTAAAACTGTTAAAATGTCTTCTGCATGTGAAAGCAGACGTGGCTGTACTGTTGGCGAGCATGACTTTGCATCCTGCAGATTAGCACAGTACAGTTGTTCTAAACTCATCTATTCCTGTGGAACATGGGATTACAACCAAAGGGATCCTTGCAGTACTTAGAGGGGAATAGATAGCGTCAGATTGCCAAAACAAGAGCAGTGTCTAATTAAATCGCATGACTTCATCCTGCACAGTGTAATCTCAGACCTGATTCAATTATCTTTTACCATTGATCAACTTTACATCAGACAGTAGCCTATAACAGAACCCGGTAATTATTCAAAGCCTGACATATCCCACCAAAGTCCCATAGTTGGTTGGCAAAACTCAGTTACTTGTGACACAAAACAGAAAAAGCAAAAGTTGAATAAAGAGATGAAGTTGACATTTAAAATTTTTATCTAAATTTTCAACTTCATTTCTGTTCCAATGGAAATTGATTTGCTGCAGGCATCAACAATGTCTGTTCACACATTCCTCCGCTATCTCTGAAACTGGACACAACTAAAATATACAAGTTGGACACAAGGTTGGCTGTTAAAATTATCTTTATCAATAATTTTAAAGACTAAAATGAAAGTGATTATTTTTGATGATTGTATTTTCTAACTTCAGAATATGCAGTAATTGTGGTTGTTTTCCTCCAAACTTTAATGTGATTGGGCCCCTGTTTTGGGTCAGAGCCACAAAAAAGCCATTCTGACCAAATCCTGTCATCGGGTCATCAAATCCCACATCCCACTATTTTATTACCTGGCGTCATAGATGTCTCTGGTCATATCATGGATGCATTATATCAACGGATCATACGGGCAATTTTTGCCGTTATGTTCAGAGTCCTGCCCACTTTTTAGTCTGAAAAAAAAAGCAGTTTCATTAAATGGCTGCAGATACAAATTGACGGATATTCTCTCCTTTTGGTCTTAAAACTATTGACAACCAGCCAATCAGAACCACAGGAAAACAGCCGCTTTTTCTAACGAATGTATGAAATCACTACCAACAGAGATAAAGAGTGCAGCCCCCGCGTGCAGCCTCAGGATGCGGCTCCTGAGTGCAGCTCCCCGCGTGCAGCCCTCAGGATGCGGCTCCTGAGTGCAGCTCCCCTGAGTGCTGCCCCCAAAGTGCAGTCCCAGGATGCAGCCCCCCACTTCCGTTGTAATCGAACGTTTGGTCGGCGACCCAAAGTGGAGAACGAGGGAAAAGTCTCGTCGCTAAAATAATCTATAAAATAGACTGCTTTTAGTTAGAAATACACTGAATATTTTAATAACATATGGCGATGGCGTTCGCCTTTCACGCGGAGACCTCGGGTTTCGAAATTCACCTGTATGTTTTGCGTGCAAATGTTATTCACAAAATATTTATGAACACTCCAAGACCGCTTGACCTTCCATAAAAGTCACCGCACACTACTGCTGTAGGTTATATAAATATAATATACTGCTACAGACTATGGTGACAACATGCTCTGGTCTCAGTCCTCATTCCTCATTCCTCAAGTGAACATTTGGGTTTTTGTACTTCTTTAGTTTTTCTCACATGCGTGATCTCCTTTGAAAATAATGTGTCTATTTTTTGTTTGTGCTTTTATTTACATTCTATTATTATTTGCTTTCACTTCAAATGCTTCCAGAGTTATTTTGCTAAAAGTTAAAGTTGCTTGAGTACATTCGGTCTGCTGCACGCTGGATCCACGCAGCACGGTGCTGCCACACAGTGGACGCTCTCACGTGTGATATCCACACGAGGACGCGCCGCACAGGCCTAACTACACGAATGATTCAGATTAAAACTCCCAAAATGTGTTTAGCCCCTTGACAATACTCTAAAATGCATTGTAGTTTCAGACCCGAATACAATGTAAGCTATATTTCTGACTATATGGTTACCTCTCTAAATGTCTTAAACTTAATTTTCATATTGGGCGTGAACGCCTCACGCTGACGTACACTGCGTAATGCTCACAGGTTGCTCATGTGCTTCTCTACTTTCTATATTGTGTCTCGCGTTTGTTTTTATTGAAGTAATACACAAACACTGATCAGATCCTACGGGAGTGCCAGGTAAGTTTATGTTTTGCAATATCACGCATATATTTTGCCTTACGAACCTATAGTCTACTATTACACGCGCTGGCCCTGGTCCGAAAAATCAAGACTGCACTTTATACTCCGTCCGGATTGCTCGATCATTTAATAGATCTCTAACGTGAGGGTCAGTGGTGATGTACTGATAATTCTCTGGAGAGGAACACAGCAGAATGGAGCCGAATAATTTTAACGACAGCATATCTTTTATTCCACTTCCAAAAAGACCCCATTTCCTGCTTCTCCCCGTCTCACGTTCCATTTCCCACCAATCACATCAGTCTACCAGAATGTTCCATATGCCGCTGTCAAGAACACAGATGAGTAAACATAGTAAATTATAATATAAATGTAATACACATGAGCTAGACCGGGGATTCTCAAACTTCTTAAAGGCCAGAGATCCCTCATCGGTATGAAAATATTTCAAGGACCTTTTATTGTTCTCCACAATGGCATCCTAATAACAATCCGAAGTTCATACCATTCATACCAAATTTGCGTTAAAGATTAATTTGTCATAGTCCTTATTTTATTGGTGGTGTTGTTTCCACCCAAAACACTGGCTGTTTGGGATTGCATATCATAATGAATAGTAGTATTATTCTTATGATCAATGTTATCACAACTTTTAAGGGACCCAACACCTGGCCCAGGCTCACTTTGAGAACCGCCATGCGAGTTAGTGGTTCTCAACCTTTTTTCTGTCTCACACTCTACCCCCTCTCTATGCTCAAAACACTCTATGCTCAAAATCATCATACTAAGAATGTAACATTTTATTATAAGAAATTCTACTACTGTTCTTTCTGTAAACTATAAGCAGAGGCCAAGAATGTCCATGTTTCTGTCATAGAAATTCCTTCCCTCCGAGCATTAGAATCAAATCGCTGTTTAAGATGCATTTAAATCATTTTAAAAATATTTTATGCTGATTAATGTACATTTAATCAGCCTAATATTGGCCTAATTTCTGTCCATAGTTTTATTTACTTTAAGCAGTTGATAATTTGCTGCCTATCCTTCAGTAAACCAGATTCTTCTGGATATGGAGCGCTGGAGGGGTAGAGTGGCCCTCGTGACCGGGGCCTCAGTTGGGATTGGAGCTGCAATAGTCAAGGAGCTGGTACTGCATGGCATGAAGGTGGTGGGTTGTGCCAAGGGACGTGGAGAAAATAAAGGTACGTAGGCTCAGGTGTGCGCGGTATACCTATACTTAGGCTGTATAAATGCACATGTATAGTCCGCCTATTGCTGTTGTTATTGTTTTATTCATGATTAGAATGATTGTACTATTAAAAAACAAATCATTGTTTTATGTATTGTTTTCAGAAACTGTCAGAGGAGTGTCGGGCTGCAGGCCACAGTGGCGTGTTGGTGCCTTACAAGTGTGACCTGACCAACGAAGAGGAGATTTTGTCAATGTTCACTGACATAAAATTGCAGCATCGGGGAGTGGACGTGTGCATCAACAACGCTGGTTTGGCTCATCCAGACTCACTTTTAGATGGCCAAACCAGCGGCTGGAAGAACATGATGGATGTAAATATAATGAAAACAATTGAATCAGTACTACTTTCATACAAGCATTATTAAGAGTGTTGTTTCTGTGCTTTAGGTGAATGTTATTGCACTAAGTGTGTGCACCCGGGAAGCCTATCAGTCAATGAAGGAGAGGAATGTAGATGATGGACACATTATAAACATAAACAGGTGAAAATATTTACTGTTTCAAGTTGAAAAGACTAATTTTTATTGTTTACAGTCCTATTGTTTTATATGACCTTGGGTTTTGTGTCTGATATACTGTATTGTTATGTATTGTTGCAGCATGAGTGGGCATCGTGTGGTGCACGGTTCAGTTCATTTCTACAGTGCCACAAAGTTTGCGGTGACGGCCCTAACTGAAGGCTTGAGACAGGAACTACGAGAGGCCAAAACCCACATCAGAGCCACTGTGAGAAACATTGTATATTGTCTTTTTTTATCTGTTCTGCTTGTTTATTTTGATCTCTTCAGTCCATATCCCCAGGTGTCGTGGAGACTGAGTTTGCTCTCCGGCTTCACTCGCAGAACCCTGAAAAAGGTTCTACAGCCTACACACAGTTTAAGGTAAGCCCATTGAGTGGTATTATTTTATTGGACACTCTTTATTGTGATATTGAATTTATTTAACAGTGTATTGAGGCTGTGGACGTTGCAAAAGCCGTCATCTATGCCCTAAGTGCACCTCCCCATGTGCAGGTAATAGCTGTATTATATTGGTCAGCATAGTTATGTCATTTTGCTCTTCATGTTTAATATACATTGTGCCATCAGGTCGAGTCTAATGAGATGACATTTTTGCTTTGGTTTTTAGATTGGAGACATTCAGATGCGCCCTGTGGAGCAACTGTCCTAAAATTAAAACTAATCCAATGTCTCTATTTTGGTATTCTATTTTATCTACTAGACCTATTGACAATAAACACTAACAAACATGTTTTCTTTATTAACATTTGTTATAACTCCGATTAAACAAAAACAATATCGCAATTGTGAGAAGTACACAAATGAACCAACTTAGTGCTGGAGTGCACAAACTAACCACTAGAGGCTGCTATTTTGTTTTAAACTGTTTTAAAATGCCTTTTCAATTCAAGCATTTATAAATGATTGCTCAAAAAAGTGACGGATAGTAAATGTCAACTCAATACCCATGCATCTTTTTTACTATTTCTCACTTGAAAATGATCAATTTGTTTACTTTTAGTTCAATCCGATGTTCAGAGATAGCTGTGTGTGTGATCACCAACTGCATTATCACCATTTATATGCTGTTACTGAGGTTAATTCAGGTTTAGAGGTGCATATGTTCACATGTTCTTAAGTAAATGCATTGCCCTGATTCAGCCTCTTGTAAAGGATCTTGTGCTCTTTAATAGGCTGCATTCACCTGGCATTTTAGAACAACATTTAAAATCCCTATAGTTTAAACTGAGCTGGAGAACAGGTTAATTCAATGGTCTGTAAGCGTCAGATTGCAGATTTGTTGACCTGGTTCATGGTTAATATCTCTGCAATTACAGGACCTGTCCTTGAAACAAAAACTGGCACACAGTTTGACATCTCTCTTCTCTTTTTCATTATAACTTCAGAATATGGCACCCTTATTCAATCTAAAAGAGAGGATTGTGTTCAGAAAAGAGAACCAAAAAAAAAAAGCCAAAAGATACTGTGAATATGGCAAAATTGTAGAGCCAATCAAAGAGTCAACAATTTGTGGGTCTTCAGTTTGGATATTTCTTTCAAAATGCACCTTTTTAATTTACTCAAGCAATATATTTCATTATTTATCACCTCCGTCATTTTAGGTTAATTTCTCTGACTTGTTTTGAGTGTACTCTGTGGCTTGAATCCCAAAAGGAACTCCTGAAATACTCACCACAACTCTTTTCCCTCTCTTCAATATTTAAATGTCAACCGTTTTTTTCATTTGTCTATATGGACTTCAAAAATGGTCTTTACCTGGAAACTGTGCACCTCACAGTTTCCAGGTAAAGCACCTTCTAAAATCTAACAAAAGTTACTACGGTGTTATTTCATTTATCAGTGTGTCACATGTTTATAGCTGGACTTATGTCAAAGAATTACTCCAATAAGCAAACTGGGAGCTGAAATTTGCACTATGCACAGAATCCTTGAGCGATGGGTTTTTTCATCTACAGTAGATAAAGCCATAGACAAAACTAATGCTTTATGGTTGTTTAATGTCGTCACTTCACCTTGAGACTGTCCTCTTTTTCTGCTGCCTTAACAGTAATTTAATTTACTAAGATAACCCTTAACACCTTGTCCTTGACGTAAACTAAACAAAATTCAGCCCAAAATATATTGCATGATTTCAATAGAAACACTTTATCATAGAAGTGGGACAAGTTTTTCCTCTCACAAAGATAAAACTGATTCATAAAAAGGTAACAGCAGTGAGGTCACAGAAAACCTGTTTCAGTTGGAGTGCCGAACCACCCACTGCATTTCTAATGTTCATAGACCATTCTCACGCAGCTCAATTCAAGTACCAACCTGCTTGGCGTTTTGGCACTGTCATTTGAACATTCATTCATGCATTTCCTTAATCAAATCCCTAAAACATACCATATATATCTTGTGATTTAATATGGATTTCTGTTCAAAAAGCTGGTTACAGATTTACACCTCTGGGTCAAACAAGCGGTCATCTTGAACACAAACTAATTAGTATCACTACCATAATACATCAATGTCGCTCGAGTCTAGTGGATTATTGTGTAGGTTTTCCTTCCTTCAATAAAATGTGTTGAGCTTGGTTGAGTTATTGAATATTTTTTCTATGGGATGCAGAGAACCTTGATGCCCTTGTGGTAAAAATTGATTAAATTCCTTACGCAAAAGTGCATATATAGTCCCCTGGACAAGGACGTGACTCTAACCCATGGGAGGAAATGCCGGATCAACAACCTGCTTATTTTAATTAGCAGGCATCATTTGTATTGCTGGGTTTATTACAACTTGTATTAACTTGCCCTTCCTAAAGCACAATTTCCAGTGTTAGATTGGTACAGCAGTAAACTGTCTTGTGACTCATTATGGAGTCCTTGTTTAATTTAAGTAATCATTCACGACCTGTTTGTTTTGATCTCATCTGTATCTTTTATCTGTATTTTATTTTAGTCCTAATCCCTCCTTTTTTGGTTTTGCTGATAAAATCTCACTGTTTAGCGAAGTTTCTATCAGAGATGGATTGCAGTTTCGAATTGTTATATAAGATGCTTAGGAGTGAAATATGCAAATAATCAGTTTTACCGTGTCAGGGGACAACCAACATTGCAGTTTATCTAACAATGGTTATATTGAGTTTGTTGGTGTACTGTAAACTTTGTACTGGAAGTAAACTAATATGCATAGGGAACTCATGCCATGTGCTTGATGAAAACTGTTCAGCAATGATCTTAAGATTTAAAACTATTATCATAAACCCACCAATTCACCTACTGGATATAAATACTACTCAATCACTTGTACAGAGGTTGATGTGGACCAAATGGAAAATCCCCCCTTACTTGTTTCTCTGTGAAAAGAGATTGGTTCACACACCCAACTGTGCGAGCGCCTCTGCTGCTATGGCTCAAAATGTGTGTGAATACTTAGCTCTTTTGAAAACTTGAGTTCTGTCCAACAATCTTGAGCTGAAAGTCTCCATTGTTGCTCTGTTCCCATGATGCAGCGCAATATATTAAGAAAAGAACACTTTTTTTCTTGAATCAGTTCAAAGTCGTGCTAATGGCAGCCCATGCATCTTATCGTGCTGCCTTCTATCGATTAGTGTCTTTTTTTATGCAATCATGTGGAAATCAGCTGACCTTCAGGATTTCAGCCATCTCTTTGGCACCGAGTGGTCAGGCCTGAGGGTTAGAAGTGAGCTCTTAATCTGTGCAGAGAATGTGACCCCAGGTGTATGCACTAAACCCTTATTCAAACCAAGCTATGGGGTTGGAAAGGCTTATCTTGGCATAATTCATATCTATCATATTTATGTCGCACTTAAAATTAGCTTACACACAAATAACAGTACCAAAGTATGAATAATATATTATTACAAAATGACAGTACTTACTTGAGTGATTATGTAATACTGGTCCTCAACTTTAAACTAAGCTATTGCATGAGGAGACATTTTTGAGTGAAATAAATGTGTAAGCTTTATTTTAGTTTATCTCTTTAATGTTTTTTTTTCCATGTGAGGTTAATTTGCATGAAACGGAGTCACTGGTTGCATTTACACATTTATTATAGACATACAAGAATACAGTGCTGAAATTGATGACTGTTAGAGAACACTAAAAATGCAAGAAAAGGCAGTACATTTTGAAATGTTAAATCACAATGACTTCTAAACACACTTACTTAATACATATGCATTTCCTACTACTGTTTACTGCGGCGAAAACAAAGCTACTTTCCGTTTTCTCTTTCTCTCAAATTGCTCTTTGGCTTTTTCAATAGTTAACTGCATAGGGCTGAGGGCGCTGGTGGCATCGTTGGCAGAGGTGGTTGTGTGTTGAGGTGGCCGAGATCTCTCAGTTTGTCATTCGAGCATAGTTAACAGCAGCTGGTTTGGAAGTGGGGCTTGTAACTGTCATTGGTTTAGGATCACTTACAGCAGCGGACCAGGATCTATTCTTCGACTTCCCACGTCTTTTGTTCAGAGGTCTTTTAGTGTTGACAGAGGACATGTTTGTTGTAGTAAAAAGCTGCCGTGTAGTGGTTGTTTGGGTGTCGTCCGTTAACCGACTTGCTGCAGTGGGCATCGCCGGACTGATCTGAGTTGGTAGAATAGACTCTTCCACCGTGGTTTGATGGAAATGTTCATATGAAAGAGACTGGCCTTTCCTCTTTTTCTGAGCGACCCCTTTCTCTTTTGACCTGTGTCTGTGCCTTTTCCTTTTTAGCACACTATATAATGGGCTAAGAGGCGCAACATGGATCCTGCCTCCCTCTGCCTCTTGAGAAACCTGCTGCCCTGGAGGGACTGTCAGAAGAGTATTGCCCTCTTTCAAATTGTCCTCAACATTTTGGTTCACCACTTTCAGTCTTCTCTTCCTCTCCTCTCCGTCTTTCCTCAACTTTGACCTGTTCTTTTTGACTTTATAAATTTCAATTGGACTCACGTTCACAATGAGCAACCTTTCAGATGTGCTCACATTGCTTTGTTCCTGTGGATTTGGTGTTGCGGATGTGGTTTCCAATTGAAATGTGGGAACAGTTTTAACTTTCCTCTGTCTGTTCCGTAACCACTTAGTTTTAGCTTTGTGTAAACCTGTTGTGCTGGACACAGTAGAGAGGAAACCAGTTTTTGCAGGTTTTCTACTGCCGGGTGTCAGTGGTCTAACGGAAATGGCCTCCTCGTCCAGGGCTGGTTCATCTTTCATGACTTCATTGGATGTTTCCTCGTTACCTTCCAGCTCATATTCGTTCTCACTCACCGTGTTGGAATGGTCGACCTGGCTGCTCAGGCAACTGAGACTGACTGATACAGTTACTCAGGCCTGTGGCTCCCTCCTCTTTAGAACCAGTCAGAGGAACCGCACCATTGTCTTCAATTTTCACTACAGCCTCCTGTTTCTGTTTCTTCTTCCTACCCTTTCCTTTAGTCTTTTTTGTTTTCTTTTTCTTTTGTGAGGCCTTTTTCTTCTTCTTTTCTGAACTTGGTGCATTGCCTTTGTCAGAGTCGGCTGTGGAGCTCTGTGAAGTGGACACAGTGGCCAGGACTTTGATGAAGTCCTCAGCAGCGGTCATCACGTTTCTAAGGGAGGGCTCTTCAGGGCTGCTGGTCTGGGAGCCTGACACTGGAGATTGTGAGGTCGGCTCAGATTGCACCTGCTCTCCACTTTTATTGGAATCTTTTTTCCTGGAGGGAGCCACGGTCAGCTCATCAATTACATCAATGCCTCCGAAGTCGTATGGGACAGCATCTTTGAGCACCGCAATGGGGCGTTTCTCTAACCGTTTACACCTGTGACACACAGTTAATGTTTACACGTAATCTCACAAAAGTATGTTGCAAATCATTTTAAAGAGAGGTTTAATCTGTAATACTTACAAGCCATACCAGTGGCGTTCAACACATTGCTCTTCATATGCAAATTTAAAGCAGGGAGCCTCAATCACATTGAAGAAAGCTTGCCCAACCACTCTGGAAGATGTGTCGTTCACTTTCCTCAGACAAGATTTGAGCCTGCTCAAAATAAGAAATATAAATATATTTCTGTCACAGAACAATATATACTGCTTTGATGACTAAGCTCTCTAACATATTTACACTTGTTGTGGAGCAAAATGCATGGAGTTTTACACAGCACATGTGATAGTTGTCAGTAAAATGATATAATGCATTGTATTGTCAACATTTCTCATAAACAAAATGTATTTACGCTTCATCGCAGTCGCAGTGGCTGATGGAGTGCCATTTGAAGTTTGTGTAGCCATAGTTGGAAGAAAAGGCGTGGATGACGTGAGGACAGTGGTCGTGAGTTCGACAGCAGCTGTCAGTCTCCGCAAATTCACCTGCGAATTTCAGACCACCGATTAGGCCTAATTAGTGCGAAAAAAAACATTGCATTCCTATTTTAAATATTGTAATTATACCGTACCTAGCTGGTTGTAACTGTCCGCCATGTTCCCCGCTCCACACCACAGCGTCCCGGGATAAGTGAAGCCTCTCTTGGCTCGTCTATGCACTTGGTCCTCAGACGTGGGTTTCTCCTTTTGTTGGAAACGCTGGCACAGCAGCCTGGCTTCATCTTTGTGTTCATAAGAGTGAGCCTTCTGCTCCACTATGTCATCTTGGTGTCCCGTCTTGCACTCGCGCGTAAAAGCCATCACTTGCTTCGGATTGCCATTGATGGAGCAGTCTACGAGTGCACCTGCTGATGTCACCAGCGAGCGCACCACTTCTGCCCCATCGGATACCTCATAAAGAACATTTCCTTCAACAGACGAAACTTTGGCGCAAAAAGTTTCTTTGTTGAGTTTCTTTGCATCCAGTGCGCTGCTTACTAAGCCTCCTTTGACCAGGTTTCTGTCCAGAGAGGACAAGAAGACGAGCAGGACCGACCACATAATGCTTTCAGTGGCACTTTCAGCACCACTGACTGAGACAGTTCCTCTTGGCTCGCGCGCTACGCCACCCTCCCACTTTTAAGTGGAAGCCGCAATGGTCCGATTATTAATACACAGAATCGTGTCACGGGGAGGAGTCAGCGAATTAACCTCTAAATTCAACACCGCCCACTGCCTTGTAACTAGCCGGCTCTGCACCTTCTTTGTTCACATGGGCCCCTAAACCACAAGACCCCCAGAAGGCCGGGGTTAATAATGGGTGCCTGTGTGGAACATATATCTGATGCGATGACCGCTAGTTACCCCTACACCCACTGCCTCTTCTCTTGCGCCCCCCTAAAAGTGAGATTTACTCTGGGAACACGCAAAGAGAGGTTCAAGCGTGGGGCCGTTTTCCATAGCAACAGGCATGGGGCGATTGTGCCAAACCAGGACATTGGACTTCTTTCAAGTGCCACAAAATAGACACAGATCACTGATGACCTAAATTACAATGCGGGAACTCTTTCAGTGTGGAATGTGGTAAAAGGTTGGCCAATCACATCGCACGCAAGCAGCCGCTGACTGCACGAGCAGAGGCGAGCCCGAGAGAGGTGACCTGAGAGACAATTGTGACACTATTCGAGGAGGATCAAATAACTTGATAGCATCCAGTTGCACAAACAATTGTAGACTATGTTTCCGTATTTGGACATTGGTATTTTTAAGACGTGAGAACTCATAGAACTCATATTTAATCAAATTAAAATATGATGTAAAGCTTATCATACTTCAAAAGGGTCCATGTTTAATATTTTAACTTGAAATGCACAGACACGGTGATGCATCCCATCGCAAGTGTTAAAAAGTAAAGGCGCGGGTCAGGTGCGCCCTCTAATGCCATGTTTAGTCACATGGTTGGACTTTACTTGAGCTCGAGAGGCGGGGATCTTGCCTACTCAAGGCACTGAAATCCGATTGTTGAAGGCGGAGAGAAATGATGCAAAATCACCCGATGCACCATGCGATTTGGACTTTTTTTTTTTTTTTTTTTTTGCGTAGGTCAAATCTAGATCAGTCTGCACTTTTAGGCCTCGGCTACATTTACACAGTCTTGTTATTTGGGCAAATTTAGCAGGAAGACTGAGATCCCCAAAAAAATTTGTCCGAGGGCCGCATTTAGCCCCCGAGCCATGGTTTGTCCAAACTAGGGCAGGACGAAAAATCTTCCAACCATACAGGCAAAAAAAATAAAAAAAAAAATGCTCAGATTTTTCTAATGCCTATTACTAATCTGTATGGCTGTAGGGTTTTGATTTATTCATTTATTTGAAAAGGAAAACATGAATTAACATAAATCAATGAAACTGTGCTGATGAAACGTTAGTATAAAGTGGCGCCCCCTGCTGTCAAGAGGCATTCTCAAGTTTATGAGTGCAAATTTGTACACGCTTCCATCTCCATCCATGTGATCATCAGTTATACATCCTCTGATCTAAAAAGAGTAACATTGACTCACAAATGAATATAAATGTCTCCTTAGTAAAGGTTTTCCGTTTCTCTATGTTACCAAGTTCACAGAGTTTACTGCTGCAAGACCAGATTGTGAGAATGTGCCATTGTTACTGGAATGAGGTGAAGGCTCAGCTTGAAGCCAGGACAAACGTGGCTGAGGTTTCCCACATTGGTTTGTTTGAAAGTGATATTTGAGCCCTGGAGATATTGATATTGTAGATTTATCTGATACAACTGTGAATATGATAGCAGCCTTTAGACAGCGGTGCTCTGTTGAGTCAAAACACAGTCATGTAATATCCAGCGGTGGAAACAGCATTAGTCTACTGACCATTTGTACTCAAGTAAAATTGCAGTCACATGTTCATACAAGTCCAAATACTGCTGCCAGATTTGTTCTTCAGTGAAAGTATAAAGTATGAATCAAAAATACAACTTCAAAAATGTGTGTTGCCTTTATAAGAATCTAACTGCAATGTGTATTTTGTTTCAGGTAGTTATGTAAGGCCTTGTGCTATGATTTTAAGTGTAATGAAGTACAATTACAAGGCTAGAATTATACTCAAGTACAAGTAAGCCTAAAGGTTTAAAAATCTATTCAAAAAGAAGCTCAATTACCAAAGCAAATCTACTCAACTATGTAATTATGTAAGATTATTGCTCATTAACAACAGAGAAAGAGAGACACTTTTAGGGCCACTTTGGGGGGAGAAAAATTGGTTGGGTTTAGACAGACCTTCAGGATGGGAGTTTTAGTAGGCTACTTTTGATACTTTTAACTGATGTAGTTTTAGATAAGTATAATATATAGTTTTCTCCACTGGTAAAAATACGTTATTCTTTTGACAGCATTTACCATTTTATTTTATTTTTTTTAATGTAGATATAATTGAATCATTTACTTTCAATATTAACACGACTATAATAATGCATTTTGAGGAGGTCTGAACTTGAACCATTTCTAACACTTTGAATGCACTTCACAGTCTCTACAATGCGAAAGAAAAGCCTGCAGTGAGACGTGAGACTGAGCCCCCTCCCAGTCCACCGTCCTGTCCAGAAACTCGACCCATGTGCTCGGCCACAGCTGCTCAAAGTTAGTTCAATAACCTCACCGTCTCGTTAAGTACACTTTGCACTCTTTCAAATGGACATTTTGGCTGTTCCTGCGGACAGGCCTAAAGGATGGTATCTTTCTCTCATGGCGCCGAACACAAAAGGACCTGCTTTTGCCTGGCTCGACCCTTCCAGACTCTACTGTAACTCACAGGTACAACAGCGGCCATCTAAACTATGTGTTGGCTGTTTTATCTCCCGTCTCTTCTCTTCAGGCCCTTGCAGACTGTGTCAAAGACCTCCTTGGCCCATTCCATGACGACAGCATCGATATTGTTGCAGGGATTGACGCAATGGGGTTCATTCTTGGTAAGAAAACGGTGTCTCCTTGTGTTCAAAAGGGACAGTGCCAAGTATAGGGCTTTCAAACCAAGCCCATATTCTAAATTTAGAGTCTCACTGCCATGCTCCCAACACACTCACATGTATGTGTGAAAATGATGTAGTACAGAAAAAACAAATGTGCTTGTTTCAGGCGCATGTGTGGCCACAACGCTGGGAAAAGGCTTTCTGGCAATTCGCAAAGCTGGACACTTGTGTGTAGAGACCCAAAGTCAAAACTACAGCGACTACTCAGGCAGAGAGAAGACCATGGAAGTGCGGCAGGATGCCCTCAAACCAGGTGATACTTTAGCCTTTGCCCATGTCAGAGCGCCCTCTCAGAATGCACACAGCTGCTATTGTTTAGGCAGACACCCACTTGACAAAAGAGGTATTTGTAATTTATCTGAATAAATATACAGACTTTGTTTGAAAAAAAATGTCACACACCGCGATAGGTCCGTGAATGATTAACTGAAAGGACAGTTAACACTTCAAATTAACTATTGTGCCCATTGCATGTGTTTGAATGCATTTTAACATCCGTTCCATTGCCTCGCATTTCTTCTGCCACAGCGCCCTCTAGTGCATATTGCAGTAAAGAAAACAACCCGGTTGACCCCATCCTCATGTTGTTTTAGGTGTCAGGGTGATGATAGTGGATCAATGGATAGAAACTGGAGGAACCATGAAGGCTGCGATTCAGCTGGTGGAAAGATTAGGTGCCACTGTAGTGGGTCAGTGTAACAACACAGTCACATGCCCAATGTGAACCATGTCATTTTAGTGTATTTTATTTATTTTTACTTTTGCTGTAGGTGTCGCAGCTGTGGCTATTGAAAATACCGAAGGAGGAAAGTGGATTAAGAAAAATTACAAATTCTCTCACTGTATTCCAGAGGATCTCCAAAGCCAAATCGACCAGAAATATCTCAACTCCTTCAAGATTTTTAAATTGTGAAAAAGAAATTAACTCGGAATTTTGTAAACTAAAAATAATACTTTTTGTACAGAAATATTTTATTTTAAAACACATAAATGTAACACTGTCACTGGCATTTTTTTTAAAAATAACGAGGCACAAACTTCCCTTTAATTATCAACAATCCCAAACTGAAATAATAAACTGTTGAAGTTGAAATGTAGTGCAAGTAAAAAAGGGTCAAAAAGCATTCCTAAAATATAACATGGATGAAATGGTGCACTAACCTAATTGTGTAATAAATGTTACAGATCTAATCCATAGCAGCTATTGTCAGTCTTAGGCAGAAAAGCTATTTTTAACAGTCTTATATATTGTTTAATTACATGAAGGGTCATTTAAATAGAAAAAACAGGCCAAGACCACAAAAACCCTCAGCTCATGGAAGAAACCAAGGCCAAGGGAAAAAGTGAATTTGAGTCAGACTTCCTGCTTGTTGCTCAGACCGTTCCCGTTCCACAGACACAAATCTACTCGTACCATTGAAGCTCCTCTGCTCAGCCTCATTGACAGCAGCTCGTCTGTTTCTTCTTTGATGTGCTGTAGAGATTACTGGAAGTGCTGTTGAGCCCTAAAAGGTTTGGAGGCACAGTTAGGTTTAAGTCTAGAGTTCAACATGAGCACTGGACGCTGAGAGAATTGTATAAAATACATACGGACAACATTTCCAATTTGCCTTGTCCCACTTTTCTCTAGCTCTGCAAAGAACGTTCATCTCGAACGCCAAAGACGCCACTCGAAAGAAGAATTCTTTAACATTCTCCCCTTGAGAGAAAAACAAACATACCACCACGTTTTCACTCAATAGTTGCAATTATATTGTGCGATTTAAAATATGGTCTGATTAACCGTCTGATTATTGTATATTTATTTTCGAATAGTAGAAATTAAAATTAAAATACAAGTAAATGGGTTAGGAATGATTGCAGTTCGAATACAAGTATTTGAATATTTCTGTTTTTTTTATGAGTAAGAGTAAGGGTGTTTCTGAAGGATGACTATGTACATAAAATATTAGCAAAACCACTAAATGCATAAAACTACACAAACACACAAATGTGTACACATTTTCAATAAATGGTGTTTAACATTGCACTTTACGTTCTTGGAGCCCTTTTTTTCCTGACCCACCTGTAAGTGAGGAAACAGCCCAATATTCTGCGCTCATCTCCTGTGCAATTTTAAGAGCATCTTGTTTTCAATTTGAGCGTACTGGGCCGGCGACTGTAAAGACACAGCGGTTACGATGAGAAAAAAACACAATAAAATGAACCCAACTCGTCATGCCCATCCAGTGACCCAGTTTGACGAAGATTTGGGGGTTTATTTACTGCGAGAGGAAACCGCACATTCTTGAGGGTTGAGCCAGGACATAAAGGCTTTGTGTAAACTGGCATCAGCCCAAAACTGTTCACGTCGGACTCTTGTAAAGTCCACGGCATGTGCTCCTGTGGTTAAAACTCACACTCAGGTCTTTCTTTGTCCCCCACAATGAAAAGCTGGACACCAGTGGGGTCGTTCTCCTTTAAGGCGTCTTCTAACCATGTCTGTCTGTGAACATTTATTTCTGAATGTTGTCAATGATGCTCGAATAAACACAGTATCATCATGGTACAAGTGGTAAAAAAACGGAACAAAAAACTCTTGCCTTGTATGACCCAACGAGGCGACGTCAGTCAAGTCAAACACGATTATGACAACTGCAACAAGGTCACATATTCTGTCTGTTAATAGGATTATACTTTTTGGAAAGACAATTTAGAAATAAGCATCTTTAACAAATACAAAATGGTTCAAATGAAATATAAAATGATTAAACTAATGCATGCAGAATCAACTTAAGTTTATGTGGTGGTGCCATGTTATTATGCACTGACACAAAACAACTCAAGAAGGGCGAATAAGCATTTGCATCTTCACACTTCAGAATTGTTTATTAGAGTTAGTACCATGTTCTGGAAGGAAATCCAAAATAATGTGCCCTTACGTGTATCTATTGGTTATTTTTGGGACCTTTTAAGTAATTATTCAAAATATCCAAATAAATAATAATATTATTTTGTATGCCATTTTGTGTACATTTGTTTTTCTTCTTACACTCAAACCAAATAGGACAGAATACTATTCTAATGCAGTTAATGTGTGTGATATATAATGTGGTAGCGATGTCACAGTATATCATTTTAGTGTAGCAATTATTGTAAGAAAAAAACATCACGATTTAACGATTATTCTTGATCACTGAGATCATGGCCAAACAACAGGGAATCCTGAAGTTCTGAATGACAAAACAAAGTATGTGACAAAAACCGCCAAATGAAAAAGCACTTTACATTTAAGTCTATTTTATGACTAGATTGATTTTAAATGACCTACTGTTGCTTCTGAAATTGTCCCGCTTATTGTTTTTTGGTTCTAACGATTATATTGTGGCCTGAATCATCACGATTATCGATTAACCGAATAATCTTCACATCCCTATAATGTGGTTTGTATTTTTGCGACTCATGCTTACTTTGGGCGCCTCTGTAATACGTAGAGGCAATGCACTTGAACCTCTCTTGACCTGCAGTGTCCCATCTGTGAGAGAAAAAAAACAACAAAAAACAGACTCAGGACAAACTGAATTAAATGACTGAATAGTAAGATTAAATGTAAAAGTGTTTTACTGACAGCTGTAGGCTAAACGGGACGCCCAGCACCTCGAATCGCTCCATCTCAAAGTCAACACCGATTGTCGCTTTGTAGTTCTTGTCAAACGTATCTTTGCAGAATCTACATAAAAAAAAAAAAAGGTAATGCTGCATAATATGTATTTTTTTTTAATCTAGTCACCTTTAAAATGTAAGGAGATAAAAAAGGCACAAATCATTCTAAAGTGAAGAAAAAAAAAAAGAACAATACATTCAGACTGGTTCCAATGTACTGTGCGTTTATTCATTCATAAACTATTCCTCCTGCTTACCTATTAATCAGACAGGTTTTACCCACAGCCAGATCTCCCACCACGATGACCTTTGAAATTTTAAATCTGCTGAGAGGAAAAAAAGACAAAGCATCATTTAAAGGCACAGTATGTAACATTCTGCATAATCCCATGGCGATGGAAACCATATGCCTGAACATTCTCAGTGGTGAAGGATAGGTTTGATGTCATACTGTGGAATATTATGGCTAAAAGAACAACACTTCCATGGACAACTACAGGACGAGTCAGGTTTGTGGAGATGCAAGTCCACTCACAGTAAGGTCAACTTTTTAAAACACATTTTTAGTGAAATAAAACATCAAAAATGAAAAGAACCATGATTGTGTTTTAGTCTGGATTTGTCTAAAATGATTTGTCTTAAATGAACTAGTGTGTCAAAATAAACAGATACATGTCCACTGGTGTGAGTGAGTCAGTGAGTATACTAATGGTTTTAAAACAATAACAGAAATAAATTCCAAATTAGTTGAATAATAAAGTTACTTGGCGATGATATTTACTAATTGTTCTATTGCTTGAAAACGTTATTACTATTTTAATGATCCAACTTGTTATATTTGCAACACATTTTAAGTAGGTTTCCGCTGAAGTCCTCGGAGAGACCCAGGTTGTACTCACCCCACAGTCCCGGTGCGCTGCTCCTGACAAGCCGTCTTAACTTTGTTGTTGAAATCCTCTTTGGTGTGGAGCGCAGCCTCTCTCCTGAAATACTGACACAAGAACGGACTGTAAGCTCCGGCACCGGTCCACGGACATGAAGCAAATGTGATGAAAGGAGCGTTACCAGAGGGAGCTGAGCGATGACGCGGTCTCGTCTGATTGGAGGAAGGACACTCATGGCTGATGCACGCACAGACATAAGTTCATGAATGTATGTGAACTATAAAAGACGAGAAAGGGGCTAAATATGAATACATTTTGACACATGTATCAACAGAAGAGCTAAGCCTAAATGTTTTAAGAAGCAAAGCAACGTAAATAATTCTCATTTCATCAGTGTCGCAGTAGTCTACACGTTTCCAGGACAGTGTTGGTTAAATGATCATGATACTGTGAGACATTTTTCCTAATACAAAATACAAACAGATCCAAGAGGAAATTGTCATCATAATTTACCGACTCTGCAACTCATTTGTAAACTCAAAAGGTAGTCACGACCGAAACTGTTAAGAAACTTAAATCAAAATGTATTTATTTTTGTTCAACAGACTTCATGAACACAGTACATTAGGAAATGGGTAGAAAAAACCCCGTAATAACCAGTCTTAAATGTCCTCTGTTTAAAGGCGCACTGTGTAACTTTACTGGGGGAGAGTCACCCACCTGCTTGACATCTTACTGCTTTTCTTAAAATGTTTCACAGTATGACATTACGGTAATCTTATCTATCTCCATGGAGACAAGCAGGTGACGCCACCAGACCAAGTTAGCGGTCAGATCTGTGAAAAGGCGAGCTTGCTCCCAGTAAGAATGCAGGTTTTTCATTGTATTTTCTAGCATTGAATAAAATGCGATTTAGAGAAGTTTAATGCCATACTGTGGGACTTTCCAGGCAAAGCAATTTATTCGTTTCAGCATGACGACACATTAGGATTGTTGCCATAGCAATTAACAATTGAAAACTAAATGATATATCTTTTGAATGGTGAGAAGTCCTCAAAATGTTGCCAGTAAACCGGAAGTTGAAAAATCACCATGGAGACCAGCAGATCGCGGACCCCCAACCACAAAAATGACATAGTGCAGCTTTCGGCTTTACCTCATGCGGAGTTGCTACGACCAGACCAGACAATCTGATCACTTCAAAGTGTAACTGAGCTAATCCTTTTGTCCAAAATTAAGACAGAGAAGAGGACAGAGTTTTGGAAAACGGTGATCACCGCGAGCCACGTCAAAGTAAAGTGTTCATGACCATTATTATACAACTTTACAGCGCCTGCTTCTTTAGCCTCGTGCTACAGCGGCAGATGCGTTACTTACCGACGGAATGAGCCCTTCAAGTTTGGGCCGCTTTTCTCGAAACTTCAGGGGAAAATGTAAATCCCGGTTACATCTGTGTGGCCTCGTGCACTGCAGTCAGTTGAGCATTTACAGAACGGACAAAACATCGACCCAGTGAGGAAGAGGACAGTCTGCGGAGGAGGGCATGGATCAAGTGGGACAGTTTGGAGGGTCTGTGCTCTTTCTGCTGCTGTGAGTGTGTTGTGATTACGCCCTCTTGTGGAGAAAATGAGAAAGTGTCGATAAACGTGGATAAGGACCGCCCACTCAAGCAGCCTACGCCAGAGAAGAAGTACTCCAAAAAGTAATCAATTTCGTTACTTTGGTATATAAAAGTTGGCTACAAAAAATGTGCTTAGGCCTTAGGTGTATTGATCTGTTCTACCTATATGAAGCTTTCTTCCTGGTAAATAAATCAATAAAAATGTAGGGCACAATTCATCCAAAAAGCAATTCAAAGTGCTTAACAACCATAAAGACATTAACTACCCCTTAAAATATGTGTAAAAGGTAGGCTAGTTCTCACGGATTTGAGGAAACAGCCTACTAAAATAGTCCAGTGTGTAAAGAATTTAACTGAATTAATTTTGAAAAATGTATGACCATTATATTTTTATTCGCCCAAAGCTGCTTGAAATCATAACATTTTTAGAGACGACGTCATTATAGTGCTAAAAATAACCATTCAGTCATGGTGCAGTCTCAAACTATGCGGAAAAACTATTCTGCTTTTCAGTTCATTTCAAAAAGGTATTGTTGTAAGACATTACAGATACCTGCTCTCAAACGCAGTGACGTAAATATTTGAAGACCACATAAGACTGATTCTAAGAGGCCTTGTGAAGTGGGGACGAATTTTACAATGATTCAAAGGTTTTATTTCTTTATTTCAAACAACCTCAAACCATTTCACATACAAAGTAATTCTTGTAAATCTGTTGTAAAAATGGGGTTTGATGGATTTATAAAATATATAAATAAGGCAATATAGTAAAGGCACATGTTTTTACTTGGTTGAAGTAGAATGTTAAATTCAAACAAATTAAATTAAATGTTCCTCAATATGACAAAATGATGCTATTGTTAAAGAAAGACATATTAAAGGGATGACTGTTTACAGCGGGGAACAAGAAAGGCGTAAACAGTGCTGTGGTGATTGTGCTGCCTCACAGGTTTTTAGCCTCTATAAGTTAGTGAGCAAATAAGGATTTCAGTTTTGAAGCCTGTGTCAACCTGAACTAATATTTCTAACTATCCTGAAAGTCTCCTCCACCACAAAAGGCATCATAGAGACACATGTGCACAAACATTGTGTTTGAGATCAGGATGTTTTTTAGATTTTGGAAGTTTCCCCTTTGAATACGGCTTTTGGCCTGTAGAGAATTTGGCAATAGCTTCAGCACTGTTGTTTTTGGGTGTTTTGTGTGATAGAAAAAAAAGCTTAAGACATTGTGCTCACTTAAGATGCTGTAATACATTTTATAAGGACCACTCTATCAAGTCATTGGCCTCTAGTGAGAGTGAGTTGACAAGAGAATTGCAAATAAGACAAAATTAACACTAAAATTATTCCTAATCAAAAAGAGAGAACAGTTATCTGAGTCATTTGTATCTTGAACATTTAATCTGAAAGAAACTTTCTTGAATTGTTGTGAGTCCCATTTTGTGTGATGTTACTCTTTCTTTGAGTAAAGAAGTCAGTGCGTAGCAGGCGGTACAAGTATATGCTTATCATGATATTCATGATCATTAGACAAAAGAGAAAAAACCCGGCATTGTCCAGCTTGGTGTAGTTGTGAAGAATGTACCAGGTGAGGTAGAACTGGGTGAACAGCCGGAAAACCACGTATGTAATGATATTGGCCACTTTGTTGATGTTATACAGGAGAGTGGACTGAGCTCCTGCCAGCTTCAACAACAGGCGCAGATGCAGTGTCACACTGTTGACCTCCACAAACAGAGCCACAACTGCACCAGCTACAAACATCTGAGAGCAGAGCGCATACAGGAAACAACTCAGCACCTGCGCAGACACAGGGAGACATGGGTTTTATCAAAGACAGGTGGAAATCATCTTGACGCATCACAATCTTATACTCCAGATTAGAAATGTGTTTCAGATATTAAAGGTGCTCTATGTAACCTTAACAGTGGGGACTTTGCCACCTGCTTTTCTTTGCGTTTATTCAATTACAAGCCATTTTATTGCTAAAATATATCCTGCCTGGTGATGTCTCCTGCTTGTTTCCATGGACATAGAAAGGTTTTATGCCATACTGTGGAACATTCCAGGAAAAACAATAACATCGTCATAAACACAAGAAGTCTTACATAGTGCACCTTTAGCATTAAGCATTAATAGTGTACACACTGTACATTGTTAGTGAAGTAAATACCAAAAATCTGTATTCAGATTACAGATTTTGAGTAACTTTATTTAGTTTCAGTTACAATTTCATTTGTTGGTATTCAAAATAAGGTTATATCCTAAAATCAAAGGAATACATTGGAGTGCTTCCTTATTCATTTTTGGGTTCAATCTGTGACAGATTTGTAAGGAAAAATGAAAAACACAGCTCTTGCGGTCAATGCATGTGTTTTTTCCCCCTTGTATCTAATGATAAATGATCAAAATCATCTGGTGATAAATAAATACATTACAAAGGTGTTTGAACTTCCCATCACCGCTCGTGAAGTGAACAGCGTTTGTCTTTCCCAGGGACACAACCAATTTGAACTGCAGCCATTCCCAAGCTGTTCTCATTCCACTGTGCCATTTGATACGAACACATATACTAGGCTTTAGAAAGCTTTTGCTCAAAAATACAGAAGCAAGTGACTGTTGTTTGTTTTCTTACCAGTGCATGATGCAGGAGGAATTCCCATGACCCCCGGGCATATCCAGAGTAAATGATTTCACATGCATCTTGAGTAAAGTATCCTGGCACAAGGAGAACCACAACGTAATTGCATGAACTACAACACAGACCAATTAAGGTAAATATATCACGAATCACATCTGGAATTGAGTTGTCCCAAAACAAAGCTTATATCTGACAGAAGACGTAACAAAATAAACCATTTCTGTTACATCTCCAATGCTCCTCACTTACAGAGTATTCAGACATGAACATATTCTGATTATATAAATAAAAAAACAGAAATAACCGCTGTCAAACAGAGACATATTTATAGACCAAATATTGCACACTGTTAATACAAAAGTCCAAAGAGAATGCAGACATAATCATGAAAATCAAACCCCGATGATCTCAACTGACTTTAAAAGTCGAAATGAACTCGATTCTTTTTGTGCCAGGCAATGGCTGGATCGCTGTGGCCAAAGAGACTCTGTGTCTGAGCAATGACCTGCAATGGGGATAGGCTCAGAGGCACAGGGAGCGGCAGGCTGTTGTCAAGGCAGACCTCCACAGACTTGAGTCCTCATGGTTACACACAGATGCACAGAAGACCCACAGTGCACACAGCTCAACCAGACGAGCCAGTATGTGGAGGAGCAACGTTTCCAGTGGAGACACCCATTTGAGCTTCTCAAAATGAGTTTTTTGTTCTTTCAAAGGCTTACATGTGCTTTTGTGTAATCAAAGAAGGAAAAGGTCAACTAAAGCTTTTAATATTTAGGATAAACACTGACCTGTTGAAATGCAGATGAGCAGGTAGGACAGAGGATTGTGGTACAGGTGGAGGTCTTGTAGCGTATCGGGCCACACCACTGCACTGGAGAAGGACACATGTTATGGAGAGATGGCTCTATGACTCACATTGACCTAGCTCGCTGGTCATTCACAACAGCAATCACTTTGCTCAGTCACTGATACAGTACTAAATGTTCTTCTGTCAGTTGGATAATCTTTAAGTTTCACAAATGCACAAATAGCACTGAGGCAAAAGCCCACACAGTGCTATGTGGGGTTATAAGAGGATGAATCACAGTTCCCGCCCTAAGAAATAGTTTTCCCTCAAAAGCCGTTTACAGCAGGTTTTTCCAGTTACCTCTCTTTTTGTTATGGAGTACATTTCTGTTTAAATTTCACATAACAATAGGAGTTGTAGACCTGTGCTACAGCAAAAAAACAACAACAACCAAAAACTCTTATAGTGTACGTAGGCATTTCCCCACTCCCCCCAAATGCCATTGTGTCCCTGCTCTGTCCTGACTGAGCATGTTTTCTTCCCCTTCTGCCAGTCGACTGCCGCGGACTGTCACTGCCCACACTCCCTGAGACGCATCATGCGCACGGGGGACAATGGCATCTGTTGTACTGGTCACTTAGCTGGGCACTTACCAGGTCACGGCCCATGTGCTAGAGAGCAGTGAATGTACCATGGACACAGACAGGTTCCTCCACCTCCAGGCACGAAACTTGTCCTGTTGGACCAATTTGGGCACGGGCAGCCTTTGGAGGAGCTGATCGACCACCCTGAAGAGGAGAGCGCACACCAGCACTGAGGGGATTGGATGCCCCCTTATAACAGGAAACAGGGCCTCCATCCTCTGCCTCCAGCCCCCGTTCTCAGCCCCTTTTTACGAGTTCTTGCTGTTCTTAGTGTCCCTTTTACTTCTGCTCCGTTTGCCCGTGCGTCCTGTCAGCGCGATGACGGACTGATATGCGCGGTATGTGACGGGAGTGTTTCCTAAATCCAGAAGTGCAGAATGGGGGAGTTACAAAATTATGTTTTTCTCCAGAATTTCTTCCCACAAAGTTGATTGTCAAGCTGTTGCCGTTTGCGAAGCGTCCTCCGTCCCAAATCAAAACTTTGGTGAAGATGTTTGAAACATGTCCATTTGGTGATCTCTTTGTAGATTGTGTCGCTGGTGGCGCGCTCAACTCTGTGCGCAAGGAGCCGGGGGTGTGGTGTGGAGAGAAGGCGCTGCTGCTCCTACCCCTGCCCTAACCACAGAAACACAGAAACGAGGTGGGGCACAAGCGGAGAACAAATTGCGCAATGTGGTTACTACAGACTATAAGTGTGACATGATTCAAAATTAAATCGTTTTAAAATAAAATGTAGTATGCGCAATATGTTATTTTTTTCTACAACTTGTAAACTTTACTTGTTACAGTGATTGTTTTTGATCCTGACAGCGTTGAGCTTTAAACACAAGTAGGATTTTAACCATTTGCGCACGAACTCACTCAACTCAACATATCTACTCCCCCAGAACCCCCAAACTGAGCTATGAGCCAATTCTAATATAGCGACCATGCACACGTGCTGCTTCGTATGCAAAAACCACTCAGGCTATTTTATTGCCTATAGATCGCAATAACATTATAAACCAATAAAATAAGTGTCCACGTTAGCCTTCTCCAGTCCGCAATCTAAATATCGGCTCTGCTTTAATTTTACAATGCAGTAAATCAACATCACCTCTAGATGGCAGCAGTTTCACATCAATTAGGCTACCTCAGGTCATCCTTTTTGTGGCATTAAAAGGGCAAAAATAGACCCTAGTATGCAATATATAAACATTTAACACATTTCTACTACACTTCTACTACACTGTAACGGGCTTAATGATTTGGATGATGTGCTTTATAGGCATCATTGGGGTAGGCCACATTTGATGGTAGTAGTTACTTTAGTAGAAACACTGACAGAAACAGGCTATTTGACCAGTGGCCTCTCTGATGACCTCCTCACAGTCAGGCAAAGTAGGAAAAGTGTCTTGCCTAAAACTTCCCAGGTTTACATGATAAAACAAATCAATACCGATCTGTATAAAAATACAGAGCTATTTCATTTTTGATTTTCCAGGCAATGTATTGTTAGCATACAACCCAAAGCAATGTATGCTATGTATTATTTTCTCTTCAAAATTAAAACGGTCAACAGAAGAATTGCCTTTGCATACCCTTGCATAAGTGCTTTATCAGAGTTAAATAGTTTTATGGTGGGTGGGTTTCATAGTAGGTGGTCCAGCATGCTCATATTGTCTTGTGAAAAGCATAGGCTAGTGGAGGCACCTATGCTCCTCAAGCAGAGCCTTTCACTTTGAGGTTTGGCATCAGTTTCCCTATATATTTACATATTACATTCTTAGACATTGACTGTGGTGCCTGGAGATTAATGTGCCTCAGATGATGATGATAATGATCGAAGGCCAATATGTCATCTGATCTGAGGTGTGGTTTCTGCTGCATGGTGTGATTTTGGCACCACTGCAGTGACATACATCTCTGAGAATTTTGAGCCTTACCTCTACCATCCACTATCAGAGTTAAAATAGAATAATAGCAATTGGCTGTGATTAGAATAGGGGATACATACAGCCTCCTGTTGAAAAAAGGCCTTTCATTTTGACCCAGACAGATTATAGGCTACATTTTTCACTTGGCCATGGGCAAAAATATAATAGTAGTAACAACAATCAATGTAGAAAATGATTCAGTTGTAGTCATCTGGACTCTGTTTTATAAAAACAAAACATTTAGACTCTCATCCAATCTGATTGAGAATGACTCTTGGATGCGAGTTGAAACGTTTTGTTTTTCTAAAACAAAGTCCAGATGACTACAACTGAATCTTTTTCTACAATGGAACACTCCTGGGATCACACCGCCATAACAACAATCAATGCAAACACAGGCAGGAACACATAGATCTTTGTCCAACTAGCTTATTTGAATAGGCAATTAACAATAATAATGATTATTGTTATTATTATTATTAGATTATTATGACTATTATTACTATTACTATTACTAGTAATAGTAGTAGTAGCAGCAGTAGTGTAGTGATAGCAGCAGTAATAGTAGTTGTTACTACTGTTTATTATGGTTATTATGATTATGATAATGATTATTTAAGATTGGCATATTCATCTATTTCTTGCCTAAATTGATTTTTGACAGCGCATTTGGCTCTTATTTTTGTCCTTCATTGGAACCCGTAGTACAGCTGTGACGGTTGCTTGGAGACGGCGGAACAGATCTTGCAGCTGTAATGGAGAAGTATGAGAAAATCAAAGTCGTGGGCAGAGGAGCTTTTGGGTAAAGTTAAACTTATTTCCCCGTATATTTGTCTTCCGTGCATCCTTTACGGCTCGTGGCTCCGCACTAAGAAACAAACGATGGAAAATATAGAAACTTTTTTGGTGGTACTGCCATCTGAAGGGTATTACTTTTCTAGCTACGTTAGCAAAGTCAAACAATAAAGTTAGTTAGCGAAAAAATATGAGCATATCTGGCCTGTGTTGGGTTGCATGAAATGGACGTTTTTATCCATTTTAGATTTCTTACAAAGTGACGCATGAAAGTCAAAAACAAATGAACTGTATACTTTTCTCAACAATAAACAGTACTTGTATATTAAATATTGATTTACTCACAGACAGCCCTAGCTCTAAGCGACCCTCATTACTGCATTGATGCTGCATAACAATGATACTTTTCTCCTCAGGATTGTCCACCTGTGCCGCAGGCGCAGTGATGGAGCCTTTGTCATCCTGAAAGAGATCCCAGTGGAACAAATGTCCCGAGATGAGCGCCTGGCTGCACAGAACGAGTGTCAAGTGCTAAAGCTGCTCAACCATCCGAATATCATTGAGTATTATGAGAACTTTCTCGAGGACAAAGCCCTTATGATCGCCATGGAGTATGCACCAGGTAGGATTGTTATTGTTCCTTTCTTCTTCTTCTTCGTCGTCTTCGTCTTCGTCTTTGTCTTTGTCTTTGTCTTCGTCTTTGTCTTCTTTTTTAAATTAACCTTAGTTTAACCATCAAAACATTGAGATTGAAACCTCTTTTTCACGGGTGACCTTGGTCGAAGTGAAAAGATAAATCAAGAGGTATAAATAATTAATAATGGTCTTGTTATCTTATTACATTTTCACCAAAGCATATTCTTAGATAGTTTGTAAATTTGATTCAGATTTTTTTTCTTATTAAGTTAGCTTAAAAGTTTCATTGCCAGTGTAGTTCACAAACAAAGTTCACAAAACTGTATCATACACTTAAGCAATAGTGTATCTTAAATCAATGAGTAATAATTGTAAAATATCATAAACATAAATGAAATAAAATACAATAAAATAAAATATAAAGTATCCATACAATTCGGATTCTGATTATTTTGTTTGCTATCTAACCGTTTCCCACCATTTACTGTTCAGCCTTTGCCATGATAAAACTCTAATTCCTTTGTTGTTATTGTTTTGTTTAATTGACTTGTGGATATTTTATGCAGGTGGGACACTGGCAGATTACATTCAGAAGAGGTGCAACTCCTTGTTGGATGAGGACACTATTCTGCATTTCTTTGTACAGATCTTACTGGCACTTTACCATGTGCACAACAAACTCATTCTGCATAGAGATCTTAAAACACAAAATATCCTCCTTGACAAGCATCAAATGATTGTCAAAATAGGTGATTTTGGAATCTCAAAAATCCTTGTCAGCAAGAGCAAGGCCTATACAGTGAGCTTCCTTTTGTGTTGAGATGTTTTACGTTTTTGAGTATCTTACTGAGCTGTTGTCTCACACAGGTGGTCGGGACTCCATGTTATATCTCTCCAGAGTTATGTGAAGGAAAACCATACAACCAGAAGAGTGACATCTGGGCCTTAGGCTGTGTGCTCTATGAGCTCGCCAGTCTCAAGAGAGCCTTTGAGGCGGCTGTATGGACACTGTTTATTATGCAATTTTTGCTTTTCACGTTTAAATATATAGACTTCTCATAATTTAAAATTCAATCATATAATCTAGAGAAAGGAAAAAATAAACTCATGCAATTTGTCTTTATTGAAAAATAGTGACATTGTTTGCTCTTTCAGAATCTGCCTGCTCTTGTCCTGAAGATCATGAGTGGCACCTTTGCACCAATTTCAGATCGGTACAGTCCAGAACTTCGGCATCTTATACTAAACATGCTTAATCTGGACCCATCCAAACGCCCACAACTCAATGAAATAATGGCTCTGCCCATCTGTATCCGGCCACTTCTTAATCTGTATACAGATATAGGAAACGTCAAAATGCGAAGGTTCTAAACTACTATTTTACATCTTTCCAGTTTTTAATTACTACATACCTTACACTCTTAGTATGAATGTTTTTAAAGGATTGAGAAGCCTTTATCTACGGTGCAGACTGGTGCACAAGGAAGACCAGGAGGCAGAGTGCCCACTAACAGATCAAGAGGTGAAGAACAGCATTCTGTGTTTGCAATTACTCCCTTCAGACCTTTACTCTAAATGAAAATGTGTGGCACAGATGGAGTGACTGGCATTGGCACAGGTAAAGTGCATTCCCTCCCATTATCCTCAGTGTATACCTGGGGTAGTGGCATCTCAATGCCGCTCCGACTGCCAATGCTCAACACTGAAGTGTTGCAAGTGTCTTTGGGACGCACTCAGAAGATGGGAGTCACCAAGTCAGGCCGGTTAATTACATGGGAGGTAAGCAATCTGTGATTGCTTTGACACAAACAATTGCAATCTGTGTCTTCATTAATCTTCCCTCGTCTATACTCAGGCTCCCTCTGTGGCCTCGGGTGAGGGCAGTCTCCCTGGGGCAGTGGAGCAGATGCAGCCTCAGTTCATCTCTCGGTTTCTGGAGGGTCAGTCTGGAGTCACCATCATGTCCGTGGCCTGTGGCGATCTCTTCACCACCTGCATGACAGGTTTATGACCCATCTCTCTCTAGGCCAGGCACAGTCAAATCAATGACTGTCCTTTCTCCCACACTGCGCAACTCTTAAAAAAAAACAGAAACATCTTTTAAGCGCATTTAAAGCTTGTAATCTGGACTTGATCTGGTTGTGCAGAGCCAGTCAAAGGAAGGTTCTGCTTACCAAGCAGTATTTGGTCAAGTTTAATGCTTATTTTGGGGCTCTGTCAGTAAAACTGCAGTTTAGGAGTGTACATTGTTTTAAAGTCAATACCTCAGCGTTAAAGGCTGTCAAGTTATCTTAATTGTGTTTGAATCACTTCTGATCTTTTCTTTGTTTGAATTTTGCAGACAGAGGCATCATCATGACTTTTGGTAGTGGAAGTAATGGTTGTCTAGGACATGGTAACTTCAATGATGTAACACAGGTATGTTTAGATGTATCTGTAAAACAGGCCTATTCAACTTAATTTTCCTGAAGGCCAGATTTCTTGGGGGGCCGTGGCCTCTGGGCCAAATAGTCTACAAACCAGGTCTGAACCAAGACTAACCCAGAATCAAACCAGGCCTAAAGCAGAATTAAATGAGAACTAAGCCAGCACCAAACCAGATTTAAACTAGTACTAATCCAGTATGAAACCAGAAAACAAGAAAAAAAAGTTGTAATATTTGTATTTGTATATTGGGAGATGGATCGTGGGCCAGATCAGATTGTTTGCCAGGCCTGAAGTTGAATAGCCCTTCTTTAAAACAACATCTTTGTTATAATTAAACACTACCTTCTTTTTTGTTCAGCCTAAGATTGTGGAAGCGTTGCTTGGCTACGAGCTGGTTCAGGTGTCATGTGGCGCTTCCCATGTGCTCGCTGTGACAAATGAACGTGAAGTATTTGCCTGGGGTCGGGGAGACAATGGTAACATTTCTATCACATTTTAACATGACGACATTTTTTTATTATTTCATTATTTCAAACATTAACAAGTCATTTTGACGACAATTTACTATAGTTTAGTCAACAATAGTATTAAAAGCTCTGAAAATGTTTTGGTTTTGGTTATTTTTTTGCATAAAAAGTGGAAGAAAATGCTATGTAAATTATCATACTGCACAAATCAAAGAGAATAGCAAGAATGAAACAGAACTCACAGTTTGATGAAGACTAACTAGGCTATGCTAGGCTTAAAGGCTGACAATTTCCCTCTGTTTTAGGCCGCCTTGGTTTAGGCACTCAGGACACCCATAATTCTCCCCAGCAGGTGTGTTTACCTGTGGAATTTGAGGCCCAAAGGGTGGTGTGTGGAGTTGACTGTTCTATGATTATCAGCACCCAGTACAGCATAGTGGCTTGTGGAAGCAACAGGTAATTGCTGTGTTCTGACCCCAAGTGTAGTCACAAAGTACTGTTTTCAAATGTATTTAATGAGCATATGAACACATCCAGCATCCTTTTCTCCTTTACTCAAACAAACCACACCTCATTCTTGGAGGATGTTTTTGCTTTAGGTGGTTCTTTAGTGGGTGCCATTTTTCTTTCTACAACCAGTGTGGCAACATTCATGAACAAATGCCTTTGCCTTTCATTCTGTGCAAATGTCACATACTTAGAATTGGTTTCGGCGTTTGCAACAAGCAAAGCAATGATTCATAAAGCACTTTGACAATTGTTTGCTTTTTTTTTTTCAACTAATTGTTGTGCTGGACATCTGTAGTGATGTAGTGATTAAGTTATACCATACAGTGTGTGTCTTATTACATCACTAAAACAAATCTTTTATTATTTTTTTTCAAAGCTAGGCTAACTTACTTTCTGTTATTTCATCACAGTTGAGATAAAGGCCTGGATTGAGGCCAATAATTGCTATTTAATGTTTCATTGCGCTAATGCTGCTTATTGTGTTGTAAGATTCAACAAACTCGGACTGGATAAGATCCTGGAAGGAGAGGAACCGGACTCCTCCAGTCAAGTGGAAGAAGTCCATTCTTATTCACCAGTCCAATCAGCACCTCTCGACAGGGAGAAGATTGTTTACATCGATATTGGGACAGCCCATTCTGTTGCTGTCACAGGTAAACTATTGTCACTTTTTAAAGATATTTCACGTAATTATGATATTACTGTACTATATATTCTATCTTTACAACAGAGAGTGGTCATTGTTATACATTTGGCAGTAACCAGCATGGTCAGATGGGCTGCAGTTCACGTCGCAGCAGCCGTGCGCCGTATCTTGTTCCAAATCTGCCGGGCATAATTATGGCGTCCTGTGGAGATGCTTTCACTTTAGCTATCGGATCAGGTGAGTACCAGCATATACCCTTAAACAGCTGTTCAAACAAAAAATAACTTCACCTTATGAGAGAAACATGTGATACTAGATAAAGTTCAATCAAATTAAAACAAACTCAACAAAGCCAAAAACTGGGACAAACACAGAGCTAAATTAGGACCAAATCATAACCAAAATTACACAATTTTAAGTCACAACTAATTTACTTTCAGTCTGGCAGCACAAAGGAAAATGTAAAACTCTGTCAGCCTGAAGAGCATTATATTTAGCATCATGTGTGTTGTGCTCTCATCTGGGAATGAAAGGGTAAAATGTTGTGTGGACCAATGATTGCCTCCCCTGGGAAGAAATCGAGGGATGTCAACCATGTCTGCAGTTTCTTATTGTCTGGAGAAGGCTTTGTTCAGCTTTGACGGCCTGCGAGACAAGACGCCGGGCTGTCAGTGAAATATTTCAGTAGATAAATGCATCGGGGAGTATTCTGTAAAATTAAAACCACCTCTGCTGTTTTCTGCAGACGGGGACGTGTACACCTGGGGTAAAGGGGCCCGTGGACGCCTGGGAAGGAAAGAAGAGGATTCTGGGATACCGAAAGCAGTGCAGCTCGATGAGGCTCACCCTTTCACAGTGACATCAGTGGCTTGTTGTCATGGAAACACTCTTCTGGCTGTGAAACGTAATATTTTCATTATGACTCTTTGTTAACAAACACACAGCAGGTTTTAGTGATCTTGAATATATAACAAACCAAACAATACTTTGACTGAGAGATATTATTAATGGAATAATTTTGATACAAAAATACATATTTGTTTTTTTTTACATTTTAATTAACTTGCATCTACATAGGGAAAGGTTAAAGATGTTTGACATCTGATACAGAACAGAAAATACAGAACAAAAAGATGTGGAAAACAACATAAAAATTCAAATGAGATTATCGAAAAGAGGGGCAGATTTCAAACTGATTAAATGGCACCAGAGTCTAATAAAGCACAGTCCTGTAGGTAATCCTTAATACCGGCTGCGAGGCTGCTGTCACTTTCCTTTTTTCACATGACAAGGACATGGAGTGCTATAACTATTTTTGGGATTTGAACTGAAATCATCCAACAACTGCATTAAAAGCCAATAATAGATGTTTGTAGTGTTGATGTTGCCAATAATGGATTTATTAGGCCGTAATGTGTGCTATTTTTGTCTTTTTGGTTCTAGCTTTGCTTGAAGAACCTGTTCCAAGATGACCTGACCTCTAAGAGCTGCTTTAACTCCTGCCTCCCAAACTGTACTTGCCCCTTTGAAGCTCTTTGCACCATAGACTTCTATGATATGCTGCTGGGGCAGTGCGTTTTACTTGATCTTCAGCTCTATTTAGTCTTCAGCAAGAGAGAGTCTGGGCCTTGAGTCATACGTTCACACGAGGTCAGAACCTGTTCGTTAGAGCAGGTGTATCTCTCAAGGTAAAGGACGGGTGTGACACTTCTGCTAAGCCTGGGTCGCAGGGTCGCAGGAAGTCTTTTGGAGCTTTCATGTGGTGTGCCTTTGTCCTCTTTCACATGCAGTGAGCGTAATAAGCCACAAAGGCTAATAAAAGACAAACTGCTCTGAGCTCCTAAGCCATTGCTAAATGGGACTCTGTCAAAACAGACAAATCAAAAGGATGAACGCCACTTCTGTGTTTGGTTACAGACCGGTCAAATGAACTTAACATAAATGTTGATAACATTGTCATTGGTCACTTTGTGTTTTATTGGCTTATCTTGTTAGTCCATTTTAACTCATTAGCAGTATTTCTTACAGATAACGATGTGTCGAGGGCTATTTAACCCCCCACGATATAATCTAATGCAACAAAACAGTATTTATTAGTGTCATATATATGTCTACAATATTCATTATACACTTAAGTATTTCATATTATTCATACGTTTTTACGGTTTGATTTGTTTCAACAGAAAGTTGTCACAATGTGGGAAATGAAAAAATTAACGGAGAATAAAACAACTTGCATAAATTGTTATGAAAAGTGGAACATGTGCGGTTTTCATTCTCTACAAACAATCAAGCGCAAAGTATTCAAATATAACAATAATATTGTAACACCTGTAAGATAGACGAAATGTATGTATATATTTTTATGTATTTCTATCCATATATATATATATATATATAAATAATATATATAATATATATATATATATATATATATATATATATATATATATATATATATATATATATATATTTGTTTTTTTTAAAGATGGATGTTTTGTTTGTGGATGATGTAATGATGATGTAATCCAGAGGCAAGCCATTAAGTGAAACTGATCCTTTGTGTGGGAGAAATATTTACATTTTCAAATCACGTATTAAATATATCATACCTAAGCATACCTAGTTGTCTTATTCCTTCGCATCTCTCTCCTTGATTGATTTTCTTTGAACACATTTGCTAAATATAAACATTTTAACGTCAACAATTGCGTGCATCGCATTGCATGACTGGCCACCAGAGGGCATGAGTCCATTAGTGTTGACATCGCTGCTGTCTCGGGCTCCCCATTGTGGCTTATTATATCTCTAAACACTTTGTTCATGTTATCTCTAACATGAAATGTATAATGCACATCTTGTCTCATTATCTGTCACATATTAATGATGTACAATAATAAATATAACTGAGATACACAGAAACAGTTTAATTTCCATACTATTGCCTGGTTAATAAACAATCAAATGCATTGAATGCAGCCAGAAACATGGCTGATAACAGCTCCATAGTGAAAATAAGAGGATAAACAGAGTGCATACTCTGTGCTGAAGGAGCTTCTTGACTCCTCCTGCGTGTAGAGGGAGGCGGGGCTCCCTGCACCTAAACAGACGGAGGGCCAAAGCATTGTGCTTAGTCTGTGGAAGCACTACATCTACACGTCTGGAGTAGGACACACGGCGATTCTCCCGATTCAACTATAACTGCACGAGCCGGGCCGACACACAGCAGCCGGAGCTTGTGCTGCCATCAGCCGCGCGCTGCAGGCGGCAGACGAGCTGAGCAAAGCCTCCTCTGTCAGCAGCGGAAAGGACGTGATATGAAACCCTCATCGGCTTGAAACACGGCGCAACAGCTCAGATAAATAGCCCCGTTTACGGGGAGAGGACAGCACAGGACCCGAGAGGACACTGTAAGCGTAACCTCCAGCTGACAGGCCGAGGACACGGCCACACGCGTAAACATGCCCGGGTTTGATTACAAGTTTCTGGAAAAACCAAAGAGACGCTTCCAGTGCCCGCTCTGCAGTAAGGCAATGCGGGAACCGGTCCAAGTGTCTACCTGTGGACACCGCTTCTGTGACACCTGTCTGCAAGAATTCTTGAGGTAAACAACATTAGCCTTTTGAGACATCTTTATGTATGCGATTGCAGTTTCTCTCTAACCATGTCAATAATGTATGTGTGTCTTCCTCACCTTTCATCCAGAAGGCTTTGGATTAACAGGGTTTTAGTCATTTACTCGAATTGCTGTCGTCTGAAAATTGTGAGACAAAACGCAAACATCTCCAGTCATTGTCTCTGCACGTGAAGGGTTATTACACGTGAGCCACTGTGTCAACACGAAACTGAGGCTTGTGCTGTTGGAGACACTCTTTAGCTGTTATTCTTATTTATTACACAGCCAAATCAAATCATTTTGTATACTTCAATATTACGGCAATCATATCATCTTGGAGTCACAAAAATTTTATTTTGAGAAACAGAAAACACAAAAATAAAAGAACAGCTAAACAGATGTTTCCAGACTAATATGGCTCTATTTCTTATTTCGTGGCATTTATTGTATTAGACATTGTAGGCCCATGTCCCCTGGTGCTGTCTGTGCTTTTGCCCTGAGGTGCCCACACTTATTGATGGGTCAAAGGATGTGTGTGTCCAGGGCCCTTCAGAGGGGGCTGTGCTGCCTCAGGTCCAGAATTAGACAATTCATTCATTTGACTCAGAGTGAGGGGCACCAAGGGACCTTTCTCCCAGAGGTCATCCTTCAGCTCACCTCGTAATCTGCTTGGAGCTGCTGAAGTCTGTCCAACGACTCACAGTCACAAAGTTGCATTGTTTCATTTTCTGCTGGACTGAACTGTCATCAGGGTTTAATACAATAAGGTACTATTCTCAACAATGGCAACAATTAGAGAAGCGCGCATAAAGCAGCAGTCTACAGTGCCTAATACTGAACTTATGGGCTACTTCATTTAAAACACTGAACCTCTTTGTTAACTTAGTGCAGGTTGTTTTCCCAGAACAATACTCCATGAAGATAAAAGCATGTATTCATTTAACCAAAGCAAAATTGAACCAAGATTATATGGAGGTATGAGTTATGAAAATCACCTGTCTCCACCATGCAAAGTGCCAGTGTTTTTTACTTTTATTCTTATAAATTCAAATCTGTTCACTGACCAGCTTTAAACCTTATTGTCTGTTTGGTGACTTCAGAGTTATACATGAACGAAGCTTCTTTTTTGCTGAGAGGGCAGGACTTATTGTCACCCCTTTAATTGAGAAAGTGTGCCCCTTCATCGCTCTGGGACGGCACAGAGGCTATTGTGAGTTTATTGAGGCTGACAGAAAGTAGTGAGCTAATGCTGTGCCCATTGTGCAATATCCACTACATGCACCTTGTTATAATCACAGGTTGTGTGGGTTCTAGTTTTGTCTTGCCAATCGAGTGTTCCCATTTTAGACTGTAATTGCTGAGAGTATTGTTGTGTTGTCAGATTTATTTAAGTCTGGCATTAAACTAAGTCTATAAATTACGAGTTATTTTGAGTTTTTCTGTAATAATAGGCCTACAGTATATGAAGTATATAAAGCTGCCGGAGTGCATGCCTGAGCTGGTGCCACTGGAGCACGTGTCAGCAGTATAAAGCCGTGTGTGTGCTGCTGTGTCCACTGCCATGTTAGCATGTGATGCTAATGGACTGTGTTTCCGCTGCCTGAAGAATGTGTAAATACTGAAGTGGCTGAGCTAAAGGCTGACCCAGCACTGAAGGGAGTCATGGCCTAGAAGCGGAACAGTCCTGCAGCTCTAGTGCCACTGTGAGTCACATGCTCAAACTATTCAGTGCATGCACGTTTGGGCGGATCTGTGCTTCCCTCACAATGAGCATGCTGCCCCATTAATAAGCTGTAATGAGTAGAATCAGCACTTAATACTATGTAACACAATTTTCCTCCCTGTGTGGGGGCTTAGTAGTATTTCTAGTAGAGTACAAATGCCAGGACCCATGGCTCATCAGTCCTGGGTCACCCGCGCCTCAGCACAGCCATGCAAAGTGACAGTGAAATGTCTGCAGGGATCATCCTCTGTACAGTGGCTTTGACAGGGTGTAATTGGTCTGTTCAGCTCTGCACCCGCCTCCTACTTCCACACAGCCTCAGTCATCATGACAACTTCCTCACAGCTAGAGCTACTCCAGAGTGGCTTAATAAGAATGCATTAAGCAGTCAAACCTTTACTTGTGCTACAGTAAGTATTTTAGCAGTGAGCGTGGTTTGTGTTGCCATATCAGCACGATATAGCACTTTTTAATCATTGTTATACGTAAGACCTTAATGAGTTACATTTATAGCCCTTATGAAATATATGATACCTAGTCATTTCTAATCAAAGTGTCAAAGTCAATATTTGTAAAAGTACATCTGAAACATAATACTTAATTACCAATAACATGTGTAACTTGTGCATGTATAGAGACTTGAGAGTTCCCTGAAAGGCTGTTGCAGTTGCTGTCAGTCAACCTCTCTGTGCAGCTGGGCTTTTGTCTTGTGTGCGTATCACATTGAATGGGCCCAAAGCCATCGATGGCTGATGAATGGCTGTGGCTATCATTCAGTCCCATCATGAAGACATTAAAAGTCCTCTGCAGGTGTCTGAGGGCCGCACAGATGCAGGATCCTGGCTCCAGATCCGGGCATTTGGGGGCCTGTGTGATTTGTGCTTACGCCCATCACAATGGTGGTCAGTGAGCTGCACACAGAGATGCACTGTTTACCACTGCATCAAAGCCCTCAGGCATCAGAGCTGTGTGTCAGCTGATGGACTGGAGGTGACATGGAAGCAAAAAGCCTTAACACATCAGTGCGCAACGATTCTTCTCAGTCAGGAAGATCTACCACACACACTCCAGTTTTAGCTACTATGGATTAAACTAGTTTGCACCTTCACCTGGACATGAAGTTGTCCTCAATAGATCATTACATTAAGGTGGTCAAAAGTATCCCAAATCTGTCACTAATTCATTGTAAATCTAGCATCGAAAACAAAAACAAAAGATGAACTCTGACAAAATCTTATCTTTTTGGAACTGTTTTAAAATTATTTTGATGTTTCATTTGAATATTTTTTGTTGAAAATGTCAGTCTATTGTGTAAAACCTTGACCTAAAATGCAGCATTTTTAATGATCATTCTTTTGAAATCGGTATCGAGAATAAGCAAATATCGAGCCATTGGCGTCAACGTTATTTGTGTTTAAGTAAAGCAACTCCACAAAAATGCTACTGTGCAGTCTGCGATTTAAGAGAGGCTAGCGACTTGGCAAAAGCCTAAAACTGCTTTCTGGTTTATTTGATTGAGAAAATGTTCTTGCAGGGAAGTACTTGTTAAGCGTTTCTCTTCTTGCCCCTGAGACAGTGACAGAATGAGCTGGCCTGGTTTGTGATAAGGTCATTATGGTCAGTCTTTTGGGAGGAAGAACATAGGCTTTAGAGCTGGAGCTGTGATGATGACGATGCTGAAAGAAAGTGAACATTTTACACAGCGGACTATTATTGCTCAAGACACTTAACTGTTGTTAAGTTTATTATGAGATGTGCTCGGATGTTAGGAACACAAACAGACTGGATATGACTCATACTTAAAAAAAAAAAAAAAGTTTCCTCTTTCCCACTAATATTGGATTTTAAAATCAACAATAGTTTTGTGAGATGTGCTATAATTAATTGAAAAGGTCAACAAAGGGATTCTGTACCACGTTCAGATTTAGAAAACTAAAAGAGCAAACCTTTTTCTATTGCCTCTTTACAATTGTGAGTGTGGGCAATAATGATCTAATAATCTTGAAATATTTGAGAGTATTCCGATAACAATATTCAGACAATATTATGTAAATCCAACAGAAAAGGTTTTAAAACATGTTTTACATTATCAGAAAAATATTAATTACCCACAAAAGTGCTTGAATATCACGCTATACCCTTGTTTAGAGGGGTCCTTTTGCAGCCTTTGTAATTTAAACAATATGCCCAATATTCAAATTTTACATATTATCATATTGCTGATGCTTTGATAATCTACCCACCAATAATTGTGAGCTTACATTATTTTGTGAAAACACAGTATTCATGTTACCATTGCAAGAGATACAGTATTATTGGGCTTCACAATTTTAGACAAAAATCAAATTGCAACTTTTGTGATAAATATTGCTTTTAGGTTTATACTTGCAACGTTTCAATTCAGGATTCCATTCAAAGTGCACATTTTAAACACATCCCGAAGCATTAACATTTGATTGAAAACTGAAATAGGAGCTGCTCAACTAAAACAAGAAACACATTTGTTGAAGTCTAAACAACAGGGTTATCCATACAAAGACAGGATATTTAGTTGTTTGTTGAGGACATTTTAAATAACAACCTAAATAATTGTAGTCCGTGCGATTTGATTAGGACATTGCACTTATGCTCCAGTCACTGCATACCCTAATTATGTGCTCGACAACAATGTGAAAGTTTAGACAGAGGCAATTTGTGGCTTTTAAACAGTCTTGTACGTGTGACTTCCACATCACACGCCGAACTACAAAATCACAGTAATTACCATTTCCTCTCATGTCGCAAAGTAAAGTCGTCTTGTTTTTATATCTTTGAATACTTGATTTTGTCCTATTCAGAAGTTGTGAACATGTCGTGACCGGTCTCCCTTCATCTGGGGCGCCTTTAAATGAGATCCCATGGTCTCGAGGCCCAAACAAAGACGGAAAACATCCCAGCTATGCAGCGCAGCACCTTGGCTCTTACCCGCCGAGCATGCTGGGATACGAGACGCCAAACCCAACCCCTGTTTTTTTGAACTGTCGCCATTTGGCCCTAATCAGAGCGGCATCATGGCTAGTTCATACACGCGCTGGAGTATGCATGCTATGTACAATAGATCACAAGTTTGTCACATATAAACTTAAAATTCAAGAAAAACGTGAAATAGTACAAATCTGGGAAGAGAATCGCTTGTTTGCCCAGATTTTTTTGTATCTCATTTTCTCATCTCAGTCTGTCCACCCAAAAGGAGCCAATTGCAAAGACTTAAGAAGTTTTGTTTTGTTTAGACATGGGATGGTATTGAAGACTATCGTGGCCAAAATAATTGTGATGAGCGATAATATCACAACAATTAAAATGGCTGATGGTTCAAAATGTTTAAATATGATGACTATTTTCCATGTTTAAATAACTATTATAGAATTGTAATTTCTTTCAAGCGAAAACATCTGTGATCAAGAAGAAAACGTCATGGAAAGGTAGCTTTTCTCTGTCCTATCTGGTGGTGTAACGGCGATTCTCACGATTCTACTAAATGTACCACAAACGATTATTGTCTACCCTTTTTATTGCAATTGTTGTTTATTGTCCCATCCCTAGTTTTGTTACATATCACCGACAAAATTGATTACCACTAGTCAGGGCTGTGCAATTAATCAAATTTTAATTGAGATCGAGCTTCAGTAATGTAAATCAATGGCATAATCTACTGTACATTTTCTGTCACTAGTGGTTTGGAGAAGAAATCAGATTTTTTTGTGTTATATGGCAATGGTTAAAATTCTATATTGTTTAAAGTTGATTAATTTGGTTGCCTCTTCTAGTGATAATAAAAAAGTAAGCATTAATACTAATTGAGTGCTTGTATAACTCCGTCTCTTCACATCTGCTAATTGACCCTCCCCCTCCCGTGTGTTTGCCTTGTGCACAGGTCAATGAATTCATCCCAAAGCCAACAGACTGTGAGTCTGTATGTACAGCATTAGGGCACATGTTGACTTTCCCACACACATCTATTCCAGTGTACTGCCCCCTTTTTCTCTGATTTGCATCAAACTATGTGCATCGCTCCTGCTCCCAAAGCAGTGAGCCATATTAAATCACCGTCACCAAAATTACCCCAGAGAAGAAAAAAAAAAAAAACGGGTAAATGAAAAACTGTAGACAAAGAACATTTAAAAAAAAAAAAGCTAGAACTTAAGTTTGGTTGAACTTGGGTTCAAAAATGTAGAATTCAAGCCCATTAATAGTTTTTTAAGCGATAAATACTATATAATGGATTGACACTGGCTCAGGAGATTTAGTGGATTGCCTTTAGTGGATCGCCTTGGATTTTAGCAGTTTTATTCCTATTATGATCAGATTCTCGGGAACAACGCATCTAAATTCTCTTCATTGGTCACAAAGGCTGAATGCATCATAAAATTGCATATGGCGGTGTAAACTTTGACATATTACTCTGCAAATTTTCATGGCAAAAAGGCAAAAGGAGATCAAGTAAGTACAGTACTTTTTACTGCCCTTTCTGAATGATCTTGCAGCCATTATATTAAAATCCATTGTGAAATTGAACTTGGGTTTGTACATACTGTAATTGACCTGGTGCTTTTTTTTTTACATCCATATCTTTAAATGAATCATAGTTATTCTAATTGCTGTAACATTGTTGTAAATGAGTCTTGTCACTTGGACTGACAGTCTCCCCTTGTCGTTTGTGTGAAAGCTGAGCCTGTGGTTAGTATTAGTGACTATATTTTTCAAGACACTGCCGAGTTGATGGTTGGGCATGTGAGTAGTATGTGTTTGGGACAGAGCGAAGAGCAGCTGGGAGCTCATAGAGTGGAGGGCAGCCCAACTCGGGACACCTGTCTTGGGTGAAAGGCGCCACTGTGGACCCAAACAGGTGCCGGACAACCAGTTTAAGCCGCTCACTCATAACACACTCGCTGCATTTAAGCCATTTATCCACAGGGCCTCATCAGTGTTAAGGTCAGTGCTCAGTTGTCCCCTTCTTTTCCGCTCTTTTCACTGCAATGCTTCCTTGCCAAGACCCGTCCATGCTCCTTCCTCCTCTTGTTTACTGTGGTGGTCCTTCAACCAAGCGGCTCAATGCTTCACCCGCACACTTGGTCCCTTGTGTTGTGTCGCAGTGGCTTTATGCGCAGCTCGTTTTAAGATATGTCAACTCAAAGTAATGCTCTGAACTCTCCGCGGCACAGAACGCCTATTGATCTTGTTAAAGGAAAGTGCAGGGGAAGCGCTTGTGTCAGGTGCGCAAGCAGATGGGTCGCTCAGTCAGACTCAGCCCATTCACTGTGAAGGGGCGCTTGTTTTCTAGACTGTGTAAGCCCACCTATGGGAAATTTACAGCATTATTCATTTCTAAATCATTATTCCTTGTAAATATCATAGTACTTTGAGATCGATATTCGTGAGAATTCAGGTCACAATATGATAAGTGGGATATTGACAAAAATGACTCTATCAATATATTTGCTAAAGATGTAGTCAGACTATATTATGTCAATCAAACAGAAATGTGTTAAAACATGTCTTTAAATGTATTAGTTGAGGTTTGATTATCAGAGAAATGTGAAATGTCTGTAAATCGATCTCAAAAGTGCAGAAATATCACCTTTTTGTTCTTTGAAAGCTCTTTTTGTAGCATTTCTGTAGCTGTGTAAATTGTGGGCAGCAGCAGTGAGTAATTTCAGTTCAATCTATACTCTATTAAAGCAAAACCACTTATGTGACAATATCATTACTTTTGCATTCAGAAAGTTTGATTTCATAACACTTCTGAGGAATGGTAATCTATTAAACATTGTGAATTACATTTTTCACTGTTGGTTGGTCATTGTGACATCCCTAGACATCAGCAAAGATCTATCTTAAGCCAGTGTATTTGTGCCGGTCCCAAGTCTGGATAAGCAGAGTGTGTTAAGTCTATAGTGCAATATCGTTTGATGTTTTTATGGAGTTTTTAGGTACATTAATGTAAGTTCTATTTTTGTACCAGCCAGGCCTATAACAAAAGGATGAACTGTCACAGAAAAACAACAATGGCCAACTCAACACTCTTTGAACAAAACTCTTATGGTGAATTATTAAGAGTGATGTGTGACAACTCCATCGCTTGCGTTCCCTTTGTGCTCTCCCTCTGCTCTTTTATGCGCTGTACGAAAAAACCTTGTCATTTATCTCATTGTTGCTCCCAGCAACAGGGGCAGGTTGAAGAATTCATGCTCGATGCACAATGCAGCTGAGGCGTTTTGAAACAATGGAGGCGATTTGACGTCAGCGCCTCGCCTCGCTGAACAAAGAAATTGCATCCTCAACAGTGGACAAGTGCAAGTAGCTGGGGCAAACGGATCGTGTGCATTTACGCTGTGGGCTGCGCCTCAGATCGATAGAACAAACAGGAGCCTTGATAGCAGATGATGAGAATATGAAACCGGTGATTTGTGAATTAAGTCTCACTGCTCTCCTTCACAGAAACACCTTAACACCCTTTTCCCGTTCCCATGGACACAAAACCACAGGACCTAAAATTGCCACCGCCAGTCATCATGTGCACATCGCCCAGACACTACACAGACGGGAGGAAAAACCTTTCTAGTTTCTTTGAGCGATTTAATGACTCAACACATTGTGAGGGCAGAAATCCATCTAGTGACTGTGATGATGATTTTGCTGATGTAAAGGAGCAGTAAAGGCCAGTGTTTGTAAACAGGGCTGCAACCATTCATCTGAATAATCGTGACAAGGCGACTATTAAAATAATCGTATCATATTTTGATAACCATTATCACTATTCACTGCTGCTCCAGTGCTTCACTATTCAGACTCTAAAAATCATGCCAAAAGACCTTTTTATAACAAAGACTGACATTCTCGTATAAAAAAATCAGATTTCGACTTGACAGGAGCAAACATTACATGCTAATCCTGACCTGCGTCAATCACAACATAAATCAGTCATTCAATATACAAAAACTTACATACAAAGAGACACTAAGACTAAACAATGGAAGAGCTCATGGTATAATATTCATCAATAACACACTTTATTTGTAAATATTCTCTATCTGGGAGCATATAGTTTGAATATTTGTACCTTTTATCTGCTTAGAAATGTATATACAAAATCTCAGTATACAATATAAATAATTGTGGGACTTGTTGGGGTTATTTCATGAGCTTTGTTTGTCTAAACTCACATTCAGAAGAAACCAGCACCTTGGCAATGACCTGGTTTTACTCACCATTGAAAGCTGGCTATGTAGTACAATAAAACACACATTTCCCAGTCACTTGAGCTGTTTTAGCAAATCAGATGTTAATATATGTGAATTGTAGGCGTGATAAGATTACAGGGTTCTCTTTATTGTGCATTGGAGGGTATAGTGTGAGGAGAACAGGTGCAGGTTAATTAAAGGATGCGTGACTGGTGAGGGAGCTTATCGGCACTGCCCACCTGCTGCTCAAAGAAGGAGAAGTACGGGGCAAATAAGCTACTAATCTATGGTTTGTGTGCATATGAGTTGTGGGTAGTACTTTTCAAAATGGCAGGTGCAAAATGTCCTTGTAACAGTAATAATGCACGATAAGTAAAATGTAAAATCTCTCTTGAAAAGTGTCAAATTTATGTTCAAGCCACACAATGAATCGTTCTTCCCTCTACTCTGATGTCATTTGTCAGTCGATGTCACAATTTTTAGGGCCATTGTCGCCGACGTTTACCTCCAAGGGTTCCCAGATTGATTTCTCCAGCCGGTGGCCAAGTGTGCTCTAAATCCTGCTCAAAACGGTACTCTGCTCCAGACGCCTTGGCGAGGATGTGACTCGTAAAATACACCCCAACTAGAGGAGGTTGTAACAAGAGTAATGTAGAGAGCGTATGAAGAAGCTGACTACTGTGTCCGCCTTTGAGAGGAAACGACTAAATATAGTACAGTAAGTCTTATTAGTAATAAAAGTAATGCAGTTTTGGACACGCTTAGCTGGTACAAAATGTCACCAGAACAAATCTGTATGTGAAATATTACATATATATTATAACGAAAAACGATTATATAAAACATAACACCACAGACGCAATAACCCTAAAGCAGCAATACATTGCAAAGAAAAGTGTAAATAATAAAGTCCAAAATATTGTTCCATTATTTGTTGAATGGTAAGTTTATATACCGTAGGCATTATTGTACCATGCACTGAGGCAAATTAGATGCAGTAATTTATCTGTATTGACAGACACACTGACAAACAAGAGTTTACTCGTTTAGTCACAAGTGTTCCTTACACATGAGCGTCATGTTAACAACTCCGTGCTAAGTACCAGGCAGGATAACCACTCTACCGCTTTATTGTGTGTATAGATCAATAGTGATTAGTGATTTAGGCATTTCTCAGTTTTTGCTGTGATTGAAAAATTATTCTCAGATAATGCATGAATATCAATTTCCTAAGTTAGTGCTTGCAAAATAGCCCTAAGCTGTATTAATTCTGCAATTCCATGCTGTGTTTTTATACTGCTGTGCCTCCCAAATCATAGAAATAAAAACTCTGCCATATGCATCCAGTTAGTCAGGCAGTGTCCTCTTCTTTGTAATAGACCTGGAGATGTCCTGGCATGCTGCTTTTCTCCACCCATTGGATTAGTGCAGCCGTGTGGCAGCTCCTCCAAGGATCGCTCCATTCAACGCCACACAGAGCCGAAATCTGGCCTTTGAGCTAAATTTAGCCCTGCCATCTGTGATTACACATGTGAGGGAGAGCTGCCTGCATTTGCTGACTAACTACTCAACCTTTTTACAAATGTAGTAAAAGAAAAGAGAGAAAAGAGTGGGTATTTTCACACCTATAGCCACCTCGAAGGCAGCTCTTAGCACCGTTTTCACAAAGTATAGTATGTGAGACAAGCTAAAATTCATTGAACCTCTCTTCTCCCGTTTCCCCCCCAAGTGCCATTTAGCCACATCAAACGCTCTTCTTTTAAGCCGAGCCTTTTGCTTTCATGTTCTGCTCCCGTGGATGTCGGTGGTCTCCTGACTGTGGCGGACTGCAGGAATCCCCCTCCCACCTGCCTCGCATGTGCACCCGATCAGCATCAGTTAATGAAAGTGCATTGATTTTTCCCGCACCTCACGCAAACACTGTATAATCTGCCAGATGAAATTGATCAGGAAAACAACAAAGACTCTATGTTCTGCAACATTTCTGCTTTGATTTAATTTCATAGTTGACTTGAAAAAGCTGAAAGTGCTCATTTAATTGCAGCATTTTTGTTGTTGTTGCGCAGTAGATTTATTGGTCAAGTTTTTTTCAAGTGGAGGTGGGGCATTTCAAAGAATTTTGTATCATTTTTATGATATCATTATTATGTTGATTCTTTTATCATACAACTCTAGATGTTCAAGTATCCAGACTATTGGAAAAGCCTGTCACAATATAATTACTATATCGACTTATTGTTCAATAAATGAAAGCCGGAATGACATTTTTTATCTCAGTATTTATTGTGTTTATCTTTTCTTTACACCAAGATTATTTATTTATTTTTTGGTAATATATTACAATTTTACTTTTACAATTAACTATTTAAGCGCTTAATTCAGACCTTTATTCATTACCGCACATGATTTTTACGATACGGTTCATTTGGAATAGAGTTTGTATGAATCACTGTTTAAAGGCCATTGTAGATTAGACGAGTGGCAGAACCAATGTGCGTATTATTCAACAGACAGAGCATTTATCCCTTAACTAGACAGAAACTCTCAGCAGCAGTTGATTTTATGAGGGCTGTAAATCCATAAACTCAATCAAAACAAAGTAAGAGGATTTGAAGTTGTTGTAGTGACTGTGGGCCCATATCATACTGATGCAAGAGGACAGTCGTGAGGATTATAAGAACTGCTAAGCGCCATCTCCCTCCTCCTCGCACACTTCAGGGCAGATTAAAGAAACTTGTGTGCAGATGGCAGCGCCTCCACCCTTCGGTCCACCCTGTGACCGCTCATTCATCCTTCCTTCTTTTCTTTTCCTTCCTTCCTCTCTCTTCTCTGTGGCGCACTTGTCTTGCGGCAGGTGGCTTCTTCCGGCCGCCTCACCTCTGGCAATTTGATGAGTCACCGTCGGCTAATTACTCACAAACACGCCCCGGTTTCGGCCACCACGCGATACTTTTACTGGCATGCAAGTTTGCTTTCAGGAAAGGTAAAACAAACTATTAAAAAGTCTGCCGCTGTTGCTGTTATCCATTGTTAACCCTCTAATGACCTGCGGAATTACAGGGGTGACTTTAAGCTTTGATAATGCTAATTATAAATGTAATCTAATAATCCGCCTATTTTTAAAAAATCCCTTTGTGTGGTAGTGCCTACTGTTTATGACAACAGGACTAGGACACAGTGATTTCAACATTTCAACAATTTACCATTGTTTCTTTATGTTTTTTGTTTTTTTAAAACATGAATTGTTTGTTTCTTACTTTCTTTCTTTTTTCTTTCTTTTTATTTAATTAGGTTTTTGTTTGTTTTTTACATCAGATGATCTTCCTGATTCATTTATTTAGCCTACAGTTTTGGTTGAGCACATCAGTGGAATTAAAAAAATGATAGATATCAATCTAACCTCTTCTAATATAAAATGTGTTTTTTTTAGTCATGTGAATTGAAATAAAGTGAATACAATGTTTGGTCGTTTTATAGGATGAACTGGTTATTGACCATTTGCTCAACTCAAGTTTGCTCCAGACAATTTCATGAGACAATGCAAATATTACAGGTGGACAAAAACCATTAACATCTTTCCCAGTGGCCTGTGAGTTTCAGGTTAAACACACACTGACTGTTCCCTCACACATTCAGAATTGCATTATTTACTGGCCGTCATCAAAAATAAATGTACTGCCCAAACACTGTTTAGCAAATCCTCAGTGAATCTGAATCTTTGTATTGGCCAAGAGCCCTCACTGATACTACTCTTTATGTGCTGCTTTAGTGAGCTGACATTTTAAAAACAAACAGATATTCTGCTAACCTTTGAATATGGTTTCACAGACGGCCAGCGCGCATGAAGGTCACCACAGTGAGGTGAACTGCAGGAGGAAGCGCAGAATCATTACATAAGAATGTATAACAGCAATGGCCTCAGGTCTCCCTTATGTTCACATAAACTGTGTGTTGATATTACTCAATGCTGGTTTGAATTAACACAACGAAACATAATGCTGAAGTGAAATCATTTTGACAATGTAATCAACGGATCAAAATAGACAGGAGCAGGAGAAAGTCTTTGCTGAAGGTGTAATAAAATAAACCATGTTCTCAAAATAAAATTATTATTTAAAGTAAACATATTATGGTTTTATTTGAATATTCAGTAATAAACTATAACATTCAGTACATATCAAAATGGCATGTTGAATACACGCGATGAGCAAATCGCAAAGGACACACAAACAAAATAGCCTGTATTTTTCCGCACAAAAACTGCTAACTATGTAGTTTAGATCTATACAAACATATTCTGAAATACATAGTCTAATTGTCAGTTCATATTTCAGTCTTTTCCTCCTGAACGCATTTAAATATATTGTGTGTTGTAGAAATGCAAAACTTTTAACAACAGAATCCGATTATTAAAACATTCTATATTTTTCCCAAATGGTGCAGCTCTAATGCGTCTTTATTTTAAATTACTTTCATTTTACATCACAATTTTGATCTAAAAACAGCTTGATATTTAAAAATAAAATACTTGCTTGCATTATTTTGAGGTGCAAACTGCCCCTAGTATTTCTTTAACACTCGTACTTTCGTCTCTTTGTCCCAGTGAGTGCTACGTACACGGGGTTCTGGTGTGAGAGCCAGGGATACGAGCCAGATCCGCCCACACTTACAGACTGCTAGTACCACTGCCTTGCTTTGGCTTGCGTCATAGTCACCTCTTTTACAAAATTACATCTTAGTTTCACACTATTGAGATTTGAGAGTAGTTGTAGAAGCTGGCTGCACTGTAAAAATGTTATCAATGGCCCAACAAAAACCTTCAAACTTCTCTCTCTGGACTCCTCTGACGTGTAATTTATTTGCCTGTTGTTGATAGCCATGACGCGCACACTGTCGGCTATTGTTGCGTCTCGTGCTGCAGCTGCCAGTCGCTGTTAGTGACCAGAGCGGGAGAGGGGTAGGATTTTACAGGTGTCATATTCAAACAGGCGTTCACCTCGGGGCCCTCAATAGAAGCTGACAAACCGGTCCCTGCCGCGTTATGAACCATGGATGAGAAGTAACAAGCACTGAAAGCTGTTATGTTGAGAGTTATGTTGAGTTAATGTTATATATTTAATGTTATGCAAGAACTGTCAGGTCTTTGAGTGAAAAGAAATTCCATATGGTTTATTTAGTGAAAGACTAAATAAACGAAAGCCTTTTGCTGCTCAGTCAGTTGCGTTGTTTACTAGGAATGGGACGAGACACAATTTCCACAAAGACGAGACGAGACACATAACTGAGTTCACACGACAAAGAATTTTTGTGGTTCGGTTCACAATTTTTTATTTTTGTTTTAGATTTTTGCGGTCATTGTCACGCTGCTTAGGGAACTCCTCCGGAAAAAAATATGTTCCTCATGTGTGCACAGTCAGTTTTATCTTACGAGAGCTTGTCCCATCCCTACGTTTACCACTCCACACAGGTGCAAAGTATCTAATGTATTAAACATGACAAGTTACTGGAAAATTTCAGTAATGTAGTGTTAGAAAGTCTTCTTCATGCTGTCACCATCCCTGCATCAAGAGGTCCATGAGCTGTAAGTTAACTCTACAGCCGCAGCACTGGAGCGTATCGGGTCCCACAGATGGAAACACAAGCCATAGAAAGACTTTAGACTTGATTTGAATGCTACTCTATTCTATCTGAAGTACGCACTATTCTACTATGTTTCATGTAAGCCACAACTACTAGATAGTAAGGGTGAAAAACAAAAATTTAAAACAATCTCTTGTTTATTTATTAGCATTCAAAAATGTCTGTAGAATGAATCATAAAAGTCCTCAAATATCATCGTATACCCTTATTTGAAAGTTTACAACAAACCTTTTTTCATTTTTATTTATCATACAGATCTTTTTCTAGCATTTTCAAAATGGACATATTTCTTCAAAACACCATTACCAGTATTATCTGATACATTGCCCACCTCTACTTGATAGCATAAAAAAGTTTGATCATAATAAGATTTATTATATAGAGATGTAGCTCATTGTTTTTATCTTGAGCGTTTGATAGCTCTGAAAACATGTCTTCGTTCTGGATTTTGTTGCTGAAATTCAACTGTTATCCTTGACTGTTTATTTTCCATCTTTTTTTCTTATCTTTAGTTTCCCCAATATGAAACCCACCACAACTCTTTCATACACAGGATAAGTATTCTTGACAAAGGAAGTTACACGCCGCTCTCCAAAACCAAAACAGATGCATCCAATCCCCCTTTTCCTGCGCGGAGGGTCGTGTTGCAGCTGGGACCCTGCACACATGCACTCAGGGCAGTGCTGGAATTCGAGGTTTTGTTTGTAAAGCTGAAAGTTAATCTGGATCATAACTTGAAAAGGCGACAGCTTCAGTGTTTGGGGGTGGATTTTTAAAGTTTGAAGTGATCCCCTGGAGGAGATGAGTAAACACTGCAGCCGCAAACCGGGAGCGCGCACAAGACACAGAGGTCCGCTTTGTTAACGTTCATGTGTGTCTGATTCGGTTGGTTTATCGACTTCAGTGGTAAATACAAGGACGGGAGTATTCTCTGTTGTTTGTGAAGAGGAGGTTGGACTACAGACTTGTCTCCTCTGTGTGTGTGGTCACTGTCGGCTGGAAAAACAGACCCATGTGGAGCTGAGGTTAGATCTAATGTGAAGGATTCGGGCTGCTCTCTGTCAGACTGTCCGGAACAAGTAGACAGAGGCAGACACTATTGTCACAACACCTGATACAGCAGTGTGCATGCTCCTTTGCTTTAAGTATCTTGAAAAATAACAATCCATTAAGCTTCATTTCCAACTCCAAAGGTCCATATAAAGCATTACTAGGGATGTCACGATATCATATTATGTGTAATTTTGATTATTGTGAGAAGAAAGATCACAATTTTATGATTTTGTTTGATTATTGACACCATGTCCAGTCAACAGTGACATATTTAATTCTCTTTCATTCCTAACATGTTACCAGTCCACAATCAAACTTTCTGAATGATAAAATTAAGTTAATGTGAGGAAAAACCAGCAGATAAAAAGCACTTCACATGTATATGTTTACTTTTGGACCTTTAGATGGAATTGAAATGAGTTCATTTAGCCTATAATATTGTCATGATTATGATTTTTTACTTTCTAACAATTATTATATTGTGACTTGAATATTAACTGAATCATCTTGACATCCCTAAACATAACTCTAGGGCTGCAAGATTATTCGCGGTTAAATCAAAATTTGAATGAACGTAATGAACACATCGCAAAGGCTGTCATTTTTTAAGTACCATCATTTCCTCCAGAAACAACAAAATATCTTGTCTTATTGTGTATAAAAACTGCTTACCCTGTAGTTTAGAACAGTACAAACGTGTTTTAGACCACATAGTTTGCCGGTTCATATTTCAGTCTTTTTATCAGTTCTCCTGGACGCATTTTGAAATGGGAAATTAGAACAGAATCCGATTATTAAAACTAAAAAATCGAATTGCAATCGTAATTCTTGTCAGAAAAATTGCAATTAGATGTTTTTCCCAAATTGTCCAGCTCGGCGTAACACAGAAAAACAGACAAGACAAACGACATTATGGAAATATTCTACTCTGACCAACATTTGTTTGAGATTATAATTACGCTGCCATAATCTGAATATTGATGTGATTTAATGATAGTTTACACAACCCACTGAATAATTTATCCTGGTTTGGGACTCGTATGACTGGCATATAGCTGTGGGGGAAATATGTGTAAACCAGTGAACTGTAAGTGACTTCAGGATCTAAGCCACACTGAATTATCTCCTCTGTCCCTTTATAGTGTTGTTGATGAATCATTTATGAGCACTTGTTCCGAACAATGTTGGGCCTGCTCTGCTCCACCTGAAAGTACATGTGTTTTACAACCTTTAGCCTGCAGCTCTGGGTGTGAACTGTGAAAACTAAGGTAAACAACTATTTGTATGACAGTGAGAGCAGGTGGTTTTTAAGGGATACAGAGGTTCTTGCATGAGAGGCTTCCACCCTTTGGGCTATGGTTTACACTTTTATAGCTACGTTAGGCCAGTGCTAACAACCACTGTTGTCCCCCAAAAATGGGAGTAATTGAGTCCATTACAGGTTAAAAACGCCACAATAAAATAGTTGGGCTGTCCGTCAAATAATTTATGTAAAAATGTATAATATCGCAATTTTTGTTTTGGGGTTATGCAAAGTTCGAATTTGGAGTATTGTCTATTATAACAACTATTAAAAAGGCTGCAAAATAAACAGTTAAACAATAAAAATATAATAAACATGCCATGTCATTTTTCTGCACTTTTTTGGTTAATTTTATAGTCATATCATGTTTTATTCATTACTTACATGTTTAAGCACATTTATGATGGATTGCAATAACGGTGTATAAATATTGTCATCGAGATAATCCCAAACAATATTGAGTATTCATGTTTGTCATTATCGCCCACCTATAATCGAGTCAGGAAATATGGTGTTTACGTTTCATGCTTCTAATGCTTGCTCATTTACCCAAACAAGAAAACATCTAGAATAATAGTTAGGAATAGGAATAGTTTCCGAGTGCATTGTCATTCCCTCCCAACAAACTTTTCCCTTGACTTTGCTCCCTAGACTGCCTTAAAGGAACAACAAGTCTCTGAAAGGACACAGCAGAATTGGAGCAGGGTTGAATTGCACTGTCACAATGCAACATCAGTATTGTGCGCTTTGGGCCGAGGCGGTGGGAAGGGGGGCTGTGTGTCTCACTGTGCCTTAAATATAGGTCTCTGGCTGTCCACTCTGATGACAAGAGGAGGACGAGCTTGTCTCTCCCTATTTGCAGTGTGTGGGGGGGTTTTTTGCGCTGCTGAAAAAAAGTGATTCCTTGATGAATGGTGAAGGTGATTTTGCAGTAATCACGAGATGCTGACTGTGCCGTGCCAGTGCAGCCCCTAATCGATTAACCCTGTTTTTTACGACGTGGTTTGTTAATTGGGCCCTAGCTCCATGCTGACACAGTGACCCTAATGGAAGAGAATTACTGCTGTCGCCTCATGCATTATCCCCCCCCTCCTTCGCCCTACAGCAGCTGGCCACACGGGTCCAGCGCACATGCCTCTGGCCTGTCACATGTCCCACTGCCTCGGGGGCGTCCTGGTCAGGTGACACATGCAGCCCAGTGAAAAGAAAGCCCCCAAAGCATAGACTGTCACAGTGGTCTACTAATGAGTTTAAACTGGACTTGGAGGAGGTCTGAAAGTTAAAGGCAGATGCATTATCTACCGTAGTTATTTATTGCAGGTTTCTAGAGCCTCAAGAATTGTTTGTGTATAAAAATGAGGGATGATTAAAAGGAAAATTGCTAAATAAAGTAATGTTTGTTCGTTCTGCACTTTTTTGGTTTATTTTACTGTCCAAACATTTTTTATGCAATACTTCAACTCTAAAAACTACATTTCTGATAGATTGCAATAACATTGTTAAAAATATTGAGATGTTTATGTTTGTCATTAGCATCCACCACTAATCTAATCTGGAAATATGGTGTTTATGTTTCATGCCTCATGGTTAACTTGACAGTCCAGCGTGGATGCTTAATATTTGAGATTTCCATCAATAAATGTAAACATTCTCCATCTAGAACCCTTGAGTGATCATATTTTAACCTTTATTTGGTTGATAATGTATTTCAAAAGTCTCAACGTAATAGAAATAATCGTCTGACAATTCGATTTATTGAAAAAATAACTTGCTAACTAGACTACTACTAAAACAATTATTAGTGACAGCCTGAACATTGTGTGATTCATTTATTTACTGCAATACACATGTTGTGCTTGTTCATATTGTATTATAAATTTGTGATGTGTCGTGCAATTCCTTCAGAACTGGACATTTTCCCTATCAAAATATATTGGGATTACATACAGTTTGTGTGTGTAAATCCTTAATTTTGCAGCACATGTGTCCCAGAGCAGCAGGAGGCCTTGAAACATCTGTGCCGATAAGACTTTGCCTTTTTGGACATTTTGTAAAACCTCTTTCTGTCTGCTTGCGTTGCCGTTTTAATGTAGGTTATGTGTATTCGCTCTTGCTCAGACTGCCTCCATTATTTACACATGTGAATATTTCATGATGGCATTATAGGGCATAGATATGCAGAGCTGCCGTTCTAATTTGCCGTGGCACACACTGCTCATCTGGCTCCGAAGCAAACGGCATGGGGGAGCACTCATAAAACAAAGTATTATTTTGAGACAGAGGGACATTGAAACTTGTCTTGTATACTACCACACGGAAGCCACAAGCATGAGGAAGAGCAACTGAATTATTGTCAATTGTAAACCAAGGTTAAATACATAAAACCTGGTAATGTTTAAGCAGGAGAATGGCGTTTTGTATTCTTGAAGTGGCATTGAAGGCATACGGAAGAACAAAACATCATCAAATCTAAAAATAAATCAGACTTTTTTGTATAGTAACTGTATTGTGCGTGATCTGCTGCAGTGAGTCAGAAAAAGTTCTCATTTGATCTAAAGTAAAATCAATGCAGCGCTCACAAAAGCTGAAGAGGGCCTTTTGGGTGCAGAGCTCCAACAGTATTCAAAGTGGCTCATTGAAATGCTTTTCTACACTTCTTTTTGCCTGACTTTATTCTCATGTTTTTATCAAAATTATAGAGGTTTAACCATCTCATTTTCATGTGTTTTCTTGCAGTGAGGGCGTCTTCAAGTGTCCAGAAGACCAGCTTCCATTGGATTATGCAAAGGTATGTGTGTACACAAGCAAATATAATGTAGATTTAATGACGCAAAATTAACTGAAATACATGTTGGCTAATTCAAATTTATATTCAATCTGATTCTGATTCTGAAAGTAAAAGTATAAAATCTTCAAAAGAATAAAAGTATTGTATGGCGAGTTAGTACTGCTGCGGGGCTCGTTTTAGTCTTGAAATAGTCTTGAAGTCCTGGTCTTGTCTCACAGTTTTAGCCCCAATTTTGATGTGGTGTACATTTTAATCCCTTCCAGATACTACTTCACAATAGTACTGTTAATATAGCCACAGCTACCAAATAAATATTACAAAATGATGTTACCCTTTTGAATTACAATATCCTATGTTCACATAATAGGCTTACACATCACCCATTTAGAGAGAGCAAAATTTTGATGTCACAATTGTGTGTTTATCATGTTCTTAGAGGTCTTCAGGTAAGAAGTGGTAAAACAGAAGCGAAACTGGTGGAAAAAGCTTCTCACATGACAGTTTGAAACACTGACTATAGTTGCCGTAGTAATTATCAAAGAGTGCAACAATTGTGTTTAAAGGAAAGATAAGGCTGTTTTCTTTCAAATGATACAAAACATAATAGTTGAAATCATTATCTGATAGACGGCGCATGACCTAAACTAGAAAATGGCCCTGTGTGGAGTTTGTAAACTTCAAAGGCTTGTAAATGTAATACAGCTGAAACTCAGAAAAGTTTATCGAAACAAAATATAAAGCTTCTCAAAAATCACTGATAGCCCTTGCCACCTTGAGTTAAGCCATTTTATCACAGAGTTGTAGATATTTTTAAATGTATTATACTGCAAATGTTGTTTTGGAGATAGTCAAAAAAAATATTTACTGTATGAAAACTATAGTGAAAATGTAGAACCAGAAATTGGTTCAAAATGTCCATGCCAAGTTTTAACTGCTTCATTCATTTTGCGGTTACTTTTTTTTTTACTGTAACATAATAATATAATGTTCTTAGGGATACAAAAACAATCACAAAAAATAGAGATATTTGATTCATTTTTGTCTCCCTGTCTGTTAAATCCTTGCTTAGAAACATACTGGTATAAACAAGTTATATTTGGAAGTGCGCAACAAAAAGAGACGGAAAAAGACATGTTTTATAACAATGCTTTATAAGCGTTTGTCAACCTAGATGCCAAAGTGTTGCGTACCAGACTCTCTGCATTGCTGCTTTATTAGTATGTTATTTCCTTTGTTCATCAGAAACACATCACACATTCTTACAAAAGCACAGGTCTGGATGACTGCCGCAGCCACTAAAGCGTAGTATAGTGCCGTAGTGCTGCTCGGGGACTGACAATAGCTGCAGCGCACTTCATAAAAGCTCCAGTTAGCGCCCCAAAGAGCTTAACCCCCTGATCTGTCGGGGACTAAGTTATTAAAAGATCATTATTGCCGTCCCGCTGCAGATTCCAAGGCAGGAACAATGCAGGAATGTTTCACTTCGCTGCAGAGGTTTTTTCCCTGCTTTGCCTGACCTCAAAGAATGTGATTTTAGCAGCAAAGTAGCATTTACTATTGCAGAGATTGCATGGTGTGGGGAGCCGAACTCTTAAATATACTGTACAGTGCAAAGTTATGGACTGATGGAGCTTTAAGACAGGTTGGGAGAAATTAAGGTGTATCTAGGACTATTAGAGGTGAGCAATATGGGCTGTAAGATAATGAAATGGTTGTTTTAAAGAAGACAGCCAGCAGGCCTGTCACAGTAATCACTATATCCACTTATCATCCCATAAATAAAAGCTTGAACAATATCTTTTGAGTATTTATCGTGTGTAAATCTTTTTTGCACTAGCAGGGAAAGTTTCGTTGTATCATAAGATTTGAGCTGAAGAGGGTCAAATAACTTCTACGAATTATAGATACTACTGATACTACTGATTGATTGCAGCATGTTTTTAAACACTATTTAGAGAAGATTTTATTGGGCTTTATCAGTTAGCGTCATTTCATTTTATTTTTCTGTGGCATTATATAGAGCAACAAGAGATAAAGAGAACAGAACCTGATGGAACCACGCAATTAACCAAGAAAAGAAATATCACTTTATACCTTTTTGTTTGGGAGATTACACGTGATGTTTCAGTCTCTTTTTGAGGCGATTGTTAGTAGTTTTAATAATTAACAGTATTCTCAAGATCCTAATCGTGCATATCTCCAAAACAACTTCTGCGACATTATGAATTGTCCCACCTCTTTTACAGGGTTTACAGGCATTGCATTGTGGAATGCTATTGACCACCAAGTTCCCACTGAATGTATATTTTCTATAAAACTCCAATCAATTTTACCTATACAGAATACAGTGTTTAGGCCGTGTAAAGCTAGTGAAAAATAAGATGCTCAGCACTTTGCATTGACGTGTAACTGCCACTGGTGCATTTGAATACATTTGCATGGACAGGCACGTGCTTAGTGCTTGGTCTTTGAGTGAGCAGTTAGAGGGTTGTTGTGACATTTTGAGGAAGTGGCTTTTCTTGTTTGACCAGAGTGCGCTCATGTGTCGGAGGGGGATAAGACTCAGACAGAGCTGTAAATCCTTCTACGACGGGACGGGGGTGGGTTCAGCAGCGTTTGGGCAGAAAACTCACTCATCCCTTAGAGACTGCACAAGGGATAAATAAGAGCGCTTTCTGCCCCCGTCTGGCTCTCAAAGGCCCCATAAACTTTAGCAGAGATTCATTATCAGCAGCACTGACTGTGGATGGACTTCTATTTAGTGCTATCTGCAGCTTTATTCTCCATGCAGCAAATCCCTCAGCGTTTGCGCTTTAGATGAAGCGATACGCTTTATAGCTTATTTACTGTAAGAAGCCTAATAAAAAAAAAAAAACAGCATTTTGACTGACTTGACTTTAAACATAAAACTACAAAAACATACAGAATCAGAAAGGGTTTATTGCCATTGCCAATGAACAAAATTCACAAACATAGGAACTTGTCTCGGCATTAAGGTGCAACATAAAACACTGAGCAATAATAAAACAACATATATTCAATCAAAAGGACACGCATTAAGAAAACAAACTGACCTTTGCATGATGATTTTGTGTCTATTTTTAGCATCAAGACACTTTTTTTCTGTGGCCTGAAATAAGCGTTGTAGCATTTTTGTGCTATACTTGAAAGCGTTGAATACGATACAACTACACAAAGAAAATGTGTCTTTTAGCACTGACATCCGTTCCTATAAGAAAGTAGACAAAAACACCATTATAACTTGAAACTACTATAGTATTAAAACATGCTAAACCTCAAATGTTCTAAAGTAACTGCGATTATATATTGACTAAATTGAATAGTATCTCGATAATGATTTTCAGAATATTATGCGAATCCCAGAGTAATGTGTTAAAACATGTCTTCAAATGTATTAGTTGAGGTTTCAGTATCAGACAAAAGTGAAATGTCTGTAAGATGAATCACAAAAGTGCAGAAAATCTCCTTATAGCCTTATTTGAAAGTTTACAACATAACTTTTGGGTCATTTTTATATTCAATCAGTTCTTTTTGTAGCATCTTTTCTCTATAAATTATTGACTTAGCTATTTTCAAAAACAACATTCACAATATTATATAAATGTATGTATTGCCCACCTTTAATGGTAATCAGGGGCGTACATATACAATGTATTTATGTTACGATATTTAGAATTGTATTATTATGAGACAAATTTCTTCATTCTAAGATGATCCATTCTTTAGAGCTAAACCCATGAAACTAAACACATACGATATCATATGTAAAAAACAGTTTTGTTCCTTTTCAGATCTATCCAGACCCAGAACTGGAGCAGCAGATTCTGGCCCTGCCCATCCGCTGCATCCACAGTGAGGAGGGCTGCCGCTGGACAGGGCAGATGAAGCAGCTACAGGTACAGTGTTTCCCCCCTCTGTCACTACTATGGTCTTAAAGTGTCAGACTAATGTTTCCCTATGTCCAACTTCAGGGCCACTTCTCCACCTGTGCGTTCAATGTCATCCCGTGTCCAAACCGCTGCTCTGTGAAGCTGACCCGGCGCGACCTGCCCGACCACCTGCAGCACGACTGTCCCAAACGCAAAGTCAAGTGCGAGTTCTGTGGCAGCGAGTTCACTGGCGAGGCCTACGAGGTAAACATGTGTGCCTGTGTTTTCCCCTTCAACAGGAGCGTGTAAACTACCTGGGTGACAGTACATCATTTCCATGTCTTTATAAAGAGTTTCTTTGAGCAGCAGTGGAACATGTGTCCAACGTACTGGCAGACAGCCTTTACACTAAACTAAATTACTGCTTCACAACACCTCGGCCAGTTCAGCTCCTCCAGTGTTTACATGGGCTCCTGTTTACGCAGAGTCAGGGCATAATCCCCCTTTTGGCTCTAAACACTGGAAATACACACTCACGACTAGCACAGTGATGCAAACAAGCAACTGTGTCATCAAAGACATGTTTATGGAGAAGTTTACATTAGTAATAAGCTACTAACAATATACAAAGTTTGTATTGCATAATTCATACTAGCGTTCTCGAAAAACAATCCATACCCAGATACTAATCAATACTAGAATCGATACAGAAAACAGCAGGTATCGATCTTTTTTAAAAATCACATATATTGGAAAACATTTTACCTTTCCTGAGTAGTTGTAGACTTTATTTCAGAACTAGTAACATGGTAACATGAAAGTAACTACTCTTATTTTGTGTCATGTATTAAAAATGTATTGTGATATTGCAAACGGTATCGAGTATCAGACTTTTTCCTTATTGTATGTGACACTAATTCATTCAGAATAAATTAGGATGCTTTACAGAACAACAAAATATATTTATAACTTTTCTCTTGGACCTCTAGTGCTAATGATTATTTTGGTAATTGTTTAATCTAATGGTTATTTCTTTCAATTGATAGATTTGTTTAGATTGCGAAAAACTCATGAATATGAAGATTTTATTTTTACCAAATTTGACCAAGATGAAGTTGGAGTATTAGTATTAGTCTAGAATACTATCGTAACTTTACACATTTCTTGCGTCACTTTGGGGTAATTACTGTTTTATCTGAGCAATAAACCTTTTCTCTGAGCACACGCCATGTTTTCAGGTTTATGTATAGTTAAAAAAACGATTATTCAATTACTAAATTAGTTGAGGATTATTTTGATAATTTATTAGTTGCAGTTGTTTATTAACTTGTTTCAGTCCTAGTTGTTTATTTTATTTAAATTGTCTTCTATGTTTTATATATACAGAGAGTAACATTATAAGTGTAATATTTTAAATAGGACTCCTTAATAGGACAAGGGTATTTTGTGCATTATTCATGACATGCATTAAGCTCTAATGGAGGGTTTTTGTTTTCTCCAGAACCATCAGGGAGTGTGTCCCCAGGAGAGTGTTTACTGCGAGAACAAATGTGGGGCGAGGATGATGCGGCGCCTTCTGTCCCAGCACAGCCTGGCCGAGTGTCCCAAACGCACACAGCCCTGCAAGTACTGCGGCAAAGAGTTCGTCTATGACACGATCCAGGTTTGTTACACTTTTTCTCCTCAATTGTCAGTTGTTAAATTGTTTTTGTTGTCACTCCTCAAATCAAATCTGAAATAAAAACATGTGCCAGGCTGGTAAATATGACCAAAAAATAAATCAATAAATCAATTGCAATTTATTATCAATCTTTACTCTCCTGTCAAGCACTACAATTACTTTTTGCTTTGAGATGTATCTTTTGATAGTAGGATTCAGTTCTAAGTTAACTTTTTTTTCTGTCTTTTTTTTTTTCTAGTCAATTAAAATGTTTTTATTGTCTCTTTTATTAAAGCAAATTAAAATGGCTTTCAAAATAAATCACCCAAACATAAACAACACGGGCTAACTAATTGCCTTTTAACACAAAACATTGTTTAATGTTTTCCTCCAAACACAGAACGCTGCTCCAATCCACATGCTTTTTCATATCTAGTCATTGGCAATTAGAAATGACTGAATCCCTATCTCAATTAAAATGTGATCAGCCTTAGTGCCAGGGAAGTAACTGTCAGAAGTTAGAACAAAGCTCACTTTGATAAAATTGGTAAAAGCAGAATGTGGTTTTGTCAAGAACAGGATCTATTAATAAAGCCTCTGATGTATTTTTAGAATTGTTATTTAAAGGGCACTTTGGCTGTGTGCAACCTTTTCATCTCACGCCTGCCATAGTGCGTCTGCCATGTTGCCTGTCACATTAACGTTGTGTCTTGATGCTCCTTGACAGAATCACCAGTACCACTGCCCTCGGTTCCCTGTGCAGTGTCCGAACCAGTGTGGCACCCCAAACATCGCCCGGGAGGATCTGGCCAATCACGTCAAGGACAACTGCGGCAGCGCACTGGTCCTTTGCCCTTTTAAAGACGCTGGCTGTAAACATCGGGTAAGATACGCCATTATATCTTCCTTATTAAGTGCTATTTTAATACATGACATTACAACAAGAGAAATGCATTATACAAGGACTAAACTATGTCTAAAGCACCAGGACTAAACCAGGTCCATAGGAATGACTCTTCTGCTGCAATATTTATAGCTCGTCTGCCTGTAAGCTCCATTTTAATGAGCTTGTATGTTTGCGTCGTATGTCGGCCTATTTCTGAATCTGACGTCAATTTGGAGAGGGAAAAAAAAAAAGTGTGAGCAGATGAGTTTCTTACCCTGTGCTGTCGGCTACACACATTTACAGATGGTCTGACAGGAAGCAAATCTCATCTTCAGCATAGAGTATTCGCTATTAAATATAGTCATTAGAACATGCCAGCTCCTCAAATATACTGTAGTATGTCTGAGAAATCAGCCACAATCTGAGATGGTCGAATAGTCAGACGGTTTAGTTACTGCAGTGGTATTTTATTATTATTATTATTTATTGTATTTTTGTAGCAAATTACCTACTTGAATTGATCCCAATTCTTTTTTGCCATTTAATCTTAGGTTGAACTCTGGTACTTTATCTTTAAAATGTTTTATAATGTGCACATACCTATATATAGATATATGAAGGTTTTGGATTCTTGTCATTCCCACCTTTCATACTTCTGTCTCCTGTACTATATTTCTGCACAATATATCACAATCGAATCAAAATTGTGATCAAAAGTGCAATTATCAAATCGCTGCAATTACCATATTTAGGTAATAAAATGTCCACAATAATCTACAATATGTCCTGTTATTGATAAAATGCTTACCCCTTACTTTTAGGTCTGAGTGCAACATGTTGCTACAGAAAATAGAGAAACTACTTTAAGTTACTTATACAATAATCATAAAGCAAGATTTTAATATTGTTAAAAACATAAACTGCAAAAAAAATACAAAAAGCACAATGAAACACTTATAATTCGTCCTAAAAGTTACTTCTTCGACTACATCTCAAATCATATCACACTACAAAATCATTTTTTAAAATATCTCACAAGGAAATGTAGAATCAGAAAAATCCCAGTTATCGTGCAGTCCTACAGTACAACATCTCAGGACAGGCTAAATGATCTATAATTAAACTGTTGGCCTAATGTAATCAGCATGAATTCACGCAGCCCCTTGCTCCTTTTTGCAGTGCCCTAAGCTGGCGATCGGCCGGCACCTTGAGGACACCACCAAGTCCCACCTGACCATGATGTGTAACCTGGTGGGACGACAGAGGCAGGAGATACTGGAGCTGCGGCGGGAGATGGAGGAGCTGTCCGTGAGCCATGACGGAGTCCTGATCTGGAAACTAAACGACTATTCTCGAAAACTCCAAGAGGCTAAGATGAGAAGCAACCACGAGTTCTTCAGCCCACCTTTTTACACCCATCGCTATGGCTACAAGCTGCAGGTTTCGGCATTCCTTAACGGAAACGGCAGCGGCGAGGGGTCCCACCTTTCCGTGTACATCCGAGTTCTACCGGGAGAGTACGACAACCTCCTTGAGTGGCCCTTCTCCTACAAAGTGACTTTCTCAATCATGGACCAGAGCGACCCGTCGTTATCCAAACCGCAGCACATCACCGAAACATTCAATCCCGACCCCAACTGGAAAAACTTCCAAAAGCCGAGCAGCAATCGCAATTCCATGGACGAGAGCACCCTGGGATTCGGATACCCCAAGTTCATCTCCCACGAGGAAATCAAGAAACGAAACTACATCCGGGACAACTGCATCTTCATCAAGGCTTCAATAGAGATTCCCCAGAAAATAATGGGTTAAGAATCAATGGTGTTCTGTGCATGAAGGAGAGACTTGACCTTTGAACTACGACCTTTCAGACTCTTTGATCCTATAGACTGCCCTTTTTCGGAGCTTGGAGCAAAAGGCTGGCAAAGGACCTTGAGGTATATGACAGAAGAGAAAGTGTTTGGTCTTTGCAAATACCATCACGCTCTACTGTTTTCTTTTGTTTTATCTTTGTTGACTTCTATCACAGTCTACAATGAAAAACGCCTTGGAAATCAACCAGTGCCTAGAAAGTTTATCTTAAGTTATGCTATTTCATTTCTATATTCTGCAGTAGTACTAACGCTGAAAGATTTATAACAAAAAAAAAGGTGTGTTGGCTTGTGCACTTAAAGGGCAACTCAAGCCCGGCGGCCTTTTGTTTACATGCTCATAATACTGTACTAATCCTTTAAAGCGCATTGGACTTTGTGTCTAGTTGTGAAACAAGCGCAGCTCCACCATATTCATAAACATATTTTGGACCTGCTAAAATGAAAAAAAAGCTGAGACTACCATCTGGTTCCATATGGCCAATACAGGCAAATGCATTGAGACAGTGGCTGGATTTTCTTTTTGAAGGAAAAGCCATGCCTTTTTATATTGAGGATGTGAGGAAAATGAGCAGGACAGTTGTTCCAAAACCTGCATGCTTCACCTGGACCACATTTTTGTACTGTACCCTGTATTCTTGAAATCAGAATTCATAACTGTTTTTCCTCACTTGGTTCATGTTCTAAAGAGAAACTTTTTTATGTTGTTTGTTTTATATAAATGTTTATAACCTTGAATCCAATTTTGAGTACTTTTCTGAACTTGTTTTGATTTTGTGGATGGTGCAAGCAGGCGCTACAGAGGAGATGCTGAGGACTCTAGCCCTGTTACACACCTGGACTAAAAGGACTATATTCTCGTATATGTGAATACAAATGTACAAAACAGAAGCACATTCTGTCTTTTCTCCTACATGAAACGACTCCTGATTTCTTGTCATGATACCAGCTGATATTTTACAGTGATTTAAAAAGTGCAAAGAGTAAAAAAGGTTTTGTAAGATGCCGTATTTTTAAAAATGCTTAGCTGTTTTATACCAACATGTTTTTGTTTTGTTGAGATTCGGGTTGGGGATTTTCAAAACCCTTTAGTCTCTCGTCTGTGCGGTTCCAACCTCACATATGGTATTCTTTCTGTATTATTTCCTCTAAAAAGTATTTATTTTAAGGAGCCATCTAGTGAGATTTGAACAGATGGCAATAATGTTTTAATATGTTGATTGAGGAGTGCTTGTCAGTTTCTTAACTGAAATAAAGTACCATATATTATGTTTGATTGTTTTTGCATCTTTATTACACCAAGTCAAAGGTCTTTCAGAATTTAAATAGTAAAATCACTATTATATTGATTTCATCAGGATGAGCACCACCTTTTAAAACTTTACTGAAGAAGATTTCAATCACTGATCGAGGAATTATGATCAGCTTAGTTTATTTGCACTTTGCTATGGAAGCCTATTTCCGCCAGTGATTAAAAAATAAAAACTCCACAGAAAGTAATAATTTCGAGTTTTAAACTCGTAGTTTTGAGTTTTAATCTCATAATTTCGAGTTTAAAAAACATACTTTGCAGAGTAAAAAGATACATAAGCTTTAAGTGCACTGTCAACAATTAAAGCTGAAAGCTATATATATATATATATATATATATATATATATATATATATATATATATACATACATATATATAATGTTGTAGAAAAAGATTCAGTTGTAGTCATCTGGACTCTGTTTTAGAAAAAACAAAACGTTTCAACTCTCATCCAAGAGTCATTCTCAATATATAATGTTGACTTTCTGTAGTGATCTCAGGCAAAATCAAACATAAGAGAAATCATCTTAAACACTTCATTGGCCCCATGAAATATTTTCAGAACTCCTCCAGGTTTCCCATACTAAATCTGACCATCTGACACATGCATTAAAGTATTTACTGAAGTCCATCCAGGGTAATTGTGTCTGTTTTGCACGTTTTCTTGCTGGAGTCTGACAGAAGTGAAGAAGCAGATCTGTCAGAGGAAGACCACACTTTGAAGCCAGGCCAGCAGTTAGCCTGCGCTCATGATTTGCATGTTCACTTAAACAGGATTTAGGGAGCAGGAAAATTTGCTTTTAATGTCAAAGTAAAAGAGAGCGAAAGAAAGGATGACGGTCCTGTTTTCTCTGTTCAAGGTGCTCAATTTGACACATGTTAAAGAAATATTGTTTTTACATCCAAAAATTAGACAACTTGATCAAAAGCCATGATAAAAAAAGAGCATTATCAACCAAATAAAGGTTGAAATATGGTACATGAAGGTTTCCAGGTAGAGAATATTTACGGATTAAGTGTATTAGTGATGAAAACCATAAATTGTTTTTACATTTTGATTCAATTATGCCACTGTCTTTGTTATAAAAAGGTCTTTATTCATCCGTGTTTTAGAATCTGTATAGTCCAGATGACAATTATGATGATGAAAATATGACTATGATAAATTGCTGTAGCCTTAATGCTCATATATATAGAAATGAAATAGGTAAAAACAAAAAAAAAAGAAGAAAAAGATTAAGGGCATGATGAAATTCAGACTAAACTGAGACTTTTCCCAAGACTAAACCTTTACAAGAACAGGACCAAACCAAGTCTACATTTGACTTTTGGCCTTTTTATCTGCCATCTTTGTTCTATGGACCAGGGGTCAGAGGCTCACATCTGCCAGAGCAATCCATCTGTCTAGGGTTATTGATTTAATATATTGATTTCCTCCACGTCTTACACTGGATACCCCTCCTTACCTCGTGTGGGGGTTCCTGAACGCCACGCCGGTGATGCAGAGGGCTGCCGCCATTCTTCATGAACTGTTTCCATCCTGTTCGCTCTCCAGCCCCATACTTTCGCTTCTGAGGACGCCATGGTGGTGTTCACCATGAATCATCTGACGCGGGAACAGCCGAGTGGGAGCGTCGCAGACCAGCGTGCTCCTCCTTCCAAGCTTTCGCCACCGAGCTCCGCAAAGTATTTGGAGAAGCTTCCCGAGGGCCAGACGCTTCTGGAGGGTATCTGTGTCTGAACCAAGGGTCTCGTTCAGTGGTCGATTACTCCATCCACTTCCGCACTCAGGCAAGCTCCAGTGAGCGGAACCAGGCTGCCCAGTGCGATGCATATCTGTGGGGGCTTGCCGACTACATTAAGGACGAACTCATTTCGTATGAACTTCCCATCACTCGACGGCATCATTGAGCTGACGTCCCGCATTGATCGTCACATGCAAGTGAGACAGTGGGAGAAACCTCCGTCACCACCGGCTTCCGGGGTATCGATGCCTTCGGGCAGCCAGTCTTCAGGAGAGCCAGAACCCATACAGGTTGGTCGGGCCAGTCTAACTCCTGAAGAGAGGAGGAGACGCCGCAAGGAGAACCTCTGCCTGTATTGTGTATTGGACATTCGGGGTTTTGTCAATGCCTGTCCCACCTGCAACCAGCACAAGCCTGCTTACTAGGCCCCTGCCGGTCTTCCACATCCTCTGCCTGTGCCTCATCATCCTTGGTAGATCAGTTAGCAAGATGGCACATTATGTGCCCCTGCCCAAACTTCCATCCGCCAAAGAGACAGCTTAACTACTCCTCCTCCACGGCATCCCAGTGGACGTGGTTTCTGATCTGGATCCCCAGTTTGCCTCAGTATTCTGAAAGGGAGTTCTGTTCCCTCCTGGGAGTCACCGTCAGCCTGTTCCCCGGGGTACCACTCCCAATCCAATGGCCAGACCGAAGGCAAGAATCAGGAGATGGAAACGGCACTACGCTGCATGACGTCTCAAAGCCCTACTTTCTGGTCTGAACAGCTGCTATGGGTCAAATACGCACACAATACCTCCCTAGGTCCATGCGGGTTCATCCCACGTTCCACGTCTCCAAGGTTAAACCGGTCCGAGAAAGTGCCCTGGTTCCTCCCACGCCGCCTCCACCGCACCCACCGCCTCCACCGCCTCCACCGCCTCCTCCACCGCCTCCACCGCCTCCACCGCCTCCACCGCTCCACCGCCTCCACCGCCTCCACCGCCTCCTCCGCCTCCTTCCTCCACCGCCTCCTTGCCTCCTTGCCTCCTTGCCTCCTTGCCTCCTCGCCTCTTCGATGGAGGTCCCTCCTACCCTGTCCGTCCCCTCCTCCAGTCTCGCCAGCGTGGGAAGGGTTTCCAGTACTTGGTGGATCGGAAGGGGTACGGCCCTGAGGAAACGGTCCTGGGTCATCTTGGACCGCACCCTCATCAGGGACTTCCATCGACGGAACCTCACACAGATGTCCAGAACTAGGGCACCTCCCACACCACGCCCTCCATCGGAATCTCCGAACGATAGTGACGACGCCGAGGATAGGGAGGGTCCCTCCTACTCTGAGGAAGACGACGACACTCCCCCGGGGCCGTGGATGTGGAGATGGACACTGGACTCTCGGATGAGTATTAGCCCTCCTCCGGGCCCCCCGCCTCCCACCCGGCCTGGTCCATTCATCTTGGGATGTCAAGAGCCGTCCCTTGAGGGGGGGGTCTGTCACAGTCTGCTCATCTTCTGTCTGCTGGTATATCATATCCTGTCTCCGCTAACTCTACCTGTTAGCCACACCTCCTTATCAGGCCAACTCTCCACACCTGTGAAAGCTCTGCCTGCATTTAAGCCTGCTCCTGTCTCTGCACCAGTGCCAGATTGTTCTTGTGTCATGCCTGGCTTTCCAGTGGTTTTCCCCGCACTGATCACCTGTTGCCGACCTTGTCTGTCCCCGACCCGCCTGCCTCGTCTCTGCCCTGGATATTACCTCAGCCTTCTGTCTTCAACCACGAGTTTCGTCTATTCCCTCCTGGTTAGACACCTCTGTGGCTACACAGCTTACCACTGGACCTGTCAGCGAGCTAGGTTGTTGGTTTTACCTTCAGTCAGTGACACCAGTCTTACTCCTTCTCAGATCTCACAGAAGATCCCTGTGAACCAAGACTTTTCACCTTGCCACTGTATAAACTGTTAAGAACTACTGTCATTACCGACTGAGATTCCGTCTGCCTGTGCTGCTTTTGGGTCCTCACCATACCCGTGACAGTGAACAGTGAACAACATTGGTTAAATTGTGAGGTTTGATATGCAGCATTTTGGGGTATTTTCAAAGCCTATATGTTAATTTTCCTGATCAGAGAATGGAAATGTAAAGACAAAGAAACAATACAAAATAAGGTAGAAATAAGGTATGGGCAGTAAAAAAGAAAAAAACTATTGGCTTGAAGCATTTGAAAGGGACTGGCCATTACCCATGCAAAGCCGTTACTTCCCTTGGCGCTAATTGAACTGAATTAGTAAAATGATGACAGTGTTCCAATCATATACGTATAAAAAGTTGGACCACGTAAGTCTCAAGTTTGGCCTCAAGTCCGAGTCAAGTCCAAGTCCTCTGCTTTGAGTTTCACGTCCTGTTTATACAAAATAACCAAATACAGCTAAAATTTTTGCAATGTATATGTTTTTTGTACACGGTCCGTTTTAAACCGAAGTCTTCGTCACAAAGTGAGGAGGGACATGTTCCAGTTTGTGGTAAAACTTTTAAAAACAGTTTCTGAAACATATGTATTTTTTTTAGGAGGAATCTCAAATCAATCCCACGTCACTGATCTTCAAGTCCAAGTCAAGTCTCAAATCATAATCCATGTTATCAAGTGAAACCTCAAGTAATCAAAATAGTGACTCAAGTCTGAGTCGACTCTGACTTTAGTATAGCCCCCGGGCCCATTCCATATTAAAAGCTCAAGCCAAAGTCTGAAGCCTCAAAGTTTCCTGGCTCTGGGCGTATACAGTGTTGCACCGCTGTGGGCCAATTCAGTAAAAAATAGTAACAACTAATTATACGTTAGTGGTTCTGCCTTTTTCCCGTGAAGAGCAGAGTCACGTGCAGCTCACAGCTCTGCACTCTGGCTGCGCTCTCTTTGGTATGACCCCAACCTCCTGGACAATGATTTACAGGTCACTCTTGTTTGGATACACACAACTATGTGCCTGGTCAAAGGACATAGGCAAAGTCAGTGAGTCAAGAAAGGCGGGGGAAAGGACTATAGGACGAGTGGAACCCAGCCCAAAATACCAGGCTTTCCTCACATAAAAAATAACACATCAAAGGCTCATTGCGGTTTGTAATATGGTGCCATGCTGTCGTCCCTCATGCACAATTCTGCTTCGGTGGAAACAGAGCCAGCGTGGGGCAGTGGTGTGTCCGACAGATGGGGAAAACTGGCAGTAAACATGTTATAAAGTATGTCTCTGGGGTTTATCCGCAAGAACTGGGTGGTCCCCTGAAAAACATAATGTTTTTGTCATAGTATTTTAAAGGTGCATGTAACGTTTGTTGTCTTTTATTGACCAATGACTGTTTCAGTGTTGGAATTTGAGTTTGAATTACATTGAACTGAACTTTTCTAGTCCACCACCTGCTTTTTTCCCAATGCATTCTTACTGTGAGTGGGCTCATTTCTTCACATATCTGACCTGTAACTCGGCCTGGTAGCGTTACCTGCTTGTTTCTATGGAGATAGATAATGTCATATCGTGGAACATCCATTGTTCCTCTCTTGCTGACCCCTATACCTGACGAGTCTTCCTGTCTAGCTGCATTGAGACCTTTAATAGTGAAACTGTTAACCCCTCATGCTGGGGGCCTTTTTTTCAAAGAATGCTTGAAAAAATGAGCCCCATTTAAAACTGAAGCTGTTCTTGAACCCTCCGGAGCACAAACAATTGGGTGGAGCCTGTGTGAAGCTGAGACTCTGTAGTTTTGGACTCTGATGTCTGTTTTACTCTAATTATAAGTAGAAACAAGCTCTGCACAGATTTTAAATCCTGTCTCGGTTTTCTTTGTTAAATATATGAATGAGTAAAGCTGGTGTCTGGAGGGATGATCTGATTGACACGAGTTTTCGCATTTATTAGGTTTTGACCATTTTCTTTTAAAAGCCGAAGGTAAATTCACTCAAAATTTGTTTTAGGGACTTGTAATAAAGCAAAAATGTTCAGGCGGAATCCATACAAAAGTCCTATTCATTTATGGAGACAGTGCACCTTTAATTATCTTTTTATCAGTGTTTTGATTTGACATGAATGATTTTAATATTTTTAATTTCTGCATGATCAGTTGAATGAAAATGGCGGTATCAGGGAGGGCATCTGGCATAAAATCAATACAGGTAATTATTATATGCAGTGACCTTTTTTTTTTTTTATAGGAGCGCTCTTCCCCCAACTTATTTTATTTCTGATTTAGTTTGTTGTATTATTGGTGCAGCAATTTTGAAGAAGGTTAATGTGACGCTGTGTGCTGAATTGAACATGAGCTCATAAAACACAAACAATGACAAATGAGTTGATGTTTGACTAAGGAAAAGTCTTAACATTTTTCACTTTGGGCAACAAAAGACTCGTCCACACCCAAACCTCCTACTCTGTGTCCCATTTACAGTCTGAGGGCTTGTACTGCACCCAGTAAATATTGTGACATTTTCCTTTGTACCTTCGCAATGCAATGTAGCCTCTTTTTGACAGCCATAACAGAAATTGTAGTGAATATAGTTTGTATGGTTCTAAATATCAAAATAACATTGTGTGATATTGCGCCCATCTTAAGTCAACTCTTGGTGACCCTGTGCCAAAAGTAGACCTATATAAGCATGTTGCAAACGGTGGTGAGTCCTCTGACATAAAACCAACTCAGGCAATGGCCAATTGTTTTGTTTGTTTTCAGAGGCGTATGATGATAAACTGGTACAACAATATGAAGAAAAAAAGTTCTAATAAAAAACAAACAAACACTAGAACTAAACAGATATCTGCATACCATCATAAGGAATCCAACAGTTTAAGAAACTCTCATTATAGTTGATAACATCAAGTCAAATAGCCTACAGGCAAGGCAAGTTTATTTGTAACTGTACATAGAGTTTTTCCAAAGTGCTTTACAGAACAAGCAAAGACACATTAAATATAATAATATTTTATGTTAGCAGTAATAATAATGATAATAATAATGATAATAATAAATAAAGCAGCATAATGTGGTTTAGACTATAACTGCTCCACTGAGTTACGTTGAACAATTGGCCATACTAAGAAGTTTTCTGGGAAAGGTATCCTATTTATCCACCTTAAAAAGAAGTTTTGAAACATACTTTACACCCTCCATATAATGTTGCCTTACTGACAGTGGGATTCAAGCTTCTCTAGTTGGAGGGCTCATTTGTTGGCTTTGCGCACTTGTAGTTGAAAATGATAGCGATAAGGTTGACCTCCTTCTTCCAATACAACACCACAGATGAACGACTCATTCGATAAAAAAGCAGAAAACACCTAATTTATCTATTGATTTATGCTTTTGCTCAGATGCAGGGTGTGATTGACGGTTTTCGTCTCTTTTTAAAGCGGCCAACAAAGCGAGCAGCCGCAGCGGTTGAGGGGTCAAAGTTCGGCTCCTCAGTGGCTCCTTGGCTGAGCGATGCAGCTGGGTGTGGATCAATGGCTGACCTGCTATGAACTGGTATGAACACAGTATAGTGATAGTAGCCAGCAGGGGGAACAGCTGGAAGTATCTGCTCCCCCAATCCATGACAAATCTCCCATTGATCAGGTACAAACCAGGAAGCAAACAGTATCTGACAGAGAAGACTGAAAGATGATTCACTGCTGACATATCTGGCAACACATACACACAGAGCTAGAAGAGATTGTAGCTTAAAGTGCATATGATAGGTTAGACTACACATTTCACTAAAACATAGTGAACATTCCTATATTTAAGATTTTACAAACTACCACTTGATGTCATATGCACTTTAATGGGTAAAATTGTTATGAAATTGATATTGTCAATTGGGGCTTCGTTGTTCTACTGAATGACCATGTTCTCAACCTCCATTGTCGATGCAGCAGCTCAGAGCTGTGGTCGTAAGGTCTATGGTGTTTGTTGCGGGGCAGCAACCCCCGAACCTGGTGGTGGACACTGGAAGTAAAGGATGCCGACTGGCTGAAGAAGGAGTCCGATCAAGCCTTGTTTCCTTGTGGGACTCCTGAGGCAGCGTGTACATGGACATGGCACAGACAAGGGTCAGGGTGTCCGGTTTGAGGGCCACAGTATCTCATCTCTGCTGTTTGGAGATGATGTTGTCCGGGTGGCTTCATCTGCCATACAACATGCATGGGGACGGTTTGCAGCCGAGTGTGAAGTGGATGGTATGAGGATCAGCACTTTCAAATCCGAGGCCATGGTCCTCAACCGGAAAAAGGTGGCTTGCCTGGGTGTGGAATCCTTGCTCCATGTGGAGAGTTCAAGTATCTTGGGGTCTTGTTCACGGTGAGTGAGATTTGCAGGTGGATCAATCTCTCAATTTACTGCTCAATCTACGTTCCTACCCTCACCTATAGTCATGAGCTTTGGGTAATGACCGAAAAGACAAGATTGCGGATACAAGCCGTGGAAATTAGTTTCCTCTGCAGGGTAACTGCAACCCTTAAAGATAGAGTGAGGAGCACAGTCACATGGGAGGAGCTCAGAGTAGAGCTACTGCTCCTCCATATTGAGAGGAGCCAGCCGGATGCCACCTGTACGCCTACCTGGGGAAGTGTTCCGGGCATGTCCCACCGGGAAGAGGCTCCGGGGAAGATCCAAGACGCTGGAGGGACTATGTCTCTTGGCTGGCCTGGGAACACCTCAAGATGCCAATGGTGCTGGAGGAAGTGTATGTGGAAAGGGAAATCTCGGTCTCCCTGCACAGGCTGTGGCCCCTGCAAGTACCGGATAAAGTGTACAAAAAAATTTTTTATGGATGGATATTGTCCATATTTTACTATTCCTTCATTTATGAGTTAAATTAGTTAAAGGGGAGGCTTTGTTCAAGAAATTTATATCTTCATTTTCCAAAATCGGCTGAAGACTAAATTTGTCTAAACAATGTGTTTTTTATTATATCTTTGTTTGTATGATTAATAAATGTTGAGCAATTTATCTCTTTAAATATTCACCCTGTAAATTTCATAGACAAAATCATAATTTAAGATGATTATTGATTTTTAGGTTAGGGATTTTACTTGTCTTGCACAATTTAGAGTTTCTCTCATTCTTTTATCTACAGGAGTCGATACTCGATTTGCCAAACCATGTCATCTGTAGCTCTAGAAGTTTCCCTATACACGCAGGAGAGTCACGCTGATCATAAAATCAAGCCATAAAGTTTTAGGACTGAAATGAGATATCTTCAACAATTAAAGTTAATTTTATGAGAACACATATCAAGCGCTCAAAAGGGACAATTTTAGGGTGTTTTACTGGTGGGGACTGATAACTTGTTTCCATCAAATTGAATGGGAGAATTATGCTAATTTACTCCTGAATTAACACCACTACAATTAGCCAAATAAAATGATGTTACTCCTTAGGTCCTTTTACAATGTTGGTTGGTGCTTGAGGATGCAAAGCTCTTTGGCAGATCATCTTAACCATTGCCTTTGGCTCAGTAATGCTGAGGTTTCTGCCCTGCTTCCATAATCTGACGCCATATTAAGAGGCTACATGGCATAGATACAGTACACGAGCGTGGAAAATGACTTTAAGTGGAAACTGTCTGATCTTTTGACCTATTTATTACATCAATTTCATGCGGCTCAATGCCCTTAACCTTGCTACAGAGGAGTGCAGCTGAAGGTAAATGAGAATAAATTTCAACGGATTATACAAAATTGTAGGTGTGGAAACCCTTGTATCTTGAACAAAAAATAATCCCAATGAAGAACTAATCTTATTTACACTACAAAATTAATTCCAGCAACATGATGTAACATTGTGGCCATTTAGACACAGAGACACTCAAAACACAACACTCTCTTGTTGAGTTCCTGCCAGTGTTATTTTAAATATACCAAGTTTATACTTTTGGGGGTAAAATAAGGAATACCCACAATCAGCCATGTCTATAGATAGGACAGTAGCTAATTTTAGGGTACGTTTGTTGCATTCAGTGTACAATTAGATGTTATAGCAGTTGTGTCTTTCATTTCCATCCTTTTTGTGTTTTTATGTGTTAAATCAAAACAATCAAGCGAAACAGAAAGAAAATAAAAGACTACCGGTATTTATATAAGATCAATCCATTTTCAGGTGTCTACTTCTGTACAGTTAAGAAGAAATTAATACATTAAAAAAATGCTAATATGCAAAATAGGCCTATCGTCCAAAAGTTCTTATGAACAAAAACAAAAAGTGCCAATTAATTTGCATGTATTTGTTGTTAAAAAGACTGAATATTCTGCAGATATTCAGTCTGTACAGTAATACAGTGCAGCACTTGTGGAGTAACGCCCTGCAGTGGCAATGTCACACTCCTGTCAGGCTCAGTTTAATCCTATTACAACCACTTTCATCATCACCAAGATATCTAGATTAAATTTCCCGTGTCAACAGCGATTATGGTGGGAGGGCAAGGGTATTGCTTGAGCGTCAGGAAGGCCAGATGCAACTGGAAGTGATCAGTGATAGTTTAGTAATGGATTACACTGGCCGGGTTACAGCATAAACTATTACTGAAGGTGATTGAGCTGCCATTTTACACGTCATGTCTCATGTCTGTTCATAAAAATACAGAACTAAGACAAAGGGGATGTTGGGAGTGACATGATCCCATATAAGCAGAAGTATGGGCAGTAAACATTTGTGAGTTTGAGATGACTGGATTTGCTACAGATGTGTGTTTGCTGAGCCGCGGTAAGGGAAGGGTTACTCAAATAAGTGTGGTTTGTCTTACGCCCCTCTGCACCACCCACACTTGTCTTAAGGCTGTTCCCACATCAGTGCTGAGGCTCAGATATCACTGCTGTTCCCCCGTAGGACTCTGTGGAGGACCTGCCTCTGCTCATGTCTCCTCACTGTAGAAACGCCCTGCTCCTGCTTGGAGATAACCTCCTCATGTGTGATCACTCCTGTCCCGTCTGCAGAGGGACATTACCATACGCACATAGACCACAGACACCCTCCTTTGTTGCATTAGAGGTTACCTCATCCAATCTGAGTTCCTGTTATTTGGCCGTCTGATGGAGACAGAGAGGACGCTCTGGAGGTAGACTGAAGCCGTTGCCAGGGTGAATGTGTTCAGTTCCTTCTAGCCGCTCTCTGATTGGCCAGATCTGTGGCTGAGGGGTGGAAATTCTGCCAATTGGAAACAATTGATGTTTTGTTGCCGGGCCAAGCTGCCCTGACACAATGCTGACATTTATTGGCAACCAGGTTACTCAGACTTAGAAAGGTGCTTTAAATCACATTTACTCAATGTGTAATTTATTTAAATGTACAATATTAATGTAATGTAAAATAATAAGTGCACATGTCAACCATCGATGTTTATCAGAAAGGTAAACAACAAATCATACTAGTGGTTAAAATAATGACAGTTCTCTAAATCAAAAAGCATTTAATTTACTGTATTGGTCTGTATTGAAAGTGTTGAGAACAATGGCAATAAATAGTAGTAAATAGTAGTAATATATATTCATTGAAATTCACATTTCCGTAAAACAAACAGGCACACAAAATTGATTTATGTGTATTTAATAAATGTATTAAAATGTGAAATTGTATGGAACAATTAAGAAAATTATTAAAAGGGCTTCTGTATTAATAATTAAATCGAATGATTTATATCAAAGATAGCGGCTATAAATGTATGATTATCTTCATTGTACTCTATGATATTCGATTAGTTCTGCCTCATTACAGCAGGGCAAGACTGACTCTCACAGACGAACAGTTGGACGAGGCTCTTTCTGATTTCACACTGTCTGTGGGACGTTTGTGAACTTACAACAATGAGCTCAGTCTTCTCCTTTGAGTATTCTTATATTTTATTGCCTCTTCATCATAACACAATGCAGGCCTGGAAACTTCTACCACACTTTTATTTCCTCCTCCCACTCTGACAAGTTCAAAAAGGCCCTATGGATGTGCACATTAGCACTTTTTGTCTGCTTTCTCATTTTGTAGATGATGATAAAAGCAGACATTATAAAGCTTTCTTGAACACATCAAAGCTTTGGTGAATCTGCATAGTGCATATTTAATTCGCTTTTTATTGACCAGAGGAGCAGGCCTGTATCCCAGTGACCTTTCAGTGGGTTAAACATGTGTCTGTGTGTGAACAAGACATGAGCTAATGCATGAAGGCAGCATGCTCCTCGTTAGCTGTGCATCTTAAACAGAAACTAATTGTAAGTTGCATATGAGTAATTGAAGCTCAGCTCAGCTAATAACAAAGATAAAGAAACTAAATAAAAGGAATATTTCATAAAGTAATTTAAAAGGTATTGTGCTTAAGGTGCTAAGACTTGTGTGTGTCAAATGTACAATTATCTAAAAACAATATTGTAAAACCTTCCTTGTTTCAGCAAATCTATTTGAGGTCACACGGTAACAAACATTTTAAATAATTTGAAAGTGAGGGGAACAAAGGAAATATGACAAAATAACATCATTGCACACAAAAATCTTTGTATGAGACACAAAGTCTCAAGGTCCAGACCAGATTTCTTGAATGTGATTGAATAAAAAACTTAAATGTATATTTTTTTGTATTGACTGATTGATTAGACTAGGCGTGCAGAGGGATGTGGGGAGTAAAAAGGGGGCCCAAAAGGTCATATTTGTATTCTCTGCAGCTTTTTCTCTCTCATCCTTCTTTACCAGCAGAAAATGAGCACATCTGGATCTAAAATGGTGAGGGCCAAATGTGGCGCCAGCCAACCTCTGGGCCAACACCACAAATCCATGACACAAGCTTACACTCTATATGTTTATGCAGATATTTTACCCAGAATGTAGTACAGTGGCACCAGTTGACAACTGCACCCACTCCACCATCGAGCTTATAGTAGATTTACATCTTGGGGCTACCAAAATTCCTCTGTCAACAAAGCCACAATTCTTTGGTTTTCCTTTCCTTCACCACAGCATTTTAACACAAAGAGAACATTAGCTTTTGATTGAGACTTATACATTTCACTCATTTGAATCATTTGCCCATTTTATTGTAAACAATTTTAAAAGATTTAACCCATTTGTGCTTCCTTGTGCAGCCATTGATCCAGGCTTGGGATTGGAACAAAGATACACTTAAAGTTTTGTAGTTCCCCAAAAAATCTTCTTAAATTAATCCATAGAATTTAACATTTTATGCAAATATGGCTGCCTCCTCATGGAGGCAGGCAGGAGTCTTTTTCGCACATTTTAAATCCGCTCTTCCACATGTGGAACTCCATCCAGTCTGCCTGCCCCTGATTATAGCTGTGGGATGGAAGATGCTCAAAGAGGAATCTGCGGTGCATTTTTGGGGTGTTATTCAATTCAAAACCATTGTCCTGATTGGGTGACTCAAATTTTAGTGTTACAATTGTGATTATTGTTAATTTGCTTAAAAAAATAACAGGCTTCAGCTTCTTCACTTTCTATTTTCTGTGCAACAGAAAGTCATCTGTCTCCATGTTTTACACCAGGTATCAAACAAAACAGTCAATTTAAGGTTTGAGCTGTTGAACAAAAATACATAATATATATATATTTTTAAATACAATAAATAATAGTTCAGAGGTAAAAGCTCTGTCCAATAAACCACATTCCCATATTCTCAATAGGGAAGGTGTGACTTTGGTATTAGATTTGCCTCCACTTTTGCCTACCTTAAGTAAAATAGAAATATTTCAGAGACCCCAAAAAAACACATTTAGACCTGGGCTTCAATCCAATGATGTTCCAAGATGTTTGAGAAAGAACAGAAAGGACAGTGAATAAAGGGAAGAACGTCACCACAGTAATACAATGAATTATTTAGATTCAAATATGAGCCTCAATAAGCTTCAAATATCCTTCAAATATAGGGCCACTTTGTTGGACTGAGAAAAATGTAAAGCTGTTGTTGAAATAAAAGCAACTTCATGGAAACTATGAAGTTTCAGGAACATTTATGTGGATTCATCCCAAACACAATGGGATGCGTTCTAGCTGTTTCCATTTGCTGCTTAATGAGTGGGTGCACAATGCTACAGGTTAGAGTTTCACTATTGATTTCTGCATTTATTGTGTTAAACAGCTGGAGACAATACACAGCATTATATTTCATCTCCACTGCGCATGGGGAAGAGATATTTTAAGAAGTGAACGCTGGGGCAAGGATTACAAGGTTACTATTAAAATCTACAGTGGTTAAAATATCTATATTTAAGTGATGGCCTTTAGGGTGCACTGAGCAGGTTTTGGGGAGGGGTTAATGAAGATGAACAATACGGTAATAGACAGGTCATGTTGTATGAAAGGCCCACAGGGGACTCTTTCATCAGGGATGGGGCAGTTAGTTGCGAGGTGTCGGGTTGCACTCACATGGAGCGGATTAGCTGTATGTGGCACTTTACTGGGGCAGGGACCGCCACACCCTGAGACCGAGCACTGGCTGGAGGTCTGACCCTGTTTGCTCAATAAACACAAGGTACATTTTAAAGGCTTGTTGTTGTAGCATAGCGGACATTTAGTGCAGCTGAAGCTAACACAGGAATGTGGATGGTTATCAAAATCAGTGAATTTTCTGTATAAGCACAGTTTTAGAAATGGACTGGTACCCGAACATACACTGTAAAACAATATATGCGGGGGAAATAGGAGAATTTCAGGTTGAGGGGAGAATACTTTTGGCAAAAAGTACATCTGGCATTGCAACAAAACCTAAAATATCTTCTTTACCTTTACCAGGTGAAGAAAATATTTTTTGGTAAAGTTTTGATGGTAAAGATGCTCACACAATACTAAAATCTTTGGACCCCACAGCAGAATAAAATTGACAGCAGTACAAATAATGTAGCAAAACGTGCAGCATCTGGTTTAATGTAGTTTATTTGAATGGTTTATTGTGTTAGTGGGCCTAATTTCATGTTTTATGTATTTGTATTTATGTATTATGTTTAATATCAAAGAATTGGATAAATTGTGTTTCATAATTTAAAAATGATATCTAGCAACCCCCAAGCTTAGTGGCCTGCAATGTTCCCCCCTAACTCCCACGTTGGGAACCACTGATCTAACCTATAGCTGACAAAATTTTTATTGGTAAAAGATTGCTTACTAAAGTTTCAAATTGCTCTAGAAACTCAAAAGCCATTTAAACAGACACTATTGTCTAGATTCAATTTACTTTTTAATGTCACTACAAAATAAAAAGAATAAATACGCACAACACAAAAGTTGTTATCTTTGAAAACCTTTATCTCACACTGCAGAGTTCGATTCACACATTCCTTTAGCATAGACACATCCTTGAATGAGTGAAGAACGTCAAATATTAAACACGGCCCATGACTGCGACAGCTCATGGACTCTCTGTTTACTCTCTGGTGGACACTAGTGACACGCCACACTTACAGCCGTTTACTGGGAGCTTGTCAGCGAGCTTTCCCCTCTCTGAAAAACTTTGGTCTGTTTCCCAGGGCCTGACCACAAAGGAGCTGAAACTGCTGCGCTCAGTCATTGTCACCAGTGTCTGCATTAAAATTAGATACAACAAAACCCAAGTGAAACTGCAATTAGGTCTATGTGTGTAAGAGGGAAGAGCATACGGCATGGCGTAAAGGTTCAAATATACTTATTAGCTATGCAAGCAGCTGGACATAGTGAGCATGATACATGTATAATATTAGTTTAATTGTACAATGAGGCCATATTACCTCTGAAAAACAGACATATTTAAACACTAGTAACTTAACTAAGCCATTAGGCCAATTTTTATTGAGCCTTCTTGCTGAATTGTCCCAAAATATTATAACAAATGTAAGCAATACTTCCACAACCTCAATAACATCGGGTTGCATTGTGATACAGACCAAAAAATTTATGTTACAGGCATTACTAAAGGTACAGTGACTGTATCAAAGCTAAAATGCACCATCTGAATGAGTCACGCTCTGTGGCCCTATTTCTCAATATACAACCCTTTCTAGGATACCCCTGGTATTTTAAAAAGTAGATTCTGAAATTATTATCCCTTTTATCCTGTTTTAAAATCAATTTGTATATGGGTATACATTTGTTGCCAACTCTAATAGAATGCTCTTCAATAAGAGTAACAGTAAATCTGTACTGCATAAGCTGTACATGTCTGGTTGGTTTTAGCACTGCAGCTGTAACTCGACTCCACTCAGAGAAGAATCGCATTGTAAATACATGTCACTACTGCCACTACATATGAACGTCAGCAGAGATGCCTCACGCTCCTTCATGTTTGTCTCTGATTTAAAATGAGCACACCGACAGGATATACATGTGATGGCGTCTACAATTACTGACAGCGTAGGCCTGTCGCTGATGTAAAGATACTCAGATGACAAAGACAATGGGAATAGCTTAAAATCACAGTGTGTTTTGCCTCAAGTGGTGACTCATGTGCATTTTAGGTAAGACTTGGTTATCTGAGAAATCTAAATATGGAATAATGTTTAAGCAGGAACTGAGTTGAATAATTTCTGAACAATAGGTTTCATAATAATTGTATTTCTTCACAGAGAAACTTAAGACGGATTGTGTAATATCAGGAACTGAGGTGATTTGTCAGAGTCTGTTAAAGCACCAATATCCAACGTAGCACAAATATGAATAGGACTATTTAAATGTAAATTCTTCACAGTAAAGGAGAGTCATGTGACCAAAGCACTCATGAGGAAGAGGGGCACAGGGCTCACATTGTAAACAGTGGAGAAGAATGAACAGGAATGTGATAAAAGCTGTTGGTCTAATTGTACAGCTGGGTAGTACTCAAAGCCTGACCTTTTGACCCTGACTGCATCTTAATTCTCATTAAAGGGGCTTTCCCAAAAGCCTCTTTCCTAATGTGTTTATAACAAAAGGAAAAAGATAGCTCTAGAAAAGGACCATACGTCAGAACCACTCCTAGATCTTACATACTTGAAGCAGGACTGTATTGATTTACTGAAGGGATGTATTTCAGTCCGTGGAGATTTATAGCTCACAGTGCACGTTGATATCTGCTTCTCTCCGAATCCTGCCGCTCTGACTTAGTGGGGTCGTAATCTGCAGGTGAAATATTGAACAGAGTTCTGGGAGATAAAGCCCATGTCAATCCTAATCCCTAGGCCGTATTTTTAAATCTACTTCTTTTCTAGGAATTCATACAGTTTAAAAATGGGATCATAATTTTTAATACAGACATTTTTATTTTATTTTAAGAGACACACAATTACAATTACATTAAACTGTACAGGATCATGCAATATGGCAATGAAGTGTTCTTAATACTGTATGTTGGCCATTACCCTTTAGACTAGAAGATGTTGTATTGTTTGTTAGCAATACAAATATTTAACAACTGTAATTGCAAACACAAAAGAATATCTGGATTTGTTCAAATCACTTGATTTCACCAATCCATAAACATTTTACTTTTTTTCAAATCCAGATTAACAATCAATTCATTTGAAGCAAGGCTAGATACAATGAATACATAATTTCCTTATATACATATCCTTATACAAAAGTTCCTAATAATAATAATAATAATAATGTGATATAAACGCACAGTGTCTTAAAAAGGGTCTCTTCAAATCAGTTTATCTCAAGGCATTATTTCTAAGACAAAAGAGAAGTGTGCTACTTTGCATCTCATCTTAGTATTTTTAACCAGTGCACCTCCTTGGGTTGTACATTAGTTTCACAAGCACCATCAGCAATTCTTCTCATTAACTTAAACTATACCTCAGCACTTTTCTGCCACACACTAACTTTAGATCCTGCTTTGTTCAGTGGAGGAGTCACACATGGCGTTTGGAAGATGTTGGTCGTTATGTCCCTGGTTGCACCCGAGATCTTGTTTGTACAAGCTTCACTGAACACTGAGAGGCCAGAGAGGAGACACTAAAGACACTCCAAACAATGAGAAGTCTGTCAACACTGAGGTAATGTGTCAGGGTCACCAGATCTGTCTGTAACATGTCTGTGACAAAAGAATTTCCCATTGGGAACAAATAAAATTAATTCTTGCACATCATATAGGACCAAGTTACAAGACATCCTCCTCAATGTGATATACTTGATCTATGAGAGAAAGATAATAGGACATGCATAGTAGAGCCAAAAACATCAAGAAAAAGAGAGTATTGTACAAAAATGTGAATCAAATAACTAAACAAGTAGAAAAAGTTCTAGTATGCCAAAATGATTTAAATGAGCATGATGTAACCTTCTTCAGGGTGACAAGGTGGTCATTTGGTCTTCTGAGCATTTGTTTATTTATTTTTTAAGGATTTTTTGTTTTTTAACCCAGCTTTAGCATGTAATGAGGATGAGAGAGAAGAAGGACATGCAGTAAATTGTCGGCGCAGGAATTTGAACTCACGACACTGCGGCTGGCTGCACATGGAGCCTGCCACCTTAACCACTCCACCACTGGACAGCACCTGATCGTTTATTTCAGAGTATTTTCAGAACAGAGTTTCTTTGTTTACCTGACAGTTTCGACTGCTCACTTTCCTAACATCTCCATGGAGACAAGCAAGTTGCAGACCTCCCACCAGAAAAGTTACAACTTACATAAAAACAGAGCAAGTTTTTATATTACTTTATATTTTTGCTATTGTTTGCTTGAGCAAATGGTCCCATTGAATCTTTAATTGTGTCACTATGCCAGGGCAGATAAGGCTGTTGACAGAGCCACAGCACCCAGAAGGTCGTAGGAGAAGTTCTTTGGTCCATACAGGAAGCTTGTAAACCGAGCCACTTCTCAAAACAGGAAGGGAGTGATGGATTGGCTCGAAGAAAAGTTTGATCATCCCTCACGCACATGGCAGAGTCACTAGAAAGACGTTAATATGTAGCAATACAGGAAACAGCCCAGCCTCGAGTGGTATAAGGTTACAGAGTCAAAACAAAGGCATCTAGAGTTTGGGATTACATGTGGGTTTATGCATGGGGGACATAGCATATCAACGGTGGAAGTCATGTACAACACTCATTTCTCACACACTTGCGCACAAACTGATACTTGAGAAAATAATTTGATAAATGATAGACGGCAACAAACTGTAATCCTGACTAATCCAAGGACCAAGGATTATAATAACAGGGATTATCATGAAATGAAATGGTAAGTAGGGGAAACAACTGAATATCGCAGCCGAACCCAAAAATAAAACAATACAAATAAATGATAAATCCACGACGAATGAAAAGTTTTAGGTTCACTTTTCTGATCAAGGGTTTGCCCACAATCTGACTTTAACCTTATTTATCTCCATGGAGACAAGCAGGTGGCTCCATAAAGCCAAGTTACAGGTCATATCTGTGGAAAGATGAGCCTGCTTGAGTGAGAAACCAGTTTTTCCATTTTTGAGCAATAAAAACACCAATGATTGAATAAATGCAAGAGGTTTAGTGCGATATTGTGGAACATCATAGGCAAAGAGACATAGTAGGTAGGTAGCGGACCCAACCCAACCAGTAAAGTTATACTGCATCTTCAAACCTGAACCAGAGTTAGTGTTAGTAAAGAAACTTGCTGTAAAGTCAACATCAACTTTGCAGACATCCTCAGTTCTTGTGCATTCGTATTTCTACACATTTTAGACCCCCGGCTGGGCTGAATTGTTACAGTGTATTTGCTTGTCTGGGTGGTCTCAGGGTCATGACTCGCTGCAGCAGAGACAGGTGAGACCACATTTCCTTCTCTTTGTGCATCTGCTGCAAACAGTCGTTCTTCAACTGTGTCCACACTGTGAGACCAGAAATGTTCACAACCTGACACCTTCTGAGATTTAGGCTATAATTATCTGACAATAAGGTTTACTTTGGAGATGCGGTATCAAACTGATCTGAAATACGCTTTATTGATCTCTTAAGATGATCAAACTGCTTAAAAGGAAAGCCCTAAGTGTTTTTACTATAGCTGAAAACAAAAATATAATATATTTAAATAAATGTACAATGAAGAAAAGGATTTTAATATTTAATTGCTCGAACGTATTTCACATGATAGTTTTGTAGCCTTATTTTACTCTTCTAGCACTGTGTTGTATTATTAGTATTATTTCAATAGTCATTTTTTGTCTTGATATTGTTATTTCCTCTGTCATTTCCCCATTGTGGGATAAAAAAAAAGTTTCTCTTGCCTAATCACATCTTATATATGTACTGGTATAAGAATTGGTGAATCAGAATTTATAAATGAACAGTATCAAAAATACTTAATATAAAATTGGCGGTTGCCACGTAAATCTCTGCCCAAATTGTAGGATGTCAATACCTGTAAAGTGTACACATACTTACAGCCTTCAGTACAAATTGACATATTGTATTGATTTAGCTCGTCATGTTGACAGTTTCTCTAACAGCAGTCGGGCCTGTGGGCGAAACACTTGTGCGCTGTGGGCTTTTTGCAGAATCTGTCCGTGTAGATTTTTTACTCTAGCAAAAAGAGTTCAAAGGTCATGCTCATTCCTTTTCTCGCTCTCTCTGTAGATGGTGTCACATTGCCTGGATGCAAAAAAGAGTTGAACACAAAAGCTAGACTTACATTCTTTTTCTAGCACGGCTAAACTTCAAAAATAGTATTTGACACGTAACTGAGACAATAACATTTGTCTTGATTGCCATTGCTGACTCGCTATTGTAAAAGCAATACATCAGGGAGGGTTTGTCCACTAAAACTGTCCATGGCACATTAACAATTGCAGTGGAGGCAGATGACCAGGAGTGAGTGTGACAGAGTAAAGACATGCCCGAACACTCACGCTCCACTCAGCATCCTGGCCCTGTAAGATAAGGCCCAGTGGTACATTTGTGAGGCTGCAGCACACACCAAACACCACCAGCAGCAAACTCTGTCAATGTGCTGAACCATTACTGCTAATATATATCAGTATTAAACAACATCAACAACTTAAGTCGAATTTTCATATAGATTTAAAAAGTCAGGAGCAATGCAGCATTTTTACCACCACAGAATACACAATTATAATATATATATTTTTTTTGATAATTTCTGCTCTGAGATGGCTTCTGTGATTGTTTCAAACAAATATCTACATCTTGAGAGTGTTATAATTTTAGGTAAATTGTTCAAAAAATGTTATGATCTTATTTTACTGTCATTGTTCTATCTCACTAAACCTGAGTTATGTGTTTTTCTCGTGAGTAAATGCATTATTATGGCAGGGTTCTGTCAATCACCAACAGCCTTAGGCTAAACAGGAAGTCGCCCCATCTCTCAAAACACTGCACATGTAACCTTTCAGACCAGGTTAAACTAGACAGCAAAAACTCACACTCACAACTGAGAACTATGTGACAAGTCCAGGTCTAAAATGAAAAAGCTGACCCAAGTATATGCTATGAGTCAATTTATACAATAAAGAAAGATTAAAGGAAAACAACGCACTCCTTAAATTCCTTTCTGTGTTGTTTTATAAATCAAAACCCAAAGCCCTTAGTCAGGAGAAATACAGAGTCCATGTGAGTGGCTCTGTTGCATCAGCCAAGACTGGAAAAATGTCTCTAACATGCAAAGAGGCTGAGTGTATGGGCCAGGGGCGTCGTTATGAGCCCACAGACACAATCTGACTGGAACATGTGGTTTGGATCTGGTCACGTGCAACGGCAAGGCCAGTTCAATGATCATTCACTGCAATGGAGCGATGAGAAACATATGGCAGTTCAAACTCTAGGGCCTGGTTTCAGTCAAGTCCTTTCTCGTGGGAGCGCTGTTCCCAAGCCAGCAAACAATGGCACTGTATTCATTCAGCTTCACAAACATTGGTGAGAATCCCAAACAGGTTTTAGTGCTAAATGACATAGTATGAGGGCTGATTTGATGACTGACATGAGGAAAGTCACTTGTATGGTAGACTGTGTTTTCACAATAACCACAGGTATGGATTTAACAGATATGAAGATAACACTGACTCAGAGGCACGCGCTTATTCTTAACAGTCACGGTCAAGGAAAGCTGAATGCACTGGCAAACAACCGTCATAACAAAACATTTAACTGAATTATATGATGAATATTAGAATATATACTGGAAACAATACAGGTAGAGTACCGTATTTCTGTTTTTAATTTAATGTAAAATTTTGGTGCTCATATTTACCTTTATTCTAAATATTTCTGTTGTTTTTCTACTTTGATATAATATGGTCTCACTTTCCATGCTTGATAAATGACTTGTTGATAACTGCTGACTCAGTAATGACCTTCCACCTTTAGAGACAAAACTTTTATTCCCTGTGAACAGCTGGCTAATCCTGTGCAGTGATCCCACAGAGAAGCCGCACAGTGGACACCAGGCTGCTCAGGGGGCGTAAATGTGTGCTGTGTGTTAGAAACTGGCATGTCAAATTCTTGCCCTGGTGTGACTCGCGACAGCTATAGGCTCCATCCATGTGTCTCTGTGTCCACTGAGTAACAACACGTTCACTTTTTGAGCAGGTGACAACTAAGAATACTTGGCTGCATACCACGGAAAGGAGAATATTGTGATGACATATTAGCACCTACAAGACAGTGAGGGGGGCCTGTCCAATGTCCATGAGAACTCCTCTTCTCACTCTGTTAAGGGCTAAACATGCTCTAGATACAACAAATGTCTCCATTGTCCCGCGCCTGTTATTTCTGTCCATTCTCACAAATGCCAGCGCAGATAATGCACTTCGTCATTCTTGTTGGAGATTAGGCCGAAGGGAATATTTTGTTAGGGATAGAGGAGGGCTGAATGAGAGCTGGGAGCCAGGCTAAAACCAGTGCGCAGTGGCACCCCGGGGCGACGCAGGGACAGTCACAGGGATGATCGGCCCCGACACTGTTGTCGGAGAGCTGCCGGGCTGTAAGAGGCTAGAGGAAATACAGAGATATTCACACAGGCCGAGCACTTTCAATCGCGGTTTGAGGCCGTATAGATGGACCACAACAGAGTCTGCAACCAAAAATTTAATTTTCTGTTGTCAATGGATCGCTTATACTGTATGTTGGACCCTGAGGCCATTCTCTTTTTCCCTCCCACTTTTTCACTTTTCCAGGCTTGGGATAATTAAAACACTGGATTTTGACCACATGTGATGCATCAAGACTGTACAGATTATAGAAAAGGAATAACTCACTCTATAATTATGTTGTAAATGCTTGCTTGAGACCTACTGACAAGTCTTTAAATCAACTTGCTACTGAATCAGCACAGCACAGTGTCCCATTTAGGACAAAGGTGTAAGAATAACCTTTGTGGAATTAATAGACGGCTGTAAAGGCCTAAAGACATGCCGAAGAGTGGCGGTACTTTGTGTGGGAAAGAGTTGAGCTCCACACCCAGTTGGTGACCTCCATGACCTTTAGTGGCTTCCTGACTTCACTTTGGCCATGGGAAGAAGTCCACTGCCAAAATACTGCAAAGAGATTCACATATTAAGCAAAAATAAACTGGTGATAAATCGAATGAGTCATCTGTTTGGATTAATTTATGCACAGTGATGGTTGGCCGATGTTGAAGGAAATAAGGTCAGAAGGGGTGAGTGATGTTTATAGACAACACAATGTGGTACTGTCATGCTCATTTCTGGATAGTGTCAAGTGCTACAAATCCTGAGCCATTTATAACCTCGCACTGCGCTGTTAACAAAACCAAGATGAGAGCAAACAGGAAAATGAAGTCGGGCAGCTGCTCACACTATGAGAAAAATGTCCCTTGTCTAGTGTTTCATCAGCTCATATTATGAAAACATCGCTCTGACCTGAGTCACAAGGATCCATGTGAGAGTGTCTATGAAGATAGTATCACTGTAGGGTGTACACTTCTCTGTCAGGTGTTTGGTTTCCACTTTAAAGATGTAAAGAGACACAAAAGAAGCAGGTTTATAGCCGAAACTATAAGAGGAGCGCTCAGTCAGACACGCTCTACAGAGGATTAACATAATAAAAGAATGCTCTCACATATTGACAACAATGTTGAGTTACTACCGTGTAATGTAATGTGTAACATTAAACACAATGTTATGCAGATAGATGCTGCTGAAGATATGCTATTGTGAACCTCACTGCACGTGTTGAGGTAGAAAGAGTCGAGCAACAAGAGCAAGTCCTATTTTTGACAATATGTATAAAAATGTAATAGAAAATGTTTATACCATAACATTTTATGTATTATTTTTAGTAAAAAGGGTTGGTTGCACGCTGAGTATTATGATTGTTTATCTTTTCAACTATCTAATGTTATATAACCTATATTAGTTGCAAATTGTTAATACATAAAAAACTAAATCATAAGCTTATGCTCCACTGGGATGAGAAATGTTGACGTTGTGAAATATTGCGGCACGAGATCTTGTACCGTCCAACATGAACACGTTTAGTGTGTTAGGGAAAAAAATCAAACTGTAGAACGATCAGGATGAACAAACTTGAGTACCACTCACCATTTGAATAGAATAGACCCTACACTGAAAGTTCACAGGTGTCTTCTAATGTTTCTTTTGCTTAGTGAAAAGTAAGTGTTGCCCATTTTGCTCCTCAAAAGTCTTAATCTTGTTAAGGGGTATTTCCAGGACAGGTTTGTTTGTGAGCCTCTGAGGAGTGTGCCAGATGCCTTCCTTTTCAGAGACCCTTGTATTCAAATCACAGCAGCTGGGAAGTGCAATTGTATGAGGTGAAGTAATGGTCCAAGTCTGTGGAGTTTTTCAAGTTGGGGCGGGGGATGAAATGTGGTACACATTTTTTTTAAGGATTCTTGTGTTTGTAAACCACTAACTTGGCTTGTGGGCTTGGGGTGTCTTTCAGGCCTGATGCTGTGAAGCTGAACGTGTGAATAAAGGCAGAGAGGCTGAGTGGGCGGGGGTGGCATGTGGCTGGAGCGACAGCAGGTTGTCTGCCTACAGGCGCTGATGCTGCAGCAGGGGCCGAAGTAGGGAGGCACACATGTCACTTGTGAGTCTGACATTATTCTCTTTGTCTCAGTGTGAATAATCTATCCTGCCCACATTCACTGCCAAGACGCGATTTTCTACAGTATGCTTCAACATATGCTGACCATGGCATTTCAGCTGGACATGCAATGTTAGAGGGCTTTTGCTTTCTGAATGAAGAATAATCTCAAAGAACTGAATGATTCAGCATTATTAAAATGTATGTTTTGTGTACTTCAAAAGAGGAACATTGCCAGAACAAAAAAAAAGTTCACAAAAACCATGGTTTATCTCAAACTGGAAATGCATTTTATTCAGCTCAATGGGTCAAAGCAAACCCATTTTTTCCTCAAATGTGTGTTCGTTAAGCAACAAAAAGAAATCTTTCTTTCTTTGTTCAGCTATAGCAAAATGTGGCTGCGAAAGTTTGGCCTGTACATCATGTTTGGTGTGCGCTTACATATCTATATTCCCATATTCCCTTATATTAAACTAAAGATACTTCCCACGTGTCCTGTTTGGGATAAAGTGTTGCACTGTTATTGTTAGGCCTTCTCATGGATGAATTTTGCCCAGGACCCAAGGTGGAAGACAGTAGACAAAACACCCATTACTGTACATATCCTCAGATGGATGGCCTGCAGATCACGGAGAAAGTATCACACAACAATGTTATTCAGGCAATTGTTCAATAGCTAACAGCCTGTATTCATTATTCAAACATTTAACATCAGTCTCTTTGTAACAGTAGGTTGCTTTTTATAGTAATTTCTGAAAAGATGCTTAGTGGTTGAAAAAGAGAACCTGTGGTAAATATGTATCATAGTTTAAAGTTGAGAAGAAAAGAAAAGGTTGTAAATTACAAGAAGTAGGTCAATACCTGAGTTCTTAGTCATCAATCCAAACTATGTTTTAGTGAAAATGTTTTGTCTAACCTGTAATATGCTGCACATATTAATGATTGCTATTAAATCCCTTGAAAAAACGAATTACTCCTATACAGCTTCTTTTTTTTTTTTCAAACTTAGAAAAAGACAGACAAAGAAAAATACTAGTGGGTTGAACGCAGAGAAATTCACCTTAAAATAACTTATACCAAGTGCGCCACCGCGTGTCGAATTTAAACATTGCAATTACACCTCTCAAGACTGTGAGTATCTTCCATCTTTCACGTGTAGTTTACATTTTTTTAATCCTCAAATATGATGGTTATTTTGTGTTTTTATTACCAAAGCTTTAATTTCATACTGAATTTATGTAATTGAATTTTTTGCATTTGAATTATGTGAACTGATATTTTTTTTCCAATCAAGTAAAAATATTAATTGAATATAAATATGATTTTAAAAATATATATACAATATTCAGTTTGTACTGTGTTTTACATTTCAGTGTATTAAAATACAGTTGCTTTTTTTTTCTTTATTCAGTGAAAAAATAAATACATATATAAATTTTCAGCATCTCAAGATTTATATTGTTTTAAAAATCAGTTTGTACTGTTTTAAATTTCAGTGTATCAAAATACAATGTTTTAAAATTCACTCTTTTTAAATTCAGTGCAAATAAATTCGGTGTAAAAATTTTCAGTGTCTCAAAAATCTCGGGTTGATTTCCGTTTAAAACCAGACTGAAGCAATCGAGCTAATCGTTCCCATTGCTCCCCATAAACAGAGATTTTCCTATTCCATACCTTATGCTTTGATTTTTAAGAAAGAAAATATACTTTTAAATGAATGGTTAAAGTGTGCGGTTATAATATGTATGTATGTTTACATTTAGGAATGTATGTAGCACAAAACACAAAAAGCTGACTGTTGTTGTTGTTGTTGTGTTACTTTTAGTGGTGGTTGGCAGCCAACTGAAAAGGTACACTTACTGCCACCTGCTGTAGTTGTACGTCTTAGACTTCAGACTTTAGACTTTAGACTTTAGACTTTATTCTTCAGACTTTGTTCTTTAGACCTTATTCTTTAGACTTTATTCTTTAGACTTGGTATCCATAGTGAGTTTGAGTTTCAGTCACGTGACCATCGCGCGCGTTCGATCGCCATGGTGTCTACTTCACTGGTAGGAGATATATATATATACATATATATGTATGTATGTATGTGTGTGTGTATGTATATATATATATATATATATATATATATATATATATATATATATATATATATATATATATGTATGTGTGTGTGTGTGTATATATATATATATATGTGTGTGTGTGTGTGTGTGTGTGTGTGTATATATATATATATACATGTGCATGTACATGTATATACATACATACACACATATATATATACATATATATATTTATTATATCCTACACACAATTTAGAACGAAAAATAAAAACAAAAAGAGTAAACGCAAACTTTTGTAATCGATTCGATCAATTTTTTGCTCGACTAGCTTTGCCTGCTAGATAAATCTAGCACGGAGCGATAGCTCTACTTTATTTATCCTCTTAGCGGATTGTTTTGTTACAAAGTCCTAAAATATGGACCGATTGGGACCCTTTGGAAGTAAGCGTGGATCTATCAAGAATATGTAGTTGTTGCCTAAAACCATTTTAGTACGAACTGGCAATAGTTAGCATTATGTGCTAACGTTAGCAAGTCTGTGTTTATATTGGGCTTTTTAAATTTTGTTTTCTGTGCTCTTCTCATCTAGCATGTGATTCAGCTAATGCTAATGCCAATTTAATTGATAAAGATTATTTTGCAATTGTAGAAGGTTTTTTTCCAGTGACAGTGTTAATGTTGCAGATGATCCGTTTGATAAACCTCCGTGCAAAGGCTGCTCATCTTACCTCACTGAACCTTACATTAAGTGTGCAGAGTGTGGACCCTCTCCGTTTCTGATCTGCCTCCAGGTAAAAAACGGTCATATTTTAATCACCTTACAGTTTACTGCAGTGCTATGACGTATAACTAAATAATTCTCTTTTTGTAGTGTTTTACTCGAGGGTTTGAATACAAGAAGCACCAGAGTGATCACAAATATGAAATTATGGTATGTTCTCATTCATCTGTCTTGTCAAAATTAAGACTGATAATAACTGTGCAATGATAATAATCCAATAGTCTCATCTGTAGTGTATTATTTATTCTTACATTCCTCTCCACACCTGGTGGTGGTAAACTCTGTCAGAAACCACAGTTGTCCTGGGGCAGACTGACAGTTGTGAGGCTGCCAATCTGTGCCATCTGCTCCTCCACATTTCACCACTTATCAATCACTCAGTGTGGGTCCTTCGCTAAGGACACACAACAGTCTGTACTGGCTGTGACTGTGATTGAACCTTGACCTTCCAGTCTGTGGGTGAATGACCTGTGGCTCCTCATGTTCATAAAGTAACGGTGGATGACGCTCTGTTGAATGGTGTCTGCTCACTTTCACAGCTATATTTTGTCATTTTATAACCTGCTCTTGCAGACCTCAGACTTCCCGGTGCTGGAGCCCGGGTGGACAGCACAAGAAGAAATGGCCCTTTTGGAGGCAGTCATGGATTGTGGCTTTGGAAACTGGTGAGTCGTGGCATACAATGTTATTACAAATAAATAACCTGTAGAACGATTGGCTCAAAGTACAAAAATATATGACGTACTACATATTATAAAACATTTTATGAACCAAAGTATTATGTAAATGTGAGTAACATTATATGTCACTATTCAAGAAAAAATACAGTCTAAAATTGTAATTGTGTCTCCACAGGCAGGATGTGGCGTACCAAATGCGCACCAAAACCAAAGAAGAATGTGAAAGCCACTACATGAAACATTTCATCAATAATCCCCTGTTCTCCTCCACCTTACTCAGCCTGCAAAAAACTAAAGACTCCCACTTTGCAGATACAGCAATTCCATTTAAACGTGGGTGTCTTTTTTTCTGTAGTAGAGGGATTTATTGTACTTAAAAGGAAGTGTGAGCAGTGAGTAAAACAATTTAACAACAAGCTGGCAACACTCTGATAAGTGGATGGCATACAACAAGATCCATTTTAAATACATATTTGATTTAGTTGCCTTAATTTTACATATTGCTGTTTTCTTTAGGGTTCAGGCATGTCTTTTGAGGCGCTAGTGCAGTGCACACTAATGGTCAGAAACAGTTGGTTAATCAGGAACTAGCTTGAATTTGTTGATGGTCTCCATCAGTTACACTGTGTGAGTGCTTAACAAACATTTACAGTTTTGTCCACAAGACAGTTATATATAATATTTTCTTTCACTTCTGGCATGTCTCTAATTTTAGACTTAGGTTAGATCATGTGAATTAACTGAGCAAAACCCTGATACTGATGCAATGCAAAAAACATGTAGTAATGGAATAGCTTGTGTTGATTTTAAAGTGTTATATGCTTATAAATTGTACATCTTTTTCTATTACAGCCACCGATGACCCACCTCGACCCACCTTCGATTCCGTGTTGTCTCGAGATATGGCTGGTTACATGCCGGCAAGAGCAGACTTTATGGAGGTGAGGCCTCAATATGATTCAAATAGCTCGGTTAAAATATACAGTCTGATATAGTGTTTTTTTCTTGTAGGAATTTGACAACTATGCAGAATGGGACTTGAAGGACATTGACTTTGTGGATGATGACTCCGATGTCCTTCGTGGTGGGTTTAAATTAATTTAGCCATTCACAAAAGTAAAGCATGGCAGTTTAGTAAATCTGTTGCTTATCAGAATTTATGTTGCTGATTTTCAGCACTAAAGCTGGCAGTTGTTGATATCTATCATTCAAGATTAAGGGAGAGGCAACGGAGGAAAAAGTAAGTGGTTTTGATTCATTTAAAGGTTGTAGCTTTTCATATATTGTACTACTTGTAATGAATCCTATTGATCACTAGAGGGCACATCTTTTACAATATTACACCAGGAAGTTAAACAGCAATCAGATGTTGTGTTCTGAAGGCTTTTTATTAGTTCGTAATAAATCTTATTGGACATATCATTGTATTGAATTTAGATATCTTGTTGCCACACCTAGTTGGTTCTAGTACCTGCTCAAAATGCATTGCAGTTTATTAGAGCTGTAATGAATCCTTCTCTAAATCTGCCTTAATGACTGTGTGCTTTCCAAGTATGGAGGAATGGTATGTTAGGATGGACAGGCATGTTTTTAGCTCTGTCTCTATAAATCTTCCCATTTGTGACATGAGGTGTTGAAAGGCATATGACCTTTGAAGGTTTAAAGCATTCATTCTGGTGATTGGAGTCCGGAAAAATATTTTATATGATATTCTTATTATACAATAATAAATATGCCTTGTAATTGCATCAAATGTCTACAAAGAAATTATCAACCATTCAAGATGTGTATTTGCATTGTTTTAATTAGTGTCTAAATCTCTTTCAGGATTATCCGAGACCATGGTCTCATCAACTTGCGGAAATTTCAGAGTAAGTCAATTTGGGTTTCTAGGGCTTGGCTATGACTGCTCACCCCACAGCCTGAGGAGGCATTTGATATCTGCCAGACAAATTGCTATCGGCAGTTTCTCTGGACACATGCAAACAGGTTCAGGGTAATAACCAGCACTAACCCCAGTGACCCCTGATGTAGCTAGAGTGTGGCAGCTGACAAAGTTATGTATTTACGATCGGTCCTTGAATAGTCTCCAGAGCCTGTGCCACGGCCTAAGTGCTTCAGTGTGAGTGGAAACATGACACGAAGGTGCTGCTGTTAAAATATGCGGGCGACGTGGTTTCTTTTATTGATCCACCTGCCACAGGTTGCTTCTCCTCAGCCAGCCTCTGGGTTTGTGCTTTAGTACTGAGACAAAGTGCTGTTAGCCATGAATGGATTTGTCCAATTACAGCTTGTTGTTGTCTGCTGTCTCAGAAAACAGACCAAAAATCGCGGTGAGAATTTGTGGTTTGGGAGTTCAAGAGTTCTCATGTTTTATTTATGTTACTCCAGCCTCCCCTCCCTTCTTCTTATCTCTCCGGTCTTTCAAGACAAAAGCGGACTCACAGTCGCCTCGGCGCTGCAGACCGGTTGTCATGGAGACTGTCAAAGATTGTCTCTGCGGGCAGCGAGTGTGTTTTTGTGTGTTTGTGTGGACTTCACACACATTCCTACAGCCTGGAGGCGCACAGTATCATGTCTCAGTTATAGCTGGAGGCACAGTGGGGCCTATTGTGGTCACAGTCTGTGGTGTGAAGCTCAGAAGCAGCTTGTTACATGAAACAAGATGAGTGAGACGTTTGCGTTTGCACGGGTTTGATTTGTTGTGTGTTGGTATTTAGTCACTTAACGGCTCATGTCCACGTTTCTATAGAGACATGCACTTTTTATCTCTGTGTTTCCATTCATTTGCATGATTTTATACATTTGGCCAGAGCATGGCAACTGCTAATTAGCGCTCGCATTTAAAAGCAGTGATGGAGAAGATTGGCTTTAGCACTGCCAACACACACACAGCCACTCCTGTCACACCCACACAACAGCTTTCTCTCCTCTTTGACACTCGTCTGTTTCACAGCAACACGCCGATACTTCGATAAACACAACTCTGTCTTTTATATACAATACTTACAGAGAGATTTAAGGGCCAAGTCAACGTGATTTATTATACATTTTGAGCGAAGGAGTTTAATGCTCTGCTAAACAACAATATGTAAATAAGAATATTTGTGACCAAGTGTTACTTCAAAATAATACTTGAGTAGCAACAATAACTGTCAGGACATAGCATCTCAAACAAAACTTCTATACCACCAAAAAAGGGAACTAATTGTATTTGAAGTAGTGGTGCAAGAAATGTAAATGTTCAAATTGTGTAATAGTATCAAGATAAAGCTCTTATAGACTCGCAGTGCCATGAATTTCAAAAACATTTACTCGTAAAATACTTGCAGTTGCCTCGAAGGGCGAAAATGAAAACAGATTAAACAATGTTCATAGGAACTTGTCCCAGCATCCCCTGTCCTTACACAAATGTCCCAATGTTCTTAGACCCTCCTTCTCGGCATGGAAAAACTACAAAACCTCTTTGGGAAAAAGTAGAAACTTCGACAAATAAATGTAACCGAGTATAACTCACTGTATAACAACTGCATCAGAAGAAATGTGCAAATGTGTAAATTTAATGTTTCAAGGTCAGTGTGATTCATCATTCGTCCGAGAACGGTCCGTGGAAGAAAAGGTCCACGTGTCCAGATGATTATCTGTGAACATTTTTTCCCAAATTTAATGACACATAACATTGATGAGCCAGGTTAAACCTCAGACAATGATTTTATGAAAACCATGATCAAATGTGCAGGACCACATTGATTAATAATGCCCTGGACAGATTTGTCAAACTGAAGTTCAAAGTGAGGAGCATTTTGTTCAAGTGCCTCTTATTTACCAATATTCAAGAGCAAAGGGGAAATCTTCAAGAACCACAAGCAGCTCTAAAGCGCCATAAAACAGATTTCTCTTTTGAAATGCACATCTCATGCTTATGGTGCCTGTGGTCATCAAAGGATATGGATTATCCTTGTTATATTTGCCAGTAGCTGCTGCACTCTCACCTCTGCGGTCTCTTTTTCTCTCTCTTAGTACTGGAACGTTGTTACCCAAAAGAAGTGCAAGAAATGTATGATGTGATGAGACGCTTCGCTCGAGTGGTGGGACCAACGGAACATGACAAATTCATAGAAAGTAATGCACGTAAGTGTCCTTTTATTATGAGCTTATCAGACAGTGCACTCTGATGGATAAATAACTGTATTTCAAGTCTATTCAGGCACTATGTTTAAACTGATTTTGTTTTCAGTGGAGTTTGAGCTGAGGAAGGAGATCCACCGGCTGCAGGAGTACAGGAAAGCAGGAATCAAGTCTTTTTGCAGTGAGTCATAAATGGATTTTACTATGTTCCATGTATTATCGGTTTATATTATTTTTCTCTTTGAAAAAACGTGCTAAAAATGTATACTCTTGGTGTCACAGTATTCCATCTGAACCTTCTGTTTATCTAATGAGTGCCGCTCTGATCACTCTTTGTTTACTTACATCTAGGTGCAAAGGTGTACGATCGGGTAAAGCGCGTGCGAGAGGATGAGCGCAGGAAGAGGACCGTGCTGTCGGACGTCCTGCAGTATATCCAGGACAGCCGGGCCTGCCAGCAGTGGCTTAGCAAACAAGCTGCAATGTGAGAGCTCAAATTCCTTGTTAAGTTTGTGCGAAAGTGGAGCCAGGGCAGGATGACCTGCTCCTAGGGTTACCTGTGTTTTTTTGCTTAATCTCCTTAATCTATGTTTTACTTCAATTAATTCAAGTTCATGATCTTGTTTATACAGAGATCTAAAGGTTTATAATATATATTTAAAGAAACACAAGTAGGACTTGTATAGACCCTTTAAAAGGCCATGTCATCAGAATGGAGGTGACTGGAGGAAGTAAAAATCATAAAACATTTTCAATGATTAGGATTTAGATCTGATGTCAGTTAATGACTGTATCTCTCACAAAAATAAGCAACAAGTCTGAATTTTCAGGGTATGAACGTCAGTTAGTTTGCTTGTCTATTACAAAGGATGAAAACATGTATTTGAGATTTACAAATGAGATATATGTAGATAACATTTTAAAATATTGTGTGAATAACATATTTTGTCCAGCAAAACCTAAAAATCTCGATTTTGTCTTCAAAAATGCTCTGTCATATCAAAATACAACTGTAAAACTTCACTCTGATATCACTCGCACGTATCCAAGTGATTTTTCATTTGACAAAAACATCTTAATTTTTCATATTGTGTGATATTCTGAGGCTAATCCCAGTTTCTCTATTGAAATCACATTATTCTCCAATTCCCTTTAGCATCCATTCTGGGATTTCGAATGTTTTTGTTTACATACTTTTAAAGGGTGTTGATTATTTTTCATCTTACAGAGATGCCGGCATCACACCACCTGTCACAATGCTCACGGTCTCAGGTAAAGATGTGCTTTTTCAAATAGCTTTTCGTCTCCACTCTACTTTCAGTTGATATTGTGCCCTTCCTGTTTCATGTTTTTTATGTTAAATCTTATTCATTGTTCCACAGCATCAGGTAGGCGCAGTGCCCCTCCCCTGAACCTCACGGGACTGCCGGGAACGGAGAAGCTCAATGAACGAGAGAAAGAGGTACTTATCACACTTAATGTCTCACAGCGGCCTCATAAATGCAAAGGATGCTTTCAACTCCGTGCAATGTGTTATTACTGCTTCGCTTGAATAAACACTTAAAGCTGTTGGAATAAAGAAATACAGAAGCAATTTAAGTAAAGGTTCGGTGATGTTTCAATGTCCCTTAGTAACAGTGTTTTGTGTTGTGCTCGTAGCTGTGCCAGGTTGTGCGTCTGGTGCCAGGAGCCTACCTCGAGTACAAGCAAGCTCTTCTGAACGAGTGTAGACGGCAAGGAGGGCTGCGACTCGCCCAAGCCAGAGCGCTAATCAAGATCGACGTCAACAAGACACGCAAAATATATGACTTTCTCATCAAGGAGGGCTACATTACTAAAGCTTAAAGCCACCGTGGACACTTGAGGCAATTGAGTATTTCATGTATCTTCGTACTGTGAAAGAATTGTCTGAAAAATCGTATTCAATTGCTGCTCTTTTAAACATCGAACATCGAAATGTTATGTTTGTTTTGTATTGTATCTTCCTCCTTTCTTGTCCGGTCTGTGTTTGATGCCTCAATGACGCAGTACGTTCATTGTTGTTACTTGAGCTCGGATTTGTGCGATAATTGTGAGGGCAGGCAGAAGGTCATCGACCACCCAGGGTTTATCAGAGCCGAGAGCTGAACCTCAGTAACGATCTGATCTGGAGACAAGAACCAGGCTCGGATAATAAGGACACAGCCACGGAGAACCAACAAGTGCAATTGAGATTGGTTTTAATTTATTGATGTATAGTTTAGTTTTTGTCCTAGAGGAACTTTTAGAAATTTAGATAATATTTTTGAATGTTGTTTTGAAGATATCCAACATTTGAGTATATTATTTATAGTAAAAAATAAATGCTACAAAAAAACTGATTCAAAATGAAAAGGAAAAAATTTATGTTGTAAACTTTCAAATAAAGGTATAAGGTACACTTTTGTGATTGTTTTTTACAAACATTTCTCATTTGTCTGATAATTAAACCTCAGCTAATATATTTGAAGTGTGTGCTACACACACAAATGTTACAGCACATTTCTGGTTAACATTGACTATTTTTATTAGGATACAAAAGAATATATATATCAAAATATTTATTTGTGTCAATATTGTGCATCCATAGTCGTGTGTGCTGTTAGCTCCTTATCCACAGATGATTTGACAATACATTTGAAACACTGAGCAACTAAAATACAACATTTAACATTAAACTGTTAGTGGAGTCGATTAACTTGGGAACTGTCTGCAAGTGGTTCCGGTTGTGCGTCAAAATTGTCCAATAATATGTTACATTTGTATTTGTTTATAGTGTAAAGAATACAAAAAGCATTTTCCACGACTCTTGATCATTGTATCATTAAACTTAGAAGTTGTGTGTATTCTATTGGCTCATGTGAATCAGACGTATGAGTAAATGTTGGTTCTTCACCTGCCTCGCCCTGCCGCCCGGCGTGGCCCTCTGCGTAGGTGCTGTGTCTCTGGGGCGGTGTCTCTGGGGCGGTGTCTCTGGGGCGGTGTTGTGCGTCTCAGTGGCAGATGGAGCAGATGTTGGTGTCATGGCTCGGCGTGTTCTCGGCTCGCCCACACACCGTCTCGTCAGACACACTGCCTCCTGCTCAATCCACATGTCACACCACGTTTAACCAGGACAGGACGCTGAAACTGACACGGAGACCTGCCTGGAGTTAATATCCATAACAGATATTGTTCACAAAGAGCAGCCAAAACATTATGATCAGATAAAATATAGACAGATTTGTTAAAAAAAATAAGCAGCTAAAATGAGTGTCAGACCACCTCCAAAAACGTCTTGTTGTACATGTGACTTGAGCCAACTGTCACTGTGTCCTTGGGCAAGACACTTCACCCACCTTGCTTAATGATGGTGATGGTGGTCGCAGGCTGTGGGCGCACATTGGCAGCCACGTTTCCATGAGTCATCTCTAGGGCAGCTCTGGCTTAAGAAGTAAATTATTCCATGAAGAGTGAACTGATAATTTAATAAAGCACTTTAGTTGATCATGAAAGGCACTCTGTAAATCCTGGGCATAATGCAGAGTTAGGAGTGGCCTAGTATACAAAAGCATTAGAGGGGGTAGTACATTTTCCACATTTGTCTGACTAAAATTAGCCCCAAACTGAAGTTGTTTCTGAGTGTAAACAAATGTCTGGGCTCTTTGTGAAGCTGACACTCTGTAGTTTATGCCTTGGTGGTCTGAATTACTCAATAAGCGGTCACAAACTATGCACGGAAGAAAATCAGATTTGAGTAAAGCTGCTGTGTGAGGAATGGGCTCATTGACACTGGATTGGGCATTTGTTGGGTCCTGACAATTTCATTTTCCTCAAGCATATATCACTAAATTTAAGAAAAAAAATTAAAAGAAAGGGGGAAAAAAAGTCCAGGTGGAATGCCTATAAAAGAACTATTACAATTTTGTGAAATATAAGATTATTTTTTTGTCTTTGAGGTTTTAGTATGAACTGATCCTGATTCTTCATGGTTGATTTGACTGAAAATAAGAGGGTTGTAGCTTTCTCCTTTTGTCTGATACGCTCAGAACCTTCAGTTTGATCAGATAGATAACAAAAAGGGACAAATAAACAACAGGTGGGTTTGCCGTATCTTAAGAGGTTCTAAATGAGTTTAATTTGAATGTATGGATGTCTATTACAAAAAACGTGATAAATTTTACCTCTCTACAGTCAGCGATTGTATCATATTGTGTTTTTTTGTATCAAACTAAAATGGGAAAAGCACATCTCATATCTCTTTCCTCTGTTGTTGTTGTTGTTGTTGTTGTTGTTGTTGTTGTTGTGTTTAAATGGACACACAACACACTGTCCCTCTGCTCCCCTCTGCCCTTGTTCCCTTTAGTCATTATTATTTCTGGGCTGTGATTAGCAGAGGTGAACCCATCACAACAGGGGGTTGCCGTGGCAACCAGGTCCTTGGCAGTGAGAGAGGGCGGGAGGGCCGAGGGGGGACGAGGGGGACGAAGAGAAATGAGGCGTGCGTGTGTTCACCCTGTTGCTCACGCTCAGCTGCTGCTCAAGTCGTGACTGGATATAGATGCTCTGAATTAAAGAAACCGTCACCAACATCAATCCCACAAAATAAAGACATGGATTGAAAGAAATACACACTGTAATCATTTTTTGTGACTGTTTGAACAACCTTTTTTTTGGTCAAAGAACAGAACCTAGCAAAACTAGGTCTTTCCAGCTCAATCTATAGTCAAAAATATAATATCTAAATATAAAGTCATTTTGTCACTTTACCTGAAGGCATCTAGAGTGAGAATATTTATGAGTAAAGTGTATCAGGCCAATTGATCACAAATCACAAATTGTTTATTTTTCTTGACATTTGGATATAATTATGCCGCTATCATCATTATAGAAGGTCTTTTTGTGCATGTTTTAGAGTGTGTATAGTCCAGATAACAATAATGATTATTTTGTACAGCCGATTAATCACGATTAGTCGATTAATTGTTGCAGCCCTAAGCACAGTATCTGCAAAACAGGTTGGCCATGACACAGGTTAGAATGTATTGAATCAAATGATGCACCAACATGGCATGTCTTATTCGGTGTATAACATCTTTAAGGTCTTTTCCCTTGCACATTGAGGGAATGTGTTTGATGTCAGCGTGGCACAGATCAGAAGCTCCACATTGTGCACTTCCACCTTGTGCTTTCACATGTTGCCAAAGCAAACACTTAAATCCGTGTCTATTTTCTGCAGGCAGTCACAGCTGGAGCAACGGCAGCAACTTTATTTAGAGCCCCATCCCCTGCTGCCGGCTGCGCTCCTGAGGCACACAGGTCTCCAATGCTGCTGACCACAAAGCACTTTCCACTGGCTTCAGCACAGAGCAACTGTGGCTACTCCTCGACAGACTAATCAGTGTCGACTGAAATAAACATCTCTAGGGTTACTGCCTTGGGATTATGGTATGGATTTGCACTACAACTTCCCGCACCCTCAAGCCCACCTGTTGACCCAACTTATTAGCAAACAACACTGCTAATGTGAGGAGCATTTTAAAAAGTGTGTAGTGCGGCAGTATACACAGTACCTCTGTCACAATAAGCCTAATTCTTTGATTTTCAACAAGTGTGCCAGGGAACATTAGGACGTTGGCACAAAATTACCATCATTGAAAAATCCAAGGAACAAGACACAGGGGCACAGACTTTATATAGGCCTACACCACTTTCTTTTCCAATTTGATAAGGTTTTAGTGATGTGCATCTCTTAAATCAAAAGGTGCCACCACACAAAAAAAACACTGGCCACACCTAAATGATACATTGATATAGTAAAGACAAATAATGCATTAACATGATCTTCGCACGATTCAATAGGTTATAAATAAGCCTCTTGCTGAAAGAAACAGAGCAGCACAAATGTGAAATGACAAGATGTTGGTCCATGTCAGTTAGAGCCTCTATCTACGGCTCCTAGTTCAGCTCCTCACGAGGACTGTGAAATCTGCACAGTGATGATCATAAAGACAGTGTTTGGACTGCCTAAATGGAGTGAGGTAAATTAATAATAGGCCTATGTGACGAACAAGGGCTAATGTATTTCAAATTTACATTACATTATATGTCCATAATGATTTTATTGACAGCAAAATATCAATTATTTCATAAATAAATTATGATTTAGCCTAAATATTTTCCCCCTTTGATTCATGTAGGTATCCAAACAGAAAGGGATTTTAATGACAGTGGGAACTCACCAACATTATTACATTTTGTTGCAGTAAAGACATTGTATTTGTCATATCAATGATACTATATTTATATATAGCCTTTTGTCCTCACAGATCTACGTTAATGTTAGGTCACATAACTATCAGCTATGAGAGAAATTTACCACAGGTCAGCGCTGTCTGGTTTGGTGAGACATGCCAAAATGATTTGACAGTGACATCAGTCAAAGCCGTGGCTTTATCTCAGGCGTCAGTGTTCATCAGTGTAACTCCAGGGCTGCTCCTTCAGTCTGTGGTTGCAGGTGCTTGTTATTATTACAGTGATGCTGTAATTGTACCTTTGCAGCAAGACTATAGTGCCATATTAAACAGCAGTGTCCTCCCAGAATGCATCTTACTCATCTGACATTTCAGAGAGGACCTGGTCTTACAGCTGGCAGCTATTTCCCTATCTCAGCAGCATCTCTCTATCTATCTGAGTGTCTTCTCTGATTCAAGGTTACCACTTCTGCAACATCTGTCATGCTTTTTTACCTCAAGCTCCAGTTATTCACAGCCAGTGCTATTTCCCTCCTTTTAAAACATTCATAAGGTCAATCTCAATCAATTATGAGCACAGCGTGTCGGCTAACAGTGGTCAAGTGAACATGGGCAGGGTCAAAAATATAACTGATCAACATGTGGAGTACAAGTCCAAGTGTAGGACCATACATATTCAACAAATTGTTGACTATGTAAAGATTGTGTAGCCAGAGAGCAAGTGGACTGCCGGACACGTCTCCCCAAAAACATAAGGCTAAGATGGTTTTACTCTCTACTGCAAATATCCTAAATCAGTAAAAGAGAAGTGCTGAAACATTTACTCTCATCAGAAACAGACAGGGAGCGAGCACATAAATTAGTCCTAACTGGTTTAACTGGTTGTGGATGGTCACAAAGCCTAATGGGGAAAACAGGGGAAATTCCACAGGTGGTTGTTGTTGCATTCATTTGTTTCACCTCCTCAGCAGCGAAAGTGTGCTCTAAGATTGTCCTTCCATGGATTTTGTAAAGCATTGATCTGCCTCCATTGTTATAGCCACAGAATTTGAACATAATAGTCTTTGACCTCTTTACAAACTAATCACAGTCTCACACCAGCTACACACCCACTGCAGATTCAAGTGCATGATAACATGTGAAATCTATGTTTAATATGTTGACTGTGTTTATTCAACCTTGACTAACAGTAAGACCTGAGCAGAGTGAAGTGTCCTGGTACAGATCCTGGTACAGATCCTAGTACAGCTCCTCGTACAGATCCTGGCACAGATGGGTCCAGTAGCATCAGTGTGGGCAGCACAGGCTCCGCCTCTTCCTCTTGGTGCCACTGCTCGCTCTTCTCTCACAGAAACTGCGCTGCTGAGGCTGCACACGCCGCTCAGCTCCAGCCAACAGCACCGAGGCACCGATGGCTGCTTATTCTGGAGACTTCCTCATGATGCTTGAGACTGTTGCGCTTATTTTCTCTTCTCGAGCCCCTTTGCCCTCCTCGTGACCGCTCGCAGGCCTACAGTGTAGACTCGGACACTCTGGACGTAAATGCCCAGAGTTTTAAAGCGGTGTAGACGCGCACGCCGGATGGATGTCCCCGGGCTGAGCTCCATCTTATTTTCAATTGAGTCCGCTGGTAAGTTGTCTTTCACTTGATGTTTTAATTAAAGCATTTTATTCTCTAAAAGATTCATCTCTTGAAACAAATAGATGATGCTTGTTCTAGCAAAGGTTTGTCCTGCCCTGAATATTAAAAGGCAGATATTTGGCCAGAAGGTTTTTCTTCTTGCCCACACCAACTTACTAACACACGCACCTTTTGACGTCACGCGCACGAGGGCGAGCAGCAGAGGCGCGCGCCCGGATTCCCACTGCTCGCGTAATTCACGACATTCATTATTTAAAAAAGGTCTAATTGTAAAAAAGCCTCATGTTTGCGCTCCGCTGGCCACAAAATGATCCAAAACTTACAAATTATATCCGGCGTTAAAAGTTTATTTTCAAACAAAGATAATGAAAGTTTTTGTGTCTATAAGTAATCTCCAATAAATTGCACTCGATACTATACAATGCTGTTTGAATTCAGAGCGTGGAACTCCCATTATACATAATAATGAGGCTGTCTGATTAGATTATGAGCAGGGTATGATCATCTCCTCCATTTGAAGGAATATGGCCTTTAAAAAAAAAAAGCTTAAACACTGGGGTTTGACATGATGGTCCAGACTTTTAAAGTGTCTATTTTGTGTCGTGTCATAGTAAGAGATCTTTTGACATTTCGGCTGTAGAGCAATATGGCCAAGGCATAGTTGGAGCTGACCCCCTACTGCTTCATGCAATTACTCATTAACTCAGTAACTAAATACTCAGTAGCTAAATAAGTTAACCAAGTCCATTGACCAACTTGCTCTGTTACAATAATTTGCTTTATTAAGTAAGTAAATACTAGTAAATAAACATTTACAGTGATGTGTGAATTTGACCCGTGCAATCCAGCCTCAATCTTGGATAAAAGTGTCAGGTGCAACGAAATCAAATTGTCTAATCATTGTTCATCATGTAAAAAATGAATACAAAAATATAATAGATATAATAGAATACATAATACACAATAGATGCAAGATTAGCCTACGTTGTATAATATTTGATAAATGACCACATTTTTCAGGTGATTAATTATTTCTTTAAGGATTATAAGAATTTACATGTTTGGGATTGACTGGACAGTTTCATCTGTATTTTCCCTTATGAAGATGCTGCAAATATTTGTGCAAGATCCTAATCATCTAAACAAATTTGGCCACGGCCACACTCCCATGTTCGATTAAGTGGTGCACTGAGCAGGTCTTAAATCGACCAAGAATGTCTTTAGTCAACTACTACGGCCCTAATATTTGAGGCGTCCTTGGAAAGCTGTGTCTGCTTGGAAGTTTTTTTAACCTTAACACACACTTGCACCCTCAGTGTTTTGTGTGGTTAGGTGTGCTGTTGAGTGTGTCACATTTCTTATTTGTAGCAGCAATGCCCCACTGACCGGACCGAGAGAGTCTAACCTGTGTAGGATCTGAGTTGGGACCACCTGTTGTTAGAGGAGAACAGATGCAGAAACAGATAGAGAGATTTTATTCCCAGCGTTGATCAGAAATAGGCCACGGTTATACATTTTACACATTAATCTGTTGTATAAACAAACATCTTTAGACCACAGACCCTGCCAGACAACTTGCTAAAGGGTTCAAGGACACAAGTTGACTATTCACAATGACTTACAGCATCTGTGCCACAGGTAAGCATAATAAAATGTACTGTGCACCTCTAGAAAATACATGTCCTGTTGCTTAGGTAACGGCTAACTGAGATGTAGGACTGTATGGAGGGAAAGATGAGGGAGCTGATGTACCACAACAACACTGGGCTGTGATGAGAACTGAACCATCCACAGAGTTATTTTTACCTTGGACTGGGCAAGAGTGAGGCGCTCGGATAGTGGAGGTGGCACAAATATGCACCGACAGAGTCAAGCATAGATTTACTGGTGATGTAGCTCACAACCAAACAGCTATTATGTTTGATTTGAAGTAAAACAATGTAGTGCTTCACATCCAAGTATTGTCTGCAAATGGACAGGTCGCTGTAATCCTCATCCTTCCAGGAGTGGTCCATGATATTGGAAACATTAGGATTGCCATCTGGAAGTTTTTTTCATAAACATTGTCCCGATGACTACCTTTGAAACCTTTTCTAGCATGTACATGGACAGGTTTCAGGTTGTTAAATGAGTTTTCACATGGGCTGGATACTGATACAGTAGTTAAACAATCGATATCCAGATACTGATTGATACTAATCAATACCAAAACTAGTTTCAAAGCTTGATACACATTAAAATAAAGATAAAGTTGGACCTTTTCTCAATAGGTTTAGAACACTATATTCTAATAATTATAAAGGAACCACTTTTTTTTTTAGACTCAAAACAACAACAAAAAAACATTTAAAAATAAATAAGTAAATAAATAACACTTTTTCATGTTGTGGAAAGAGGGGGTGGGTCCTCCAGACCTGAAGATAGCACGAAGGCTACACTAGTCTCTGATGTAATGTCAGGCTTACAGTGTGTTTTCATACTCTGTTGTATTTATTGTCTTATCTCTACTGGTGACAGTGTGAGAGGGGATTAAACTGCGCTGTAACATGATGATCACAGAATTTTGTAAAACAAAGCACAGTACACACCGTGACACAGAATACGTTGTACGGAACTATGTACCGGTATATGTATTTATCTCTTTTTTTTCAAATGCATCACTTGTGGCATTTGTAAAACAGTAGCTGAATATAAAAATAAACAAATAAAAGTAGTTTACCTGTAATTGAATGTGCTGTAGTTTCTGGTCCAAAGAGACATGTGGATGACGCATTTAGAGTAGAGCGGAGTTTGAAAGGCCCCGAGCTGAAGATGATAACAAACAGCATCAGGAGGCCATTTTCATCAGTACACACCCCAAGCGTTACACCGCCTTCATTTCACATAATCCAATATTGAGCATTCACACATTCACGCTCATGTTACTGCTCAAACAGACAATTACTGACAGTGTGCTACCTGCTGGTTTAGTGGTTTCTACCTAAATGACTTCTTCAGTGAAAATTAAGTTATGATATCAGACGGCTGTAGTAGCATACTAGAAATGTCATCTGGCCGTTTGGTGCCATCAAGAGCTATACTAACAACTGTAAGAGTAGAAGTGACAGATGTAACGTACATTTGTTAATTGTGTGCCTCCAGGGGTCCAGGTCACATGGCACTGGCACAAATGTATACGATTCATAGGCTCCCCTATAGAGAGCACTGAAAAGATCTGATGAATACTGAGCGGAAACTGTGCACAACATCACTGAACCATTTTAAATATTTAACTGTTGGGCGCTCTTCTCTTTGTGTTGTTATTCACAAGCTCACCTTCAGACCGCAGTAAAAAGTACAGTATTACAAAAACAGGCTTCTTATGTTCACTTTTATAGAGTACTACAATTTAGTAAATGCCACATATTTCTTTTGTCTTTGTAAACTGGCAAATTTGTGTGAAAGATTTGGCTAATTCATGGGAACAAATTGTGAAATGTTTGTGAATGAAGTGGCTATTTTGAAGCTGAATATTTACTCAGCTACTTTACTAATTTACTAATTTAGTTTATCCAAATAGGTATTTTCGGTACATGTATGTAGTCATTTCCTAGACTGCCTGTCATTATATTAGAGCTCTGTCTACTTTCTTTCAGGCACCACACCCAGATACTTCAAGCTGTCTTTAAAAAAAAAAAAAAAGACAATAAAGCAATAAATATGATTTACTATTTAAAATGTTAAGGTTTTAAGGATCTAACTAATGTCCACTCCACACGTGAAGCTGGAAACACATGCAGAGTAAAAGATACCCTAAACTACAATATGATAAATCTCATTAACCCTTATGAAGGGCTGGAATAAGAAGCTTGAGATTTTGGTTAAAGCTGCCTGACACTGTCAGGCGTATTCTGGAGTTACTCGTCCTTGTTGAGTATGTGTTTATGAGTATTCACTAGAAGTGTTTAATTGCTACGCTGTGAAATGTGTTTGTGTTTCAGGAGCGGCCTGGCTGATTCAACTATGTTTGTGAAGATTGACGTTTGAAAAATTTCCACTATTTTGGTGCGCTTCTACTTGCTTCAAATGGGTTCACGCAGCCACGGCTTCCTCCATCACCACCATCACCACCATCGCAGCTCCATGGTGCCCACGACGGTGCCTCGGCTGCTCCCTGAGAGTGGCAGCCTGCTAGGGGGCATCGCACAGATCACCCCGAACCTGTTCCTCAGCCGGGGCAACGTGGCCTCTAACCGCAGCCTGCTCCTGTCCAAGGGCATCACCTGCGTGGTCAATGCCACCATTGAGCTGCCTAACTTCAACTGGCCTCACATGGAGTATGTGAAGGTGCCACTGGCTGACATGCCTCACTCACCCATCTCGCTGTACTTTGACAGCGTGGCCGATAAGATCCACAGCGTCGGCCGTAAGAGGGGGGCCGTGCTGGTGCACTGTGCAGCTGGAGTGAGCCGCTCGGCCTCCCTGTGTTTGGCTTACCTCATGAAATACCACCGTGTGTCTCTGGCAGAAGCCCACGCCTGGGTCAAAGCCCGCCGACCTGTCATACGACCTAACGGAGGCTTCTGGAGGCAGCTCATTGAGTACGAGCGTAAACTGTTCGGCAGGAACTCGGTGAAGATGGTGCAGACTCCCTATGGGGTCATTCCAGATGTGTATGAGAGGGACCGCAGGAGCCTGGCCCCCTACTGGGGCCTGTGAGTCACCAATTTACTTAATGACAGTGACATGTCATACTGGTGACAAGAGATCAGTGTCTCTGTGAGGCTCTGCATGAAAACAGAGCATCAACAGAAAGGATTCAACCTGATTGATATGAAGCTGCAAATCTCCACCTTGAGATGTGCACCTGATGTGGTCTGAGAGAGGGATAGTCCTCAGGACTAAGTGTGGAGGTCAAACAGATGACCCCACAGTCTGAAAAGAGACATTTTGTGACTGCAGTTCTGTGGCTGACGTGTGTCATGTGCTGGTATTGTACATGTATATGTGTGAAGAGCAGCTGCTCTGAATCTTTGGTAGCATTGTACAGAAAAATATAGAGACATTATTTTATGAAAACAAGATTATAGCACAAAAAATATGATTCTTAAGAAACCTTAAAAAATATGAGTGTAATCTTGTCATTATATTAGTCATTATCCTGTACACCAAGGAAGATGCTTTCATCTTTTGACCACTGTTATGGTAAACTCTTTGATGCTGTACAGTGCAGCAGATTACACTGCTCTCAATGTTATACATACAAAATAGACATGAATTCTAGTATCAATACCCAATTATGTAATTGTAATTATGTACTAATATGCTGCGGATCAAAAGATTGTTATATGTCAATTGAGTATGTGACTTAACGTCACCAAACTTAGTTACTAGTGTAGGCAGTGGTCAGCTTTTCAATTTCAAAGTGTTTTTTCTGCCAAAAAAATCCTGTATGTTAGAAATGACTAATTGTAGCACAATATTGAATGCCCCAGCAACAAATATGAATAAAGCAAATTGTATCACTGTATCTTTCTCAGTGTGTCAAGGCAAACAAATGAAAATACCATTCTCCTTTACCAAAAAGATCGGATCACCACTGACGCACAGAACTAATGGGCCCAAATTACAGGCTGCGCCCCAATTTCCCACCGCAAACCTGCCTCGTCCCTCAAAGCCTGCCCTTCATCTGTGCTGTGTTAATGTGGGTACATAGTGGAAGCTCAGGGCATCGGCGAGCACTAAATGCGAACACATCCTTCACTGGGAGCAGGATATCACCCTTTGGATCAATCACTGGGAGCAGGATATGCAGAAACCAAGCAGAACCAAGCAGAACCAATGGTGCTAATGAAGCTAGACAAGACAGAAGTGAGCATCGAATGCCTGCTCATTTTGTCCAAAAGCAGTAATGAATAGCAGTAGCACCTCAGATTTGAAGAAAAAACACTCCAAAAGCAACAAGCAAACCTAGTTGTAAATCTTAATTTTGTGCAAAGATGAACATCTGCGGTGGTATTACAAATGACTAAATCACCAGAGACATTTTTCCAATTCACGATATTCAGTAAAACTGTGCTTTCAATAACTATAGATCCCAAATTGTGGCCCTATAATATAATATGTGGTTGGTTATTTAAATAACTCATTAGTTGAAGATGAATAAAGTCATTTATCCACATGCACAGAAGCTGAACAGTTGGACAGAATCCATACAAGCATTTTTAGAATTTTGTCTCAAGAGATTTGGATGAAAGCAGAGTCCGTATGGTGGAGACTGAAGCCAATGCTATCAGCAAGTTTCACTGATAGTCTCAAAGAAGAAACTTGAGGTATGTTGGATTTGGATTTTTGTTTGCCAGATTGATCTGTGTCTCAGTCTGAATTGAGTTATTCACAAGATTCTCAAGAGTTGGTGGATTCATCCTGCTGGCAAAGTTAGTTCGGAAAAAAACATACCGGTAGTTATTTGTGCCAAAGTAGAAAGTCTCAGAAAGTGGCTCAGTCACATGTACATTCTTTTCCAAAGGTCTTCACTGTCGGATGGGAAAAAGCAGCGCAGTGGGAAAATGTGAAAACCCAAGTCAAGGTCACCTGTTCAACATTCTTTGTTTCTTCTGCATCAGTAGAATAAAGAATGTGTAAAAAATCTCTCAAACATTAGATTTTCTAGCTTTGGGACCATACAAACTATGGGATTGTTGAGAGGAGTCAGACAGTACACAAGAGTACATATTGTAACGCAAACAGCGGCTTCCTCCTGCACCACTGTTACAACAGAATACTATTAAAATGTGAACAGGTTTTTGTTGTTTTTAAATTCACTTCAGAAAATATGATCTTCTCATAATATAATTACATTGTCCCACCAGTGTAACACTGTTGAATTTGAATATAACGTCAATAACCTGATAAAGCCATATAATCCTGTGCATTAGTCTCGCCAGTCCGCGCTCTCCTGGGGATCGTTTGAGCCCAGCGTCACAGACAATAGGCATGAAGATGACAGGCGCAGACAGAGACGGCCGGGCGGCATTTCAAATCCCACTGCCTTATTCGGCAATTGATTGTAATTTTGTGTAATCCTCATGCCCAGCATGAGAGAAGAGGAATTCATTTTCTGCAGGAAATGAATTAGCATCGGGCGAGAGATAAAATGGATGTTGGCGCGCGCACCTGAACACAGGAGTTAGAGCGATAATGAGATGCTTTCACTGCCTCTGGACGTTTGCTGGATTGGCTGAGTTCAAAGTGCCAGTGATGTTCCAGGCAGCAGGCTGAGTGAAACACACTTTATCACAATTTGGTGCTAAATAATAGACACCACTTTATTGGAGCTATGTGTGTAGTGACTGTACAAATAAATATTATATCAAAATCTGAAAGAGGAAACCCAACTAAAAAATCTAATAAAAACAAATTCATGAAAAACACATAGCACAATTATTAGCTATAATAAATAAGTTGTGATTTTGATAGACAATGTTAATTCATTTTAATAAGACTTTGTTTTTTTGGGCAGGGCCTACACAGAGTAGGATAAAAACAGAGTTCCCAGACTCGATCCACAGATTGAAAATGACTCTTGGATGAGAGTCGAAATGTTGAGTCCAGATGACTACAACTGAATCTTTTTGTACAATGGAACACTCCAGGACGAATGAGGGATTACACCAACATATTACATTTATTCATTCATTCATTTTCTACCGCTTGTTCCCGTTAGGGGTCGCGGGTGACTGGAGCCTATCCCAGTGCCTTTAGGCCTTAGGCGGGGTACATCCTGGACAGTGGCCAACTCGTCGCAGGGTTAAGCATTTCATTTATTATAATTCTTTTTTGATTATTTTAAACCTGGTTTTGAGGTGCAAATTAAATGAAGATATAAACCCCATACTCTTTAATTCACATTACAACAAATTAATTTTACAAGGCTACAACACATCAAAGAGTAAATATATACAAAAAGTGCTGCTGCCATTTCACAATCACAGTCCAGACAGAAAACCTCCCCTTCACCAACTTTGTGGAGCTAAAATATTCCAAACAGTGCAAAAACATTAAAAACCAAAAAAATAACATAATTAATAAAATACAGACATTTCTTATGAAATCCAGCTGTGGAATTTTGATGTTCAAGATCATAAAGTAAAGTAAAATGACAACAGCTTCAAGTACAGTATAATAGCTCATATAATAATTTAACTGTTCAGGTACAACCAAAGAAAATATGTGAATAAGTGATATTTAAACAGCAGCAACCACAAGTGAGACTAAAATCAATCATTTACAGATGCTGCTATTCTTGATACTGGCAGTTTTCCTTGTTGAGATGATTCAATGATTTAAATAAGAAATCACAGACATTACGTTATTTTGGAAATGTCAGGGGCTAGATGTAATACATAATACTAAATCTGGCCTTTTCACAGACATTATCTTCTGATCCAATTAACCAATCAAACTGAATGTGTCGATAACTTGAGCCAGTTCAAAAAGGCGCAGTTTAAATACAGACTTTAAATGTCCCTGTTTCCAGTGTTGGTCCAATGTATACAGTGCATGATGGGTATCTGATGTCGATGGAGGTTCGCTCAGAGCAGGTCGGGCAAGAGGAGGCCCGGTGGCTTGGGCTCCACACAGTTTATCCAGAAGTTGGCACAGCTGGCGTGGTACTGGTGACCGCCATACAGCAGCTTGAAGTTGTCTGTCTCCGAGTTGAATGCCTAAAATAAAAGTAGAGACAAAAGACACATAACTTAACAAAATTATACTCACTGCAACAACACCACTTACTGTAACTTGTATGGATTCATCACAACATCTACATTAGGTTACGCAGTGTCTGCTGACGTAACTTTCACTTATCTGAGTTTGAGACTAGTGTCAAAAGTATAAAAAATCTGATCGTAATCAATACTAGAATAGAAACTAGATACTGAAAAACATCTGTTAAACATGACAAAATGTGACCTTGTCTGAATAGTTTTGGAATGATCAAAATATAAGACTACATGATAAAATGAAGAGTGTACTATTATATTGTGTTGAAAATTACAGTGTGTCATGTTAAAAAAAAAAAGCATTTTTCTTATCATTCTGCTATCAAGTATCGAGTATTCCTTAGTATCGAAATCAAGTTTGAATTAGTATTAGTTAGTATTTACTACTTGGGGCAAGCACATACTTTTATTTTAATCAGTTCAGACAGCACATTAGGGCTGGGCAATATTGACAAAAATGTATATCCCAATATTTTTTTGACTGACAACTATAGTCAGACGATATGTCCATCCGACAGAAATGTGTTAAAACACGTCTTTCAATGTTTTAGTTCAGGTTTAATTATCAGACAAATGTGAACTGTCACAAAGGTTTAGATGTATCCCCTTTTACCCTTATTTGAAAGTTAACAGAACTTTTTTTATTTTTAATTAGCCCTTTTAAATTTTTTTTTACTACAATCAATATACTCTGTTGTTTTGAAGAGATGCAAAATTTGAATACAGTCACGATATGATCTAAAATTCGATATATTGGACGCCCCTACTACACAATAAGGCCAAAGATAAGATTTATCATTCTTTACATGTACATAGAGTAGCTGCCAATGGTGTTGTTAGTTTTTGGTTATATTTACGTTGCTGCAGAAATAGTGAAGCTGCAGCCGGAGAGGCTTGACTAACATGCAGTGAATCATTGCCTCCCACACACGAGGACAGGGGAAATGCACAAAGCAACAACTGCATGTAAAGAGCACTACACACCATTAAGTCAGACACATCTACACCTGCCACAGTGGAGTCCACAGCTTTTTGAATGACACTTTTCCTCTTTGTAGTAGGCGTTTCTCTCAAATATTTGAAGAGCAAAGTCATCATATTCAGACCTGTTTTGTGCCATAGCCTAGTTATTCCAGTTTTTACATACACTTGAAGTGAATCTTACATTAAAAATGTACTGTATCTTACAATACAATTGAAAGCATCTTGTTTCTAATTCCTCTAAGACTTAGAGTCTACGTAATAACAAAAATGTATATAAAATGCAAATAATTACCGATGACCTCTTGTCATTGTCTCTAGTCAATGCCTGTAAGCAGAAAAGTAGTCATCTTATGGCCACAGACTAATGAATTGCAGAGAAAAAGGTTAAAGGAAAGTGATGGAGCAAGCCCGATATTTTCACCAAGTAGTTCCATCACCAAAAGAATCTGTGACATTGGAAAAAAAAAAAAAAGATAATAAAGCGTTTTACCGTTTATGGGTTTGATAAGCCTCTTCATTCAATGAACCAACGACTACAGAAGTGTGGCTGCCAATCTGCAGCATTGGCCCCTCCAACTACCACCACTCACAGAAGGCAAGGTCGGTGAAGTGTCTTGTTCAAGGACACAACAACAATGTGCACTGGCCTGAGCAGGGTTCAAGACAACCTTCAGGTTGGTGGAGAAGATGTACAACTAAACAAATCTGGAAGTTAAATTTGATCAAATAGGGAAACTATGGAAAGAAAGATGGAACTCCTGTAAAATGACGGAAAGATTAAGATTTATAGCGCTGTTGAAGGAGAAGCTATTGAGCTGAGTGCAACTGGATGAGACATCAGCATTTCCTACCTTTTCCCTACGGTTTGAAAAACATATCAGTTCCTTCAATAAATGACAATGCCACAATCAGTGATGCTGCTGTAGCCATGAGCTGTTTCCCTGCTTCATAATGCTCAGAGGGATGCCATTCTCCACATCATGCATTTTACCGGAGTGGTTCGGCCAAAAATGTAATTAAAATATGAGTTATTAATCTTGGTGCCAGTGGCTCAGGGACAGAACTGCCTCTATAAACAGAAAGAAATGTGAGTGGAAATGTGTACCACGTCTATTGCCAGCTGCACTCCCTGCTTATGACTAATGGATAAGCCACATCTGCTCCAGACCAAGATGCCTCTCCGGCCGCTGGCCTATCCATCTTCAAGAACAGTGTGACCCATCAATGCCACCACCTGCCTTTTCAAGTCTGAGGTCTAAACACGCAACTTAAGAGGCCAAACACAATCAGTGATAGTAACCATGAGTGTTAATAGAAAATAAATGAGGGTTAGCCACAGCTAGTGTGAGGTGAAAGAAAAAAATGACAACCGCCCATGACAAAGCTTTAAACGTTTTGACTTTATGAAGCAAAACTCTTCAGTGCAGCACCAAAATGACTATTCACTTGCACACACATGGTTTGAAAAACACATTGGACTTAGAAATGTAAGGAAGACTGACTTTGGTCAGAGTCTAGCCTCTGGTGGTGTATGCAGAAGGACAACTGTTGTTCATTAAGGGAAGTGCAGCAGAAGTGAAACCTGTCACTTTGGTGTCTGTAGGGCGTGTGGCAAGAAGAAAATAGGCCCCTAGAGGATCCCAGCGGGAATGGATGCAATTAAATTTGGTTGACAGTTTGCAGTCTCATACTCGTTTAAACAGGCGTCCAATAGTGCTTTCCTCTTTGTTCTGCAAAATGTTTCAAAGAAACGTGAGACCATACAATTACACAGTGTTCGTTTTTTGTCTCGTCACAACCACAAACTTAAATAAATTGTATTGCCATTTTTTGTGAATGAGCAACACAAAGTGGCACACAGCTGTAAACTGGAAGGAAGATTATACATGATTTCCTTATTTTTATAATTTTATTTTTTTAAAGAAAATACTGAAAAGTGCATTGTACAAAATTATTCAGCCTCTTTTCCCTGAGTTCAACCAGTTGCTGTCAGAAGTTTCCTGATGATTTCTGAAATATTGAATGTTGAAGTAATGATTCAATAGAGTCCTCTTGTGTGTAATCTAATCTCAGTATAAATGCAGCTATTCTGTGAAGGCCACAGAAGATTGTTAAGAGAATGTTGGGTGGAGAGCAAACCGCATCACAAAAGGAACAGGGATAAAGTAAAGTCAAGTTTAAGGTGGGTTAGGTTCTATAAAGATTTCCCAAGCTTGCATTTGGAAAAGGAAACAAACCTACAACAAACCTACAACAAACCTACCAAGGCATGGCGAACAAGGAAAGCACTGATCAGAGATGCAGCCAAGAAACCCAACTCTGGAAGAGCTGCAGCGATCCACAGCTCAGGAGGACAGGGAGTCTGTCCAGGACGACTATTATTCGCGCACTATCACAAATCTGGCCTTTATGGAAGAGTGGCAAGAAGAAGCCATGGTTGAAAAACAGACATAAGAAGTCCTGTTTGCAGAAGCCATGTGGGAGAAACAACAAATATGTGGAAGAAGGTGCTCTGGTCTGATCAGACCAAAATTGCACTTTTTGGGCTAAAAACAAAACGCTATGTGTGGTGGAAAATGAACATGGCCCATGACTCTGACCACACCATCCCCACTGTCAAACATGGTGGTGCAGCATCATGCTGTGGGGCAGCTTTTCTTCAGCAGGGACAGAGAAGCTGCTCAGAGTTGATGGGAAGCTGGATGGAGCCAAATACAGGGTAATCTCGGAAGAAAACCTTCAGCTGGACAACACTAAACATAAAGCAGAGCTACGATGGAATAGTTTGAACAAAACATATTCAAGTGTTAAAATGGCCCAGTCAAATTGAGAATCTGGGACAAGATCTGAAAACTGCTGTTCACGAATGCTCTCCATCAAATCTAACAGAGCTTGGGCTGTTTTGCAAAGAAGAATGTGCAAACATTTCAGTCTGTTGGTGTACAAAGCTGGTAGAGACAAACTGTACCCACGAGACTTGCAGCTGTAAATGCAGCAAAGGGCGGTTCCACAAAGTATTGACTGAGGGCTGAATACTTTTGCACTTTTGCACTTTTTTCATTTTTATTTTTTTTCATCTGGAAATCATGAACAATTTTCCTTCCACTTCACATTTTGTGTGCCGTTTTCTGTTGCGCTTTCACACAAAAATGTATTTAAGTTTGTGGTCGTGATGTAACAAAATGTGGAAAAGTTCCAGAGGTACAAATACTCTTACAAGCCATTGTATACTGCAAATGTACTCTACTATATGATCATGAATGAAAAGAATATGAATTTTACATACATATACAGTATATATATATATAATAGAACGTACCTTGCTACGAGCATCTACATTTAGAAGGCACACCCCACAGGCTAGCTCCTTGGCGTTCTTGATGCCAGGTCGCAAAATACAAGAGGAAAAATCTAGAGAGGTCTCATCAGGCTGTGGAAAAAATATAAAAGATGATAAGTTTATAGAACAAAATTCTAGCCAAGATCCCATTAAAACCAACTTTTTTCCCAAAGCTAAAAGACTAACACTGAAACATAAATGAGAAAAAGAAATCCACCTGTTACACATCAACACCATGTGTTTGCATTTAGCCTCCCTGAGACTTGGAGTCTGTTCACTGAAACAATATTAGCCTCCTCTGCAGCACAGAGCCCCCATCAGTTTGCTTTAGAGACGGCCACAGACAGCTGAATGGATAAATCTATACTGTCCTTGTCATTCTGCCTGATCCCAGCATCAGACGACCACGTAATACAGACACATCCTAACTCAATCAATACATCATTGATTTCAACCTCATGGACACAAAGACACACTAACACTTCATGAAGTATAGCATTTCAATGGAGGACATATACAGCTCAGACATCTATGCACTGATGTGTACTTCTATATTTCATTTCTGTTGGTCCATCTCACCGCGAGCTTGGCCAGTGACATGAAGCCTATAAGGTTATTCCACACTCGGCTTATGTCTTTCAGCAGCTGCTGTAGTTTCTCTGAGCACACTGCCGTAGCTTTGATGCCCAACTCCACGCGGCGAGTGACGCGATACACTTCCACAACACCTGACAGAAATAAATTACTGTTACTTTTGGTTTGTTCTCATAAATAAAGCGCCAAATTTTCTGTTTTATGGGAGAGTGCCTTAGTAGGACAAGTCTATTTGCTATTGGTTGGATATCAGCAATTAGCTTGAAACTCTTATAATACATCATGTTTTATTAAGTGTTTTCTGAAATTATATAAATGACAGATTTCTTACCAAGCAGGTACTCCATGCCCTGAGCAGACTGGATCACCTCAGTGCAGACAGATGAGCTGCTGATGCTGTTAAGTGTATTGTTAGCTTTGGTGATGACCTATAAGTAAACAATGACCACAGGGAAGGCTTTATTACAAATTCACTTCATCCAAAAGCCAAACATGCAACTTTTTGGTACAAACCTCCAAAGCACTTTCTAGACATCTCTGCCACTCATATGCGTGACGTTCACTCTCCTGAGAAACAGAATATTGATCAGAATAACAAAAAAGTATTAAATAAAGGTAAATGCAACTAGTGCAGGTTTGTCTCACCTCCACCTCCCCGGTCAGGTCCTTGTATTTGTCCCTTATAACAGGTAGGGCAGACTTCTCATTCAAGGTGTTGGATCGGTCCCTGAAGTGCTGCTCTGGAGCTGGAGATGGAGGTGAACGCCCAATCTCTTTCTCACCTAAACTGTGACTTCTCTTATGACAACCTAGAAGGACCAGGAGAAAAACAATTCTAAGAAGAAGCACCATTTTTACAGACATTTAGATTTGGAAAGTGCTCAGCAGTATTTGCAGCTATGAGCTTGTTTGTTTGCAATCATTACACTCCCACTCTAACACTTCCCATCTAACAGAAACGATGGCATGAGCAAATACTTTAATTGTTGACTAACTATAATTACCAACCAGCTCAAAATGTTGAAATGAATTATTCATGAGGGCTCACAGTTCTGTCAAAGAGGAACAACATGCTTTGGCAATAAGACGCTAGGCCCTTTCTATTCCTGTGTGACAGATATCAGCGTGTGCGTGAACAGGTAATGCACCTTCACATCACCCAAAGAGACATAGCATCATTTTACTTTGCCATTGAAGGTAAACTGGGAGAAATGTGGTTTCCAAGGAAATCTATATAAAAAATTACCTTTTAATTGTTTACAAAATTGAATAGCTTAAAGTTTGTGCTTTTCCAGAAGTTTATCATGGTTTACAATCAAATCAATTCAATTTATTTTTGTAACGCCCAAAATCACAACAGCAGTTGCCTCGAGGGGCGACAGTGAAAGATCCAGTGTCCTTAGACCAGGGGTGTCCAAACTATGGCCCGGGGGCCAAATGTGGCCCTCAGACCAATTTTTGTTAGCCCTCAGACTTCCTCCTAAATTGGCTCAAACAACCAAAAGTTGTACATTTTACAGTAAAATTGTAAAGATAAATTGCTCATAGCCTAAATAACAACTATTTTGATATGCTACTGACCTAATATTAATGTTTCAAGCCTTATTAAATGTGGGGAGGCTCATCAACACCGCATCAAATGAAAAAAAGCCAATGATTCACTTCCTTGTCATGTTTTCTGTGGCCCTCCACCCCGTATGTGTTTCAAAATGCGGCCCTCTGTGAAAAAAGTTTGGACACCCCTGCCTTAGACAGTCCCAAGCTCCCCTGTCCTTAGACCCTCCTTATCGACCAGGAAAACTACCAAACCTCTTTGGGGAAAAGCAGAAACCTCGAGGGGTTCCACAGTAAAGGAGAGATCCGACTCCCTCGGACTGACAGGCGGACGCCCTTTGATCCGTCAATCAGTGAACTACACCGTTATCAACAGCGCCATCTACTGCCTGACTGTGTTAGTGCAGTGCCCATGAACCACATCTGCGGCTGGTTATATGTATATTGCAGCAATCAGGCTTAACATTATCTTATGAGGTTGTTTTACTATTATTGATGAAGGTGGATGCGATGCATTTAAAATGTCAAACAAAGCATCACACTTGAACGTTTTGGCCTTATTACAGTCATCTCTTTTTTCTTTGAACCAGAGGGATTTGTCGAAATTTTGTAATCAAAGAGGAAAAAGTCACAATTTTGTGTAGAATTAATCAAAAGATCGACAGATTGAGTCACGTGAAAACATACGGTAAATTATTTAGTTGGGTTTTTGAATCTAGGTCCACACTCAACCCTCTGTCAATAAAAATGTGGTTTTGAGCAGAAGTCAGATTTTGAAGGAAGAAATGTGATTAGTATTTGTGTTAAACTATACAGACTCTGTGCCATTTATGTTCATGAAATCATTACTAAAAGCCTATTTTACTTTGTTTTTGGAAAGACAACATAAAGTCAAACTGAAAATTGAGATCAATCAATACGATCTATTATTTGATAAATATTTTCATATTGCCCGACCCTAATTTTATGCCTGATTGGTGCTACATGTCGAAAATATTTAAAAAACATGATTCCACAAAATTTCACTAATACTCACCTTGAACTGATAGGTCAAAGGTCGCCAGCTCATTTATGATCATCTCCTCACTGGATTTCACTTTGGCTTGGGTGCTTGCTTTGAGAAAGTCTGACTTCCCAAACTTGGGCTTGTCTCCTTGAAACGCCCCAAACTCATCCAGGGCCTCACTCTGGGTGCTGTCTGAGCCTGTCGCCGCGTTGGCAGCCGGAGAGTCGGATTTCTCAGACACAGTGCTGGCAAAGTCCCCAAAATCATCATCGTCCTCAGCACCAGCACCAAAGTCTGTGAGAGCTGCAAACTTGTCAGAGGTGTTGTCCTCAGCAGGGAAGGAGGTGGAAGACTTCCCTAGAGAGGTGCCTGTGATGTTTTCAGAGCTACCAAAACTCAACTCTTTACGGCGTGTGGGGTCCGACGACGGAAGAGACAAAGTCTCCAGACCATGTGGCTTTCTGTCAGCAGAGACACATTCCTCCCGCTCAGACCAGTCGTAATTGGCCAAGGTGCTGAGCGCAGAGGCCTCGAAGCGTTCGAATTTCATGTCATCTCCTTCTGTAATGATAACAGACATACAAGTGGTTCCTGGAGTAATGGATATATGTGGATTAAAAAAGAAGATTGTGGTTTTTCAGGTATTCACTACTAAACTTCAACAAATGTAGACCCGTTTTATTGTTCCAATATATCATTGCTGCATTTAACTCTTTTAAAATGCAGCAATCATATATTTTTGAACAATAAAAAACATAAATAATATTACTGTCAATTATAAAAAATATTCTTTTTATGTATTTGTTAATATCAGTAAAAGTCTGTGAATTGCATTTTGTACAAATTGTGCTCTACAAATAAAGTATGGTTTGATTGTTTGAAAATGGCTGTGGCATTTTTTTTTTTTACCCTGACCTGAAGTGATTGATTTTTGGAATGATCTCAAGTACAGAACAGTGGATGGGAAAGGGGGAAGGTGAAAACAAAAATCCCTTAACACTCCATACAATGCAAATACCAGTCCGAGTACACTAAAGATGAGAGAACGGCATTATAACTTGGCTAAAAGCTCATTAAAGTCTATTTTGACATAATATGTCCTGTAATTAACTAATAAGAAATACAGCTGTTTCTGTCACATTATCCTCATATGATTTATAGGGGTCCAGTGGCAACACATTCAGGTAAGTGTTTGTTAATTACCTACTGCACTGGGGGCAGACTCAAAACTCAGTTTTGGTCTACATTTCTAGAATCATTAACAAAAGCAGGCATTAGTCTCTTTCTTTTGACAGGGGTGATGAACATTGAAGTTGCTGTTGCAAAATGACACACACATGCACGCGCACACACGCGCACACACACACACACACGCGCACACACACACACGCGCACAGACACACACACACACACACACGCGCACAGACACACACACACACACGCGCACAGACACACACACTCTACATCCTGCTTGGCTCTATTCAAGAGGAATTTGTGAAATTGACAAGGACCTACTTCTGTCTGCCTTGTGTAACTGAATATTTACACGTGCAAGTTTAAAAAAAGGACAAAATAAGACGCTTAGTGTTGCAGCAATTCCAACATAAATATTTATTACAACAACATGAGAGTTAGAGAGAAAAGCGTCACAAAGTAGTAAAAGAGCTCTATCAATACAAGAGGTTTGTCAAACTAACATTTGAAAAGGTAGGCTTTAGAGTACAAGGGCATGCAGAGTCTGATAAAAGTAAGAAAACAAAGTGTAAAAGGAAATCACAATTGATTTAGGAAATTAGAAGCAGAAACCAGAATGAGAAGGCACATTCACAGCAAGTCAGTTATTCTGGGAAGAAGACAGACTTAGTTTTTTTTCCAATTTTGATGTAAATAAAGAGAACTGAACAATTGAAAGCCACATTGATAAGCTCAAGGTAGAATTTATTAACCCTTTGAGCGCCTGCAGGATCATGTTTTATTGTACAATATAAAGCCTAGACATGTGTTTTCAAAGGAATGATTGGTTAAATTTCTGTGCTTTGACTAAATTTCAAAAGTTTTTCAGGCACTCAAAGGGTTACAGAAAACAAAAGAGCAACCCTTCACCAGATGTCAGAGGGCCATTCTTACATCCAAGATTCAAAGGTTAAGGAAAACATTAACATGAAATAGATGTCTATTGCTACAGAGATTGTTTGTTAGCAGTCCCAAATGCACAGATGAAAGCAAAGACAAAGTTGTTTAAGATAGAGCAGATTTGACCTGTGGATCCTAATTTATTATATGTGACATATCACATGTATCATTCCACAATAAAAGCGTATATTACTGTAATAAAAATACTATTTCATCTTTATACATTTCTCTCTGAATAAAAACTTGCAATACTGTTATGCATAAGCTTGTAATAATGTTCTTGTCAATTTCACAAATTGTAAAGGCAGGCATACTGCAGCAAAGAGCAAGGCAGGAAGGGCAATACAGACTTGAACAATGTGTACTAATGGACGGTTGCAACAAGTAGTAAATCCATGCTATTATAGCGTATCACAGCTAGTAATACTGCTCCATTATAAAAGGGGTGTGGCCCTACTGTTTGCTGCAGTTCATGAAAATACAATTTAAACACACACTCTGGTCTTAACACTTTTATAGTTCTGTATATTCAAATAAAGGCCAAAGAAAGTAATTGTACTACATTGTATGGGTACAGAAATAAGGCATAGCGCTTTTGTGTTTTCTCTGATAAAAACAATTTGTGTTGTTTTAAGTTACAGACATCTGCAATGAAGAATGCTAAAGCCTACGCTGCATGCAGATTGTGGGATGATGAACAGTTAAATGATCAAGTCCTTGGTCAAATTCTTGATCAGTTATTTTAATGAAACATTAAATGATTAGAATGTACAGGGACTTGCCGACTTGAGTCCCAATACGTCATGAATATTTTTGGTGGAATATGAGCCATGAAAAATGAGAAGTGTCATGAATAATTGACGACTGGAGGGAAGGGAGCAGTGACGAGCACAAGGGGTGGAATGTGAGTGGGTATCTCTACAAAAACACTCAAATTAATCCAACAAACTGAATTTAGAACAGACATACATTTAGAGGAAAACTAAAATTAAAAAGTACAATCAGTCAAGTAAAATACCTGAAATACTCGAATACTGTTATTAGAGATAGCTAAAGATAAATGATCAAAATACTGCTTTCTTTACTTAATCAAAACAGATCTCAATGGCATCCACACGTGTAACAATGCACCAGTAAACGACTCATTTCTACACTACTCTTTCAGTAAACAACAGCTTTTTCTACTAAACTTGTCATTTGAATGACAATAAGGTAGCCTTTTTTCATTGGTATTCAGCCCTGCCCCTGTCAGCACCATTGACCGGTTAATAATGAGCACACACTGCACTGTCAGTGGAGATGCAATGTACACTGAGGCGACAACAAGCACAAGACAACACACTTATCCTAGTCGGAGACAGCAGCTTTGACCTCCATTAGGACACACTCACACATTCAACAAATTACAGATGCAATTACAATTCCATAGGAAAGAATAGGGAAATTAAGTGAATTACTAAAACTATAAATAAATAAATAAATAAATAAATTTGATGAATGATAGAATGGATTGTTTGGAAAGTTGTTATGTATATGAAAACTGATATGCTTTAAGTGTCAAAACTGTCCTGGGCTTTTTATCCTACCATTTACCATTACCTCCCAAATGTGGAACCACTAATAGACACCAGGTCTTTGAGTGCAGTAAAAGAGTGCCTCACCAGAGCAAGCGCACTAGCTCCTCACCTGTAGCGGGGGGCTGGTGTGAGGAGAGTCCTGGCAGGTCCAAGGAACTGTCCGACATCACATGCTTCAAGTCTCCGCCAACATCGTGTTTCAGGTCCAGTTGCACCGAGAGCGCGTCCTCTGAGTCGTCCTTTCCCACGCTGCTGCCCCCGATGGACGGGAGGTCAAGGGATTTTACAGAAGCACAATCCTCCTTGGTGTGTTTGAATGCAGCCACTTTGTCAACTAAAGTCTTTTCAGAGGCGCCAAGGGCCGTGCAGAACTTGGATGCTTGAAAGTCTGCAAAGTCATCATTGTCACTCTTCAGAGAAGAGAAAGAGCCCCCGCCGCTCTCTTTTGAATCATCATAGGTCAGACCGCCCTCTAGAGACAGCTGTTTGAACACGTCATACTTGTCTGAGCCTTGCTGAGACCTAGGGGTCTCTCCCTGAGTCCCTGCACTGTTGTCTTTAGTTTCTTTACTAGAGTTACCAAATGCCATAAAGTCTGCAAAGTCATCTTGGGGCACCGTTGAGCTGCCTCCTGCCTCTGCAATTGGGGCAGCCTCAGGAGAAGAACCAAACAGAGCAAAGTCACCAAAGTCGTCCGTGCCTCCAGACGGGGGCTTAGACCCACCTGGAAGGAGCACTAAGGAGGGGGGCACAGACACAGGGGGAAATGTGCTAGATTTGGTCTCTGAGGAGCCAGAGACAGAAGAAGGAGCAAGAGAAGAGAACATGTCCAGGTCGGCCATGTTGAGTGGGTTTTTGGGCTGAGAAAGAGTCACAGCTGGCTGCTGCTGTGGAAGCTGCTGTAGAGATTGAGAAGTAGGAAATGTAGAGGGAAAAGAAGGCTGAAAGATCTTGGCTTGTTCGGAGGGGTCTAGTGGAGAGATGCTGTCTGCGGTTTTAAAGTCTGTGAAGCCATCATCAGCACTGACTGACTTGAAATCTGCAAATCCTTCTCCTGTGAAAAGAAGAAAATCAGTAAATAACCATCAGTTATATAATATTATTTGCAATACCTCTAGTACTGCAGTGCATAATGATGAACAACCTTTAGCTAACATTAGCATTTAAGTGTTTCCATCAGCCAGGTTCAAGGTTCAGCAGAGGGCAGCAGAGTGCACTCATGACATGACATTTTCAACAGAAAATGCGTTTTTGTATGAAGCAATTTCACTCATTTTGATAAATGGATGGGAGAAGACCAAATTTACAGTGTTTTTTTTTTTTCGTTTAAGAATTGGTTAAATTATGTATAAATGTATATGTATAATAAGAACTAATGCTGGAATATGTGATAAAAAAAACAAAAACCTGTAAAACACACGAAAAGTCTACAAAGATCTAGCTGTCAAAGACTAGACATTCATAACAAATAAGTCTTCCCTGTAAAGAAATGAAAGCACTTTATCACACAACAATTCAGGGTAGTTTTGTTGGTATGACTGGTATGATCAGGTTTTGTTTCTATTATAAATCATAGGTTACAAACATATGGTTTTGGTTGAATGTATATTTGCTCGTACAGACTGGTATAAGATATTCATGTACTGAAATAGGAAATCTGTTCACAGTGCTGGTGTAAGACATAAGAGACAACTAATGGGCTCATTAAGGAGACGTAGCCTGACAAAGACAAAGCAAAGGTCACTGCAAACGCGACTTACTGGAGCTGTGAAAGCGATCTTCATCGGAAACTGTTCTAATGAAATAGGCATGGGAAAAAACACTGATATGAACAGTGAACACTGCAGGCTATTCACAATCAATACATGTGCATGATTTCTAATTCAACATATTTTACTAAACATAAACCCCACATGCAGGGACGTGCTCAGGCCTTTTGAGGGGCAGCTGCTCTACAATGAAAAAAAGGGCACTTCCACAAAATTAATTTATTCATAGCAAGATTATGCTTATTTAGACAGGACTTTTAGGTGTGTACCAGTTTAGCAGCAAAGCCTTGTGCAATAGGTCTGCATGAGCTAAAGGGTCTGGGACAAATAAGAATCAAAAGAAAATGGGGGAGAAAAGGGTGAGTCTGGGGTTTCCAACTTTTTTCGTCTAGACTACATAAGCTTTTGCTCAAACTCGAAGTAATTAATTCAATTTGAATTAAACCGTTTATTCATTTTCCAATAGATATACTGTCAATTATTATTATTATATTCTGTTGTTTTTATTATATTGATGTCTAACTCCAAAATCCTCAAACATGCTTAAGGATGAAAAAATTACTACACAGATAGCATTATCAAATACTATTACATTTTAAGCGCAGCCACTGTCTATGAGCTGCAGCATCACATGGACAGACTCTTAAACCTTAGACCAGAAGTACCTTTTATGAGAAGTTAATTTATTTTTTAATGTATTATTTCATCAGTTGTTTTGCACATAACATAGTGAATAAGCAGTGCATTGTCAAAAATATCAAAATGGCTGTAATCTTCATGGATACCAAACTGTTCTAGTCTTGATTTCACGCTATATGCTGTTAATGATTAGATGGATTCACGCTGCACACGAAGCAGCTGGGATCAGTCCTGTCATTGTGCACACTTCGACTTGCAGAAGCAGTATTTGGCTGCTCTGAGTGGAGGGAAAGGGCACAGGTGGATTCGGGCACACATGAGCAAGCGACAGTCAAGAGAGAGAGGTGCATGTAACAGCAGCTGATTCTATTATTGTATAAACAGTAGTATTTTACATGCCATTTTCAAGGGACAAATAGTAAGCATAACAAATATTTTGCCCACGAGGTCACTTAAAGGGCACAAGGTGCTTGAGCACCACCTGGACTCTCTGTGCACGTCTCTGCGAACATGAAAAGAGACTAAATGTTCTCACTGTTCCACTTTCCCAATTACACTGAATAAATGGCCATCTCGGAGTCTACACCTTGCCAAGATTATTTGAAGTAAGAACATAATCGGATGTTTTATACCAGTGCTTAGAGATTTTGTGCAAAAGCTCCTTACCAACTGGTTTCTTGTCAGCATTTTGCTCCAGCTGTCGAAACACACTGTATTTGTCTCCACTGTCTGGACACAAAGAAACACAGCAACGTTAAAACAGGCATAGAACCAAGCGGTTGTTATAATTTGACCATGGTCACTCTGTTGCCTCTTTACAAAAAAGTGCAAGTTATTCTTGCGAACAAACCACAGTTGTTATAATAGGTACCTGAGGAGGGAGGGGTGGGGTCTGCAGGCTGCTCCAAAGACAGCTGCTTGAAGACGGCATATTTATCAGAGGATGAGGTCGAGCTGGAGCCAGACACAGGAGTCAGCATGGCTGGCACGCTGCAAGAAAAAATAAGTTATAAGGCTTAATCCGTCAAAAGTAATGATTACAAGCTGACTGAGCTGACAGGCCCTATGATGATGTAATAAGCATTTAAATGCTTAATTATTTAAATACTTCTGATCTACAAATATTCTTAAATGATGCCATAAAAAGAGTCAGAGGAAGTTTTTAAAAAAATATATGGAAGTCACTTTTTACTTAACCTACATTTATCTACAGAGCACACAAAATAATTCACAAAGCAATGACCCACACTCATTGTATATAAAAAACTGAATGACACTTAACCCTGAAAAAATCAGTCAAACCCTAAATTTCAGGGAGACTCTATCTGACCAGCTCGTCACACTGGACAATGTCAGTGTAGCCTCCAGTTCTACTGTAAGAAACCTTATAGAAACCTTGAGTCTCATTTGACCAAGAGCTTCATAGCACATATACCGAAAATCAAGCCTGTAAACAACCTACTTTCATCTGCGTAATATAGAAAAAAACTCAGAAAAATCTTGCCAAAAGGACATGCATTTGTTACAGCTAGATTAGACGACTGTAACTTTGTGATTGCAGCGTGTTTCACAAGCTCTATAAAAAGATTTCATGTGGTTCAAAACACAGCAGCAAGATTACTACTACGAGCATGGCCCCATCTTACCTCAAACATGCTATAGCACCATATCATTCAAAAAGAGCACTTCACTCTCAAAATGCTGGACTTTTGGTGGTCCCAAGAGACTCTAAAAGCACAGTAGAGGGTAGAGCACTTATCTACCAAGCTCCTTTGTTATGGAATCACCTCCCTGTTCATGTTAAAGGGGCCAACACAGTCTCTTCATTTAAGACCAGGCTTAAAACGTTCCGCTTTGAAATAGCTTATGATCAGGCCAGTTAGGAACAGAAATAAAACTCAATGTTTTAGCAACGCTACCCAAGGAGCAACTTTGCTAGGGGAAGAATATAAAAATACTTTAAACATAAAACACAAAACAAGGAATACGACAGAGAGCAACTAATAAAATCAAGATATCCAAGACCAAGTTTTAAAAAATTGCCTCATTTTTTTGTCCAGCATAGAAGTCCTATCTAGTCTAAAGTCTGTCAAAAATATCCAATTTCAAATTTAGTCCGAATGTCATTTTTTATAATTTGGGACCAACTCCTTGATTGTTGGTGCAGTTTGCAATTGTAATGTACTTCTTTCCTGCTGCCAGGAGTATGCTACAAAGCTATCCATTGAGTGTGTCCATGGCAGGATTTTTGAGGCCCAAATACATAGTTGTGAGTGGGATGATGTCAAAAACAATATGTAGTACTTTAATTATCCCAGTCCAATATTTATGCGCAACAGGACAGTCCCAAAAGACATGGTAATGCTTTGCCTCCTGGCAACCACAATTTTTCCAACATTTTGAATTTCCTAAATAGTGAACAGTTTGACATGGTGGTGTGAAAAAAACTTGATTTTGTGGTCCTCCACTGTGATGTACATGTATTTTCCCATTCTTTGTCAGTCAAAACAAAATGACCTTCTCTCTCCCATTTATTTTTAGTGGTTGTCCAGAGTATTAATGCATTTCTATAATTTAGATAATGTTCCTCTTGACAGTTCTGATTTTATTTTACTTTTTTAGATTTTTTGGTCCGTAGGCTCTATTGACAGGAGAGCGCAGTGTGAAATGGGGGATGAGAGATAAGGCAGGACACGCAGCAAACTGTCGGAGTTGGGAGTCGAACCCACGGCACATGTGCGCTGCGCCCAACCACTCCACCACCACTGACTGTTCTGATTTATACGCCTTAATAAGAATTTCAGTCAGAGGGATACAATGGCCATTGCTTTGTTTACTTTCTTGGTATTTTCCCTATCAACAATATTCAGTATTTTAGTTCACCTGCATGCTGTTCATTGCCGTTAACGTTTTTCCCCTTAGGAAGCTGCTGCTTCTCCAGTGATGACTGCACCTTAGATGCCCCACCTGATCTCACGACCATGACCTGTAGACTCGGTTGCTCATCAACAGCCTGGATAAATTCTCTCTACACTTTATGAACAGCTCCTAATCTGCCTGGATGACCTCATCCTATACTAGACAAGCCACACTCTCTCCTCCTAAATAGTTCTGGCTCCACAGTCTCTTATCTGCAAATGGAAGTGCGTCAGTCTTGGACCATCTGCAGCCTATCTGTCCGTGGGAGTAGGAGCTCTTCTTCATGGTGGTTCTCCCTGAGCTTTCTACTTTTTCCCAACAGGAAGAAGGAGGATGTAAAGACAGGGGATGCTGGGACAGTTATCCATTTTCTAAAGTTGTGTGAACATTGTTTAAGCTGCTGATTGTTTCATTGTTTGATTATCTAACCTTCTGTTGGCTAAATCAACAATTCTGGAACGCCCACGAGACAAAAATAAATTGAATTAACTTGATATTCTGGATATGCAATGTTATAGAATGTGTCTTACTGTGTGGTATGTAATAAAAAGGCAATACTGCAGAATGACTTGACTAGAATAAATCTCTTTTTTTCTTTTTTTTTATGTAAACAAAGTATATCATTAAGGGGAGATAAAAATACAAAAAACATGGCTTGTACCTATTTTGTGGTGGTGCAGAGAAGCTGCCACTAGTTTCACCCTGGAACTCAGTGAAAGATGAGTCTCCTGTCCCTGGTTTTGGCGCCTCTTGGAAGTCTTGAAAATCATCATCATCTGTTTTTGTTGCCTGCTAGATTGTTCACAAGTGTTAAGGAGAAGGCATCAATAAACTGAAAACTGATATGATCGAGGAGTTACCTGAGCAGGAGGAAAACTGGCAATGAAATTTGTGTTTGCGGGTGCTTGAGCAGGTGCTGCCATAGGCATGACAGATGGACCAGGTGTAGGCATGGACATAGACAACGGAGGCGGGTTCATGAGAGACTGCTGCGGGAGAACTGACGCCAAAGCCATTGCCAGAGCAGGCAGGTTAGGAACAGGCGGGGAGGGAAACTGATTTAGGATTTCCACATTCATTGATGGTAGGCCACTCTAAAGAAGTCAATTTCAAAATATAAAAACAAGCAATTCATGCAATTATACCATCATATTACTGTAGGGCTAAAAAAGTGAACAGATATCTTCACAGAATCTTGTTTACCTGTGCAACACCAATGAGAGAGAGTACAGTATACAGCTCCTCTTTGGTCAACATGCCCGGTGTTGTGCGGTTGGCCGTTGCCCAGATCTGCCCCAGTGCTTCCCGAGGAAGTCCTGATGACATTAGAATGGGATAGAGCTTTGCAGTATCAATCCCAGTTGGAGTCATTGTGAACTCAAGAACTTTTTTGAACATTTCTGAGAAAATAAAACAAAGACACATATAGGCAAAAACCCTTTTGTAGGTTTATTTAAATCAATATGCTCAGTTTTCAAATTGCTTACCTGGAACAAGGTTGTCGTTGTAAACCCAGGCAGGCAATATAGATGGGATATGTTCTTGTTGTTGAAACACACCAACACCTGTTGTGTCACATAAGAGCATAAAAATAAATCTTTATTGATCAAGATATTTGGCATAGCTGTCCAGTGTCACATCCTTGATGTCGTATTGATTGAATATCTCCAATGTTCTTTTCTGTTTTGAGCAGATAAATCAATCATCATCATTAATCAATACACATGAGAAATGTTTGCTGTGTAAAGTCAGACAGAGAGGAAAGCAGCAAAACAAGAGTGAACCATTTGAAAGTGTAGCAGAAAGCCAAGCAGAATCAGGCTTGGATGAATTGTGAATCAAAGTGGACCCGTTCACTTGTGCCCGACAGTACAAACAAAAGCAGTCTAGAGTACATCGTTTCATTTGACATATCATCGCTGTAAGAGACCTGGCCAAAGAGAGAGGGAGCAGCCAAAGAAATGACATCCTTTTACTATCACATAGTTGGTGCATTGCAAGCTTTGATATTACAATGATTGAGTTTGATAGAAGGAAAACAGGACAAAGCCATTAATGATGGGAATATAGCAAAAGAGAAGGGGATAGGCTGGGCGTCTAATAGAATAAGCACTTCTCTCACCACTTTCTCTACTGGTTTGAGAGGATGAGTCAGCAACTGGTGGTTGTACAGGGGCTGACTGAGGGACTTCAGGAGGACTTTCTGTGGTGAAGATGGAACTCAAGTCCTCACTGGCAGCAGCCCAGTCCCTTGCTTTGGTGCTTGATTGGAACTGGGCTAAAACCTTATTCTTACGACCCATTTCAACCAAACTCTGCTTTGACTTAAAGCTAACCTGAGCCATCTTATTGCCTGTGAGATCACAGGATGAGAAAAGCTTCTCCTCCAAGGACGGGCCTAAAGAAGTGAACGAGGAATACACTTAATAGGCTTAACAGTATGAATGAGACATGAACATTTCTGAATAGTCTGTATAATTGGTAGAATTTTCCCATTAAGACACATGAGATCTGCAATAAAAGCAGATGTAGCGTAACAATAATGATCCATCTAGATACCTTTGTTGTGTAATTAAGTGGTTGTGAGGGGGCTGGGAGTATGGAAGAAAAGTTACCTTGAAATGTAGCTTGGGAGCTGGTGCTGACAGCAGAGTGAATTGAAACAGAGGTTTGGGATGGAGGGGAGGAAGAGGACACACCTGTCCTTAAGGAGGGGGACAGTGGTGGCACATGGGAGGACAGGTTAAGGTTTAGTGAGGTAGAACTGTTGGCAGGTCCCTGGACAAAGTCACTAAACTCATCAGCATCCTCAGAAAATTCTGTCCTAGAATTACGGTGTATAGGCTGTGCGTGGGCCTGAGAGGTGAAATCAGAGGTGGAGGACGTGGAAAAGCAAGGGAAGGAAGCAGGTGTCTCTACAGGACCCTGAAAGTCACTAAATTCGTCCTTCTCTTCTGACAGAGTTGAGGGGAGGGAGTGAGTGGAGACAGATGGATGTGATGGCGATGAGTCTGCAAAAATGAAGAAGCTGGTGATAACAATACAACAAACACTATGGAAACCATATTCTTATATTCATGTAAGGCAAGGCTGAAATTATTGTCAAATGAACATTCATTTCACAAATGTATATGAAAAAAAAAAAACAGATTTACAAATGTTATTGCTGGCCACACCAATCCTTGAGTCCTTATACCCACAATATTTCACACTTCATACTATACTCATCACTCACATATTATAAGAAAGTGCTACAGAAAAAGTGAACGTGAGTCAATGGTAGTAATAATGTAAAGATACCTGGCTTCTTGCTTTGTGCCGACGGTGTAGGATGCATTTTAGCGTCTCGGCTGAAGCCATCTAGGTTGCCTTTTATTGCCTCCAAGGCATCATCACGGCTTTTCTCTCCTGTTTGAGACTAAAACAACACTGTAACTGTCACAGAATATTTGGAGAACGACATTAGACAAAGTAGATTTTGAAAGAATCTAACCTTGGGTTTCACACTACTCAACAGTCTTAGCTTCTGTTTCTGCTCCTCAAACTGTCGTCTTTTCCTGTCTTCTTCCAGCATCTTTTGCTGCTGTTCAAGACGTTTTCTGTGGAGGAAAATACACATTTATAAAGCACGTTATTAAACTACACTATAACATTAATGTCACAGTGTCTTACTGATGTTCCTCAGCCATCTGTTTTTGAATATCTGCTGTATACTGTGGCCCTGCAGGTCGCATGCCCATGAACTGAGGCTGCCCCATGAACTGCATTCCAGAAGCCTGCATCCCGATGGCCATCGCGCCCTTATTGTCAAAGGAGAATGGGCAAAAAATGCAGATCATCATTGTTTAACCATAGTAATTTTTGTGGCATAAATCATGCAATTTTCTTTTTTCAAAATATCACAAAAACCCACCTGCATTTGCATGGCACCTGGAGGCATCTGTCCTCCGAAATTCAATCCCATCATTCCTTGCATGTTGGGCTGCATAACCTGTACCATAGGGAAACCCTGTTGTTGCTGCTGCTGTTGTTGCATGGGCACCATACCTGCAATGGCATAAGATATTAACTCACCAGCTTATATAAAAAAGGATAACGAGGGCATGTTAACAGCTCTAGTCATAAGAAATGCCTCTTTCATTCTGCAGTCCAATTCGATGTGTGTGTGTTTAAAATGTGACAAACACACTGGCCTGATAAGCTGACACAAATATTTGGCTTGTAAATTATTATTGCACATAAATGTAATTATCTAAAAAAAATTATGTCTTTATATTTTTTTTGCAGGTTTCTACTTTTCATGAAGAGAATCATCAAATAGCATTGGAAGATAGAATGACTCACCTTGTGATGGACCTAAGCCCCCTCCGACTGGAAACACAAAGCTGAGGAGAATAAAAAGAAGGGCAGTGAGATTATGGTGGATAAATAGGTCAGTCATGAATCAAACAAAACTAAAAACAAGCCTTGAATTTAATAAGGCAAAGTAAAAACATTGTATTTTTTTTTTTTACGGTACAGCATAAAACACATACTTTGAAGAAGGCAAGGCAAGTTTATTTGTAGAGCACAGTTTGTACACAAGGAAATTCAAAGTGCTTCACACAACAGGAAAAAATGCATTAAAATCACAAAGACATGGCAGAAATCACAAAATCTTAATTTAAAAGTGCCATTTTCAGGCTATCCGTCAAATAGTTCAAGACATAAAGAGAAGAGTGCAAAGAAAAGCATTTCAGTCATATGCACAGCCAAACAAAACAGTTTTTAGTTTAGATTTGAACATTGCCAGAGTAGCGGCCTGTCTCACATCTTCAGGAAGACTGTTCCAGATTTTAGCTGCATAAAACTGAAACGGCAGATTCCCATGTTTAGTCCTGACTCTGGGCACCAGCAGGAGGCCGGTCCCTGAGGTCCTCAGAGTCCGAGATGGTTCATATGGCACTAACATGTCCGAGATGTACTTTGGTGCTAGGCCATGGAGAGGCTTGTATACAAGCAGAGCTGCTTTGAAGTCTATTCTCTGAGCCGCAGGGAGCCAGTGCAGAGACCTGAGCACAGGACTAAATGTGATCGTACTTCCTGGTTCTAGTCAGGACCCGAGCAGCAGCGTTCTGGATGTACTGCAGCTGTTTTACAGCTCGTTTGGAGAGGCCAGTGAGCAGGCCGTTACAGTAGTCTAATCTACTAGAGACAAACGCATGGATAAGTCTCTCCAGGTCTGGTTCAGACACTATACTTTTTGATTTTGGCAATGTTTTTTAGATGGTATAAAAGCTGCTGATGTTATTGATCTGACGTGGCTGTTAAAATTCAAATCTGAGTCCATTATTACCCAGATTTCTAACTTGATTTGTAGTTTTTAGAGTGAGACTCTGAAGGTGACTGCTAACACTTTCTCTTTGTTTCTGTGGGCCAAAAGACAATGATTTCAGTCTTGTCTGAGTTCAGCTGGAGAAAGTTGTTTTGCATCCACACACTGATCTGTTGGATGCAGTGACAGAGTGAATCCACTGGTCCATATTCACCTGCCGTCAGTGAAACTTAGATTTGAGTGTCGTCTGCATAATAATTGCATAATTGAAGAAGTACAACTAAAGTAGGTGGCGGTAAATGCACTTTTTCAGTTGGCTGCCAGCCACCATTAAAAGTAACAACGACAACAACAACATATTTTCCAACACCATATTCAGATCAGTAAACATCACTGGACTGGACTGGAGCCAGGCCACACAGGCCTGCGGCTATTTGCAAAATAACTTATTAGAACTGAAATCCTTTGGCCTAGGCTTCTGCTGCATCAACAAATGACTGTTGGTTGGCTATCACTAAAACAAAAATATGTTTAAATTACATTTATGTTTAATTATTGAAAATAAATAGTTCTTCTGAGCATGATGCTCTTAAAGGGCTTTCAGATGCTGACATCTGTTGCCCATGAGACAAGCAGCTTTCTAAGCTTTTATCTTACACAATACTGGGCATAACTATGACAAATACCAGGATGAGGAACAGATTAACGTCCATCCAAAGAGATAAGCAGCAACAGCAGCTGTGAAAGCCCGGCTGCCAGTGCCATAGCCTCTGAGGGACACCTAATCATACAACTTCAAAGATAAAATTAAAGATAAAATCTTGGTGAATACGCAATGATTTGCTAGTCTTACATTTTTACATGCATAACATATATTCTGAACAGTAAAATTAAATTTGACTTCAGATTAAAGTCATGATTCACTCCACACCTTCTCCCCACTGCTGTCGTTCAATACAAACATATAAAAACGTATTAAAAGAATTAGTCAACTGAAACACCATCAACAGATTAATTAACAAAAAATCTGAATAGAGATGAGCAATAGAGGTAGTATCAGAACTGCATTTTAGCCCTCACCACCCCTCATACCCATTGCAAATAAGAGAACATGTTTATCCTTTACTGTTCATTAGGCCGTTTCCCCACTTTTGTTCAGATCTGGTTTAAGTTTCACCTGTTGGATCAGTGACTTCAGCAAGTCAAGGCACACGTAACAAGAAGAACACATTCATTATTTACACAGTCCAAAATCTGTCATGAATGAATTATGAGGTCTCTGTCAAACCCAGAGCGATGGCAGAACATGTCTCTAAAGTTACACATTGTCTATGGAAAGCATAGTTTATTCAGAAAGAAGTGCAATGAGATTAAATAAATCACACAGTGAGCAGATGCACATAAAAGCAGCAGCAGACAGTGGACCTGAGATTGACAGAAGACAATCAGCTGTTTGCAGGCCTGTGCATCGTCACTACACCTCTGTACAGTTCAAGGCACCAGATCAATCGCACGCATTAAATCACAAATGTGTCTCATGCAGAAAGTCCTGTTTACAACGCCAGTGCTCAACAGTATCCATAATCAAAATAGAAATCGCTGTTGAATTAAAAACCGCTCGCTAGCTTTTTCAACCAGACGCTAGCTTGGCCATCTCATCACACAAGCCTCCTACGATTTCAAAACAAGCCCCGTCGCCATCTTGAGGACACTTGGAGATTAATCTGATGGCACATATTGTATCAAACGTGTGTAACACATTTACAGATCACACTTTGTGGAAAGGGAACAGGTTTAAACGCTCAAAATACCTGCCACCTCCCCCAGGTCCTGGTCGCAGCGCCATCTTGATAACAGTAATCATCAGATGACGTAGTCGTGACGTTGGTGCCAGAAAAGCACGGTAAACCCTTCGTTTGGTCTTTCAGGCACTGTCGCTGCACTAAGGAGTTTTTATAATCAAAGATGTGAATATTCATCTGGTGTAGCTATGTGACCAAATATAATAAACAAATGAAAACACAAATGCAACGATGAAATTGAAAAATAAACCATGCCTGGTGGAAGACATGGTTAAATAGTTGTTGCTGTTATTTCTGTTGTTGTAATACTACAATTTTCCAGCAGAAGTCAGTGTTGAACAGTTTTTGCCTGGTCCCTTTAAATCCGATGTTTGCCGACCCACAGAAGACGCCAACTATTTTCGTTTTCAAGACTCACTCACGTCTAAGTACAAAACATAGAAAGGTGGGTTATGTACAATACTGAACTACTTTGTACTCAAGTCAAAATAACTTTACTTCAAAAATAATTTGACTGAAGTAGAACTTCAAAATAATGGTCCAAGAAATTACTATAATACTAATAATTTGGTGAGACTACTGAGAGTAACTGTCTGGAAGTAACATAATTTATCATTTCAATAAATACTATTACTATTACTTACTAATACTATACAGAAAAGTTTGAGCTGTAGACAGACACATTGTCGCCTAATAATGCCTTCTTTCTTGTCCCACTTCTTTTGCTAATAGTTCCAGTATTGTGGTAACAAATTGGGATCGGCCTAAATGATCATCTGAACCTAGTGACCAACATCTTAACTACATAGCATTACTGCCATTGTCGTTATTGTGCCATTCACTTGGCTGTTTCATTGTTACACCAATGACAAGGTGGAGCAACAAGTAAAAGGCTCTGTGCTCATTGTTTTAGGAGCTGCAGTGAAGGATTTACAGCTTAATCACAGTGGAAGATAACTATCCATCACCTGATCTTCTTTTATCCTTCCTTGTATCCCGGCTCTTTTGTATACAAGTGATTTAGGGTCCAAATACATGACAGAAGGAGAAATGCAGTCATTTCAGAACCAACGTTCATTTCATTTTCAGTTCAGGTTAGGCAACAGATTAACATCCAAGAGATTGTGGCGAATAATATTAAATTATTCGGCTATAATATGAAGCTCTTTTACATTAGAAAAGTAATCAGAATCAAAAAAGATTTATTGCCATTGTTAGTGAACAAAATTCACAGGCTAGGAACTTGCTTTTGGTGATTGATAATGATACAATAGCCTGTATAAATTACATCATTCAGCAGCCATAACAAAATGTAGACTATTACTGGGCCTTTTTACAGGCGTATGAGCTTTGAGCTGAGGCAGCCTCCTGCTGAGTGTGCCAGGTTTAGCTGGAGGACACCAGTCACTCGTATCCCCTGGTCTTCAGTGGCAGTGCTGTAGGCAGCCCCCCAGAGGTCTGGAGAGAGCTGAACATTAACCAATGTCCCATTCTGGGTATCCCACTACTCACCACAAATCATTAACATGTCCAGCATCAGCCTGACAGTATCCGCATGACAACATCAGTCTGTCAGAGTCTTTACAGACCTGCAAGCAAAAAGTCAATTTGGACACCATTACAAATTTGTTTTACAAATACAGTTATTGTCTGAACCATAGTAATTAAAGGCTAATGTTGAGCATGTTTGCTAATACAAATGATATGGTTACATTTGAAAAACATGTGGTAACTTCATTGTAAAAAAATACAAATTTATAATGAAAACAAATAAATAAATACATTTGATAAAGAGAAGGCACATGAGTTTCCCTGTAGGTGGGAGCGGTGGTGACGCAGGTCGAAGGCTGCGGATTGTTTCTATTGAGGCCTGACTGATCTCCATGACTGGGCAGTGCACAACAGAAAACCCCTTGATCCCTGGAGGTGATTGAAGACTCCTGTCACAGCAGCTCCATAGATGTGTATGTATTTCTACATAGAGACTTGCTGTAATTCCTGGTCGGAGTGACCAATTAGCCCTGGTGCAGAGTGGCCTCCTGACCCTCAGCTCCTGCTGGGTAGTCTTATCCATTAACCCTTTGGACCTCGGCTGGAGTTGATGTAGTATCTTTTATTCTGCTACTGCAAAACACACTGCCACATTCAGCCTGCAGCTTCCACTTTCCGTGTCTTTGTTCTTATTCTCTGTTCCCTGTGTGTTGTCTCGCTTTTCATGATGACCTCTCATGTCCTTCTCTGCTTTGGCTTTACTGACCTCCCTGTGTCATTCCTGTTGCCATTGGATGTGTTCTATAAAATTCAGATACAGTGATCAATAAGAGGAGGGCCCATAATACCTTGAAGCTACCATCAACCAGTGGCCTAAACAGATTTATTACTGGCATGTTACAGCTACTTAAAAAGTTTAATGGTTTTATGGTATGTGTCAGACAATAGCAACAGCCCATAATGTTTGGACCACGCAGTTCAAAAAGCAATTGCACCAACACTTGTGAAGACAGACTGTCTTTAAAAATGAGCAGATTCAGCAATAAATAATTCTTACGTCTAAACTTCTATTCATTGAATAAGGAATGCTCTGGAAATCAGAATCAGAATCAGAAGAGGTTTCCGAAAAATGAGGGGCTCATATAAATGTGGCTTGTTAAGAAAGAAGTGTTTGATAGACAGTTGAAAGTATACTGATGGGCTTAGAAAATGTCACGTTGAAAGCCCTGCTTAAATACTGCAAGTCATGATAAATCAGCTGCTTTGCGTAATTGTGTCTGTAATTATTTAATATTTCAAAGCACCAATACGTGTATATTGTTGCTGCAAATATTCCGTGAATGCAATGTGTTCTGAACATCTAGTGCCTTGAGATATCTATGTAACCCTACATGCTCATTCAATTAAAACAAGGAACTCAACAAAAACATTCATGACATTTTAACACTGTCCGTTAGGCAAAGCTCTCAATTAAATAAATAAACACATTTTACACTTCTGTTGATGAGTAATAAATACAGTAAATTGTTAGTAGCCATTGGCCTTAAATTGTTTTCCTAAGAAGCTACTAATAGTTTCACAGCTGACCTAAATGTGACTTTGAAAGGGCTTCAAGTTGTATTTTAAGCGCTAACATATGCTAATGAAACTGACAGTTTCCTTTACAAAAAGAGAAAGAAAAAAAAGAAGAGACATGCTCAGATCTTTAGAGGCATCCTGGGTCTGAAAATCAAAGACCTCATTGAAAACCAAATGGAGCAACATCAGGGGACTACAAGGCCACTCTCAGCAGGGCTCCTGAGGGCTTCAGGTCAGCACAGGGACAGAGAAGAAGGCAGAGCACAGGACTGGAGCAGGAGAGACTCATAACTGTGCTGTCAGTTTATGGACCTATAACAATTATACGCATGAAATGGTGATTACATTCCACACTGGATCTAGTCATTCAATACAACTTGGGCAACATGTCTGGGGCAGAAGGAACACACTGCAGACAAGGCTGTCAACCTGGTGGATAAACTGCAGGATATTTGTTGTAAATGACTATCATTGGGACATGACAGGACTACCTACTTTGAGACCATTAGAAAGCTTATTTTTATACTTTTAGCAATAAGTCCCATATATTTGATACAGTACATACACAGTCAATTATGAGAAGACAATGTAATTATATAATGTAGTATGTAAAACTAAGTGTGTGTAAAATGACGAAAGGAACAAAACTCCACGAATATTTTAGGAAAACAAACTTTTACTTGAAATATTAATATTTTCTCAGAAAGTATAAATAACGATTTATGATTGATTTAAATTTTATACAAAAATAATACAATAAGAGAAACAAAATCACATCCTGTCACAATCCCGAGTGTGTGATTACATGGCAGTCCGTATGCCTATAACAGTCACAAACAACCTGTACAATAAAAAGAGTGACCTAATGTTGAACAGATGAAGGGGAGTTTGGGTCCTTTATATACGGGAGGTGATTCAGTCAGGGATGGTCCGATATGGATATTTTGACCCGATATTCAATAATTGTCTTGCTGCAGTGGACTACACCAATTATTGCCAATATTAAGATTTCAAAATCTATATCAAGGCCTACAAATGTTGGGGTTTAGTCCAGTTCAAAAATAAACTTTGTCTGTTTTAAATAATAACAAAATGTATTTCTCCAGAATATTGACTAAATTTAATTTGTTGCGCGAGCGTGTAAACATACAGCCATATTTTCAGCCTAATTGCTCTTGTATTTCCATTTTTACTCATTAGTCTGTTCAAAAAGACAAAGCACACTGAGGACAAACTGGGGCAATTTAGACAAAATATATGTGCCAAATATCAGGTACATTTTCAAAATCGGACCGATGTTGGACCCGATATATTGCCCCCCCCTAGATTCAATTATGTCCAATACTGTTCATGTGAGTGCTCCTCTTCCTTCACAGTAGATTCCTGTATGATTACACTAGCTGCTGTCATAACACGGCGTTCTTTGAAGCCCTATTCAATTTACCAGACAATTAGGATAATGTTTTTGTTTTAAATACTTGTCAATATTTTCATTCTACCCAAGGGGGCATAGTCCTACAGGCCTATGTTGTATCTTTTCTCTTTGTAGGTGGAGTGGGAGCGGGGAGGAGTGGAGAGAGCTATTTCTAAAATGCACCTGAATGTGTGCGCAAACATTAGCCAGAGGTTTCTATGGAAGAGTATGGGACGCAGTTAAGGCATGAGTCAGACCTCCCCTAAGGCAAAACCGGTTCATAAACTTTGCAGGTCAACTTTGAGCGGTGAACTCGAAATATGACTGTCCTTTGGCATAGCTTTTCACACAGTTTCTGGCTTTTGTGTGCTTTAGCTTTTATCAGCTCTAAACAGGGGCTGACTGAATGTACCCCACTTCATCAAGTTAGACCAAGCGGCAGGTAGAAATATTGCAAAGTCCATAAGATTGTCAAAGTCTTTTCAATCACAGTATAAACATTCAACAACCTAAAAATGACTCAGTCCAGTGATATAGATAAAACAAATGTGAAAGAATAACATGGAAGACATATTTCAGTAAAGTCAATATTTCTTATGCATACTAGGCTGTGATTGTCAAACATTTCCACCAGTGTGCAAGGCGATAGAACCGTCAAGGGCATCCAGTAAAGAGATGAAGTCTTTTTTTAAGAGTCTCTTTCTCATTACCGCTTAAAATCATTATGTGCTTCAAATTCTCCTTCATTTTAAGTCCATTTATCATTTTTGGTGCTCGCTGTTGTTGTTCCTTTGCCACAAAAGCAGAACAAATTAAAAGGATGAATAGAAAAATGTAATACTGTTATCAGATTGTGGTTGAAGCAAAAAATAGATATATAAAATTTCAATGTCCGTGTTGATCATTGGTGTGCAACAGTCTTTAGGCCATCCTTGCCGTCAGGGGAGCTTTTTTTCCCCTTCTTCTCTGCACCATTTTCACTTTGCACATAGCAGTCCTGTCCATGTTTGTCGACTGACTCATCTTTCAGTTCGCTGCTTGTTGGTTATTACGCGTTGTCATGGGCTACAGATGCGTGAGGGTGGAAAATCTGCTGCAGTTGCCGGGCACCAGGGAAGTCAGGTGGATGCACTCACCAAGCTTGAAGTGGACACTGTAAGCAAAAGGGAGGCAAAGATGGCGGGAAAGGTTAACACTTAGAAAACATAAAGAAGGAATTTGCTAATATAAAAGTATATATATATATATAAAAACAAAACAGCAAGTCCCTATCAAAATTGTGATCTAAACTAAAACATGTCAGTTTGTAAACAAACACAAGAAGTGCCTTTGAGTGTCGTGAAACGCGCTCTACAAGTGTTATGTATTATTCTGTTTGATTAAAAACAAAAGATGATAAAAGACTAGTAAGGACTTTTCATTTCATTTTTTGGCCACAGCATTCATATAACGTTTTCATTTTTACATTAAAATCTCAGATTAATGACTGCACAGCTACTATGATTATGAAACATTAAGTTTTGTGCAATATGGATATTTACAGATAAAATTATTGCAATATCCAGAATTGTGAATTTCTAATCTACAGGCTTTTCCAATGCTCCATGAGGCCTCCCAGCAAGCACCTGACAAATGAAACCTATGTCAATACAACCCTGCACTCTCATGTGCCACACCTGACCAAATAAATTCCCCATCCTTCTTCTTCTGACTGTGGAAATCCTGGGTTCAATTGAAGTGCTCTTTTTTTGTTGTAAATTTGTTTGTGGAATTTATTTTTCTCCCTCTCCAAGGGGTGGGGGCACGTGACCCAGGTGTGACCCAGCGGCCAACAAACAGTCTCACTTGATAAAGCCGACCTACGGGACGGGTACAACCTGAGTCGTTACACACTGGGGTATAATAGAGGTCTCCAGGTAAACAGTGAGTGTTATTAAGTCGAAGCGTGCTGTTTTGCCAAACCAACATGTTCTCCCATATTAAGTTAAGCTCTGATAAGAAAAGCTAGGAAACTACACTCCAAACACAGGAGGTGATGGTCGAGGGCAAAGAGAACAGACAAAAACACCCACAGCAGTATTTGTTATACAGGCGGTTTTCGGTTAATTAATTAAAAGAAAACTTTTTTGTATTAGTTCACTAAATTAATTGAAATAGGGAAACATGCTTGTTTTATTTATCCTACCATAACACCTTTTTTCATTCATTCAATGTATATTCAGTGCTTGTATTACATCTCGCTACTGTTTAAATTATTTATATGTATTGTAGTGTTGGGCAATTTCACACAAAAAATACAATCACAATTTGTGTCCTAACACTGATCAGTCACAATTTTCTATTTGATTTTGTCCAGGTAAAAGAGAATATAAATGGGTTTCAATATAAATTTTCCTGAACAAAAACAAAAAAGAGTTTAAACATGAAACATGAAATGTCTTGAAAATGACGTGTCTTATACCTCAAGCTCTTTGATTGTTTTATTCTTCTCAGTTAGCTAGTACTTTGTATTGGCCTATTTATAATGCTTACTTTTATGTGAATGTTTAATCTTTATTCTGATGTTGTGACTGATGTCATTCAGGATTGGCATGTTATGTTTTCTCCTGCCAAATTAATCTTTACAAAATCTAAATAATTGCCATTTAAAACAAACCAAAAACCATATACTTTACGATAAAAATACAGTGGCTGGCCAGCCAAGAATACACAATTCTTCTATAATTTACTTCTGTATAGAATATAAAATACACAGGGAGAACTAGTCTGGATCCGAGGAAAAAAACGGCTAAGCATATCAATGACAATTATAGATGAAAATCGATCTTGATTAAAGATCGGATTATTATGATTCTGAAAATATTTATACTTTATCTTTCCTTGTAACAGCTGATACATAGTATTAAGGCTAGTTCTATATGTTGTGCGCTAACCCTTCAGTTTGCACTCTGCATCGCTGTGGGAAATTGAGCGTGTGAAAACAGCATGGACAACATTTTAGGCTAGAGCGCTCACAGAGAGCAGGGAGAAGTTGGAAAGAGGAAGAGTGGTAATTAATCGCAAAAGGAACCCCCGTTGACCTGGGGCCATCTCATCTGTAGCGTCACTGTTGCATGGATTAAAGTAGTAAGACGTAAGGTTGGATAAGTTTGATTTACAGCGAGGCTCATTTCCTGATCGTGGAGTGAAGTGTCTCTTTGCAGCGTGAGGAAAGTGAAAAGAAGGTACATTAATCAAGGGCTGTTCAGGCTGAGGGAACACCTGATTGATTAGACTGTTATTCAAGAGGAAATAAGAAGTGTGAGGAGTGTACTATCTGTATTTCCTGTGTATTTGTTTGAAGGAAATGGAAACTACAAAGCAATAATGTGAATACGTTGAAATTACATTTAATTAACGGTTTTGTGCAAGAATTTAAGGTGGGCTGAATTTATAAAATTGTATTTACCCAAGAGAGGCCCCCAAGTTGGACCATCTTGTTTACAGGTATGTCCTAATATTGAACAAAACAACACACAATCAATACACACACTTCTAGCTGGGCCAATTTGTGAAGTGATTTAACTCTAGATTTAAAAACAATTTCACAAAAAAGATGCAATGATTATGTTGATTTTTCCCAATTTGAATGCAGTATTATGAACATTGTGCCAAGTAGAACCCCATAGAGAAAGGTTAATTTATTATAAAATATTATGATGACGTAAAGAGACTCACTGTTTTGCTGGAGGACATGGAGCTGAGTGTGCTGATGCTGTTGGCGTCCGTGACAACCATCGCCGAGGGGAACCGTGACGTGTGAGAATATTGTGGCGGTTCTTGTTTATGTGGGTACACTGTAGAAAACGTCAAGAAATTCAATAATTTTGGTTTTGTTAATTTCGTTTTCAATGATTTCCTTTATACAAACAAGTGGCACACGAAATTATGTGACAAAGTCTAAGGAACTGGTGGTGGACATGTGGAGGATCAAAGCAGCTGTGACCCCCACCTCCATCCAGGGGTCAGTATGCATGTGGTGGAGGAGTACTTGGGGGTGTATCTGGACAATAAACTGGACTGGGGCAAGAAGGTGGCCGCTGTCTACAAGAAGGGCCAGAGCCATCCCTGCTTTCTGAGGTGGCTTTGACATCTGCAGGACAATGCTGGAAGTCTATGGTGGTCAGTGCCATCATGTACGCTGTGGTCTGCTTGGGCAGCAGTCTGCGCGTGAGGGACACTTATAGACTCAATAAGATCATCAAGAAGGACATGTAGTGGGGGAGGAGCTGGACTTTCTGACTGTCTTGTTGGAGAGGAGGATGTTGTCCAAAATCATGCCTATTCTGGACTTTCTCTCTAATCGCAAGAGCTCATTTAGCAACAGATTGTTACTGAGAGACACTGGAAATCATTCCTGCATGTTGCCATCAAACTACTGAATTCTACTGTAAAATCCTCTGGTAGACTTACAGTGCAATATTCAGCTCACTTGTATTGTGGAATGTTAAGTACACTTGTCAAATTGTGAATATGTAAATAGGTTGTACGGGATATTTATGAGTTAACTTAAAATCTAAATTGTTTGTTCATACAGTACGAGGGAGTTTAGTTGAATAAAAACAGATCTATTGTATTTTCTCCATCTTATTTTATTGTGTTCTTATCTTATTTTAGTTTTAGAACTTTCTTTTTCTTCTACAGGTCGGTTGCCTTTCTCTCACGAAAAGAATTTCCTCTTTGGGATGAATAAAAGTAATTCTGATTCTGAATCAGATTCTTATGAAGATGAAACATTACAGACTACCCAATTACGGATAGTCTTCAATTTCTGCCATTTTATATGGATATAAAAAGATTGCATAGTACATAGGGCTGCAACAATTATAGTACTTTGGCAATTGTAATAATTATCTGGACTATACAGACTCTAAAACATATAAGAAAAAACCTTTTATATATAAAAAATAGCAATATTAAGTCATCATTCCCAAATATTCTCTAGAATCTAGAAGCCTTCAGTCACCATATTTCAACCTTTATTTGGTTAAAATGTACGTAAAAAGTCTCAATGTACAATAGAAATATTTGTTTAAGTAGTCGTTAGTTGATAGGCTCCAGTCACCCGCGACCCCTAATGGGAACAAGCGGTAGAAAATGGATGGATGGATGGATAGTCGTTAGTTGCAGCTCTGATGGTAGAAATGACTTACTGTGTGAATGTGTGACTGTGGCCATAAAAGGCTGTTGGCTCATGTGGCTTGGCGACTGCTGCATCAGACTTTGTTGGTGTGGGCTGTGGAGCGACTGAGAGAACTGGACAGGCTGAAGTGCTGCTAAGCTCCCTGCCACACTGTTGATCACTGGCACTGTTTGGGACTGGGATGTATTTAAACCTGTTGACACCAGAGATGACTGAGTTAGGCACAAACCAAGGGGTGAGAGCGCATTAACTTTGTTTGTCATATGTACTGTACTGTGGACTTACTCTGTGCAATAGCCATGACTCCTGATAAAGGCATGATAAGGTTCTGTGTCTGCTGGTGACTGTGATGGGAACTGTGTATGTTGGTCAACGTGCTCACTGGAGGAAGTCCGCCGCCCGAGCCAGAAATCTGAAACATAAAAAGAGACATAACTATCAAGTAATTCAGTTCATTATAGTTCGTACAGTTGAAGCAACAAACAATTCTACTGCTATGTACTGTTGTCCCTACTGCAAGGTTACATTTATTTGACAAAGTAGTAGTGAATGTACTGACCAAAGGAACAAACCAAACAAAAAGTAAATGGAACCCTAACCTTTGTTTTGGCGTTTTGAACACAGAATAATTAAGAAAGAATAATTGCTCTGTGCTCAGTAGTAGATATATGGAGACATACATACTAAGGGGAAGTGAAAACACTGTGGATCTTGAACTATGTTTCCTTGTCACTGATTAAATATTGTACTAGGGCAGAGGGGGAATTCAGAGCTTTATAGAAAAAAAGCACTAGGCATAATCAAAAGCTGAAGTCATTTCTTTGGCAGAGAAAGCAGCACTCCACCTGAGGCTTCTCTTTGCAGAACATTTGATCAATAGGAAGAGAATGTTTCTTTGTCAGGTTTATTGGCTGTGTCATGAACATGACTGGTGCCGCTGATGAAGGTTGTGAGCCAGTCCAGCCATGGCCACCTCATCTGCACCTCCCAAACACAGCAGCACAATGTGCCTCTTGTCAGTAGGTCCATGGGAGGTTCAGGAACCTGCTTTGTACGCTCATGCTAAATGTAGGCCTGGCCTTATCTAATCTAAGGCCATGAGGCCCAGGTGTGTTCACTCACCATCTTGGCGTCAGGTGACAGCAGACTGTGGCTGGGGTCCAATCCTCCCGGAGACACCTGCTGGAGCACTGACTGACTGGTGACCATGGCGTTGCTGCTGTGATGACTGATGCTGGATGAGGAGGTGACCTCACCCTGGCTGTACCGCACTGAAGGAGAGAGAAACTGTTAGTCTCATGTTTATTGTGGTATGTGGCAAAATGAAAGCCAAAAGATTTCTTAAAACTGAAATACTGGCTCACCTGCTCTTTGCCTCAGACAGAAGAGGGAGGAAAGAGCAAACAAGCACACTGACCTGTCCACGGCTGCTATCTACGCAGCTCAGCCAAGGCCATTCACTAAGTACACTCATTCACTCCAGCAGCTAAACTCCCAAAGTCTCTGATCACTTTGCCGTTCCATCACAAATTATGTTAACAGCAATTACAGCTCTTTGTAAAACCATGTCTTCCATTTGTCTTTCACTTGGGGGTCTACAAAATGCCCCACGCTCAACAATTGACAATCAAATACCTGTTTGCTGATGCAGACCCTCTCTGATATCAACAGAGTAAACATTACACAATTACAAGCGATGTCAAACACATTCTTATCCCACACAGACACTGCCCCGCCCTGAGTGACCGAATGTTTGCCCAAAGATCTCACATCTTCTCTGCCCCTTCGTCCCTGACCCAGGCGACAGTCCCAGCCAGCAAAACCCCAACCACACACTGTGACTGATACACTAAAAGCTGATTCGCGGTAAATTTGGACTAGCAATTTTAGTGGCCACATACAGTTTGTAATGGGCATGGTTATTACAAATTATTACTTGCATTCCCTTTCAACACATTCCCTTTTTTTTTTTTTAAAGGTAGTCAGAACTTTTAGTATTTTTGTTGACCTATAGACTCATTCTTCACAACAAAGCTAGCTAGAAACCTCACAACACTTGACTGGGCCTTGTAAACACTGCCACAGAACAATAAACCACTCAATTGGACTCATGACCCCCATTGCTACACAATAGAGAAAGACCCATAAAAAGGCAGTTATCTTGAAGCTTGCTGATCTTTTAAAAGGTCCAAGGGGGAATGAAATGCTATTCAACTAAGGCAAATTCAATCTAGTGAATCAAAGTGCTATGAAGGAAAATGCAAAAGGCAGTACACAAATTAATTCAGCTTGTAATTATTCTTTTTTATTTTATTTTATTTTTTTCAAATTGAGAGGGCTGTACAGGAAATGTCCATTGAGGACAGGTGGCGAGAACTTCAGAGGAGTGGCAGCAAAAAGCATCTACAGGTTTAAAATGCTCAAGCTCCCTGTGTGTCCCATGTAATATCAAAGCATGCATCCCCAACCCCAGGCACTGGGCTTTGTAGTGCTGCTGCATATGACAGACCTCCTGTGTCTTTGCAGGACGTAGCCATTGCCTTTGTGGTTCCCTGAGAGATGCGGGACAGTGGAAAGTGCAGAGCTAAGGCATACTTTCTGTGGGGCAACCTCTGTTTGGGACTAGCCTGAGGTGACTGGAAAAAGCCACTGCCCACAGAACATACCTCCTGCTACTGTAGCCGATCGGGAACTTCTGACTTGCAACTTTTGGTTCTTTGTCTTTAGAAGTAGCTTACACAGCAATTGCACAGGTTAGATTTAAGTCTCTACCATTTCTGTTTTATGCTTAAAAGAGCCAATTTCATACTGTTACTGAAAGTAAGATTATTACACAATCAAATAGTGGTCATAGTTAAATCACACAAAATGTTCATTACAGTCGGGTTACGTGGATAGTTGTCAGAGTAGAGAATAATATGACCAAAACACAAAGTCACACTGTTTGACTGCCCATCCAATTGTGACCAAGTAACCAATGAAGTGAAACAAAATCAATAAAAACTCCCAAAGTAAGAGGAGTTCCAGCATGCTGACCTAGCAATGACCTCTGTCATATCACTAAAGGTGTGTCGACTGTTTAAGAACAGGGATAGTGGTTTTCTGTATGTCCAAAAGAGAGGTCATCAGTCCTATCTGGCCAATACCACAGCGGACAGCTCCTGCTGCTCCAAGTCTGCTACCAGGCCCAGCACTAGACTAGGCCTGTAAAGGTGAGGGAGGAGAGGGGGCTTTTAAACAGCCCCTCATTGCCCAGTAGAGATAAATGAACCTAGGCTACAGTGACTGCAGTCTTCTAATACACCACAGACAATGGGGTGCCCTGCTGAGGCAGAGTATAGAGAGAAGAAGTCAGAGCAGTGCCTTATCAAAGGCCTTGGAGATGTAGTAGCAAAGGATTTTAATTGTCCATTAAGCATGCATAATACAGCCCGTGCCCTAGCAACGCAATGAGACACCCTGCCGGGAGGCTATTGTCAGCCCGGGTCTGACACTGAAAAACAGCTGATGCTGTCGGCAGCTTGCCAGCAGGAAACCTTGTAAGCAGCCTCAGAGGATTTTGGGAAGTTGTGCCTCCTATCACAGAGACTTCCCTCCTGCTTCTCCAGGACTCCTTTCCTACCACCTTATCGATGACCTCTCTGACTTTGAAACCTGAGGTCAAAGCCTGGTCAGGTGTTCTGGTCAACAAAGCCTTCGAGCAAACAGCCAATCTACAACTGAGACCAATTAATCCACAGGTAAAAGAGCAGGTCAAGTCAAACTGTTTGTTCTCTTCTCCTGTTCGAACACGAGGAGACAACAATAGACCCTGATTGAGTCCCTCAAATCACAGATTTATGGAGGGGGAATGATGACACAGGATAATGCTTTGTAAATCCCATCACCTCTTTTGTTATGTCATACACCCAGGTAGACTCAGTCAGTACTAATTAAGGGAAACACAAACATTAGGTTTGTGAGCTATTGCCTGAAAAGCGTCATTAGCACTAAGTTCATGTAGGAAATGTAGAAATGATGGCGTTAAGAGAAGTGAATGTGAATATGGCTCTGTGACCCTCCACTGACCTCGGCCTGTCACACGAGGCTGCCCTTTGTGTCATGCCCCTTCATGCTGACTTTGGAGTGGAGATTGCAGGTACAATGTGGATTGTTTTCAGTGTGTTTTCAAAGATCAGAATAACAATGGCATTTGCTCAGCTCACTCAGTCATGCTCATTGATCACTCTTTCTCTGCTTCTCTGATCTCATCAACAGGAGGTCTCTTCCTTTATCCTACAATAAGATATCAACTATTTCTTTGAGCTGTATATAAAACAAATATTGTATTATTTTAGCCATTCTAAATATGTCTTTGGTCATTTCTAATGCAAACTCTGTAACTCCATAACACTCTACCTGTCATCTTACTGGGAGGGGAAGCGCTGGTCGGGTGATGAGGTGACCCATGGGACAGCAGTGAATTGATGCCGTGGGTTGGCGTGCTGTAGGCGTCCATGGCCAATTTCTGTCTAAACGCTTCTTCTTTTCGCCGGTTTGCAAACCAGTTGTAAACTCGGACTTCAGTGACTAGGTTGGATCCCAAGCCTTGAGCTTTGGAAGGCGATACGCCTCGCTGAAGACACTCAGCTCTGCAAAATGAAAACATTGTTATATGATCAACATTAAAGGTTCATGCTTTTTAGGGGTGAGATATAAAACAAGACAAGATCATTTATACTACCGGTACATAAATTGTGTGGTTTAGTTCACACGTTTGGCCCCTCAGTTTTAATTTGAATATATGTTGTTTTTTTATTGCTCAGTGTTCTATATTGCACCTTAAGGCCGAGACAAGTTCCTATGTTTGTGAATTTTGTTCATTGACAATGGCAATAAACTCTTTCTGATTCTGATTCTGATTTCATATTTTAGCTGTCATTGCAGTTTCACCTGCACTTAACCCTTTTTATGTCCAATTCTGATGTAAACATGTGTGAAAAAATGTCACGAGATAATTTTCCATGTGTGCAATTTTATCTCGCTATCTCTTGTGGCACGATTTCTTGTTCCATCCCTTCTGCTTTTCAATAAAACAGTAGTATAAATATAGTACCTGTTGCATTCCTCTACCAGAGCTTCTCGTTCCTCCTTGCTAGGGTTCTTCTGCCTCTCGTAAGCCTGGTACAGGATTTGCTGAGATGCAGGACCCCACTTGAAACGATTGCGTCTCATTTTCTTGGAGGATGGTTCACTTACATCATCACCAGACTGACCCATCTGGCCAGGGTTGAACTCTGGGAAAAAATATATTGGGTCCTGGTTGCCTTTGTCTGAGATGTTCCCACCAGCACCTGGGGCCTGGTTGAATTCTAAAAGATAAATGCATTTTAAAAAATATATCATAACACAAGCATTTATAGAATTATGAACATTTATCATAACAAGCACACTGTTCCCCATACATTTCGTTCTGACTACGGTGGCACAAGTTTTTATATCCATATTTTCTCATACAATTAGTGGAGTATAAATACCTATTATTAAGCAGGTTTTTTTCAACAGTACAGTAACTTTTTAGGACAATACAATGAGCAACGATATGTGATTTATTTATGCCAGTATATAGGTTGTTTTAAGACTATGGGGGGCCACTATGTCTCCTCTGTTATTGGGAAACACGGCAAGCAACCATAAATTTGCTGCTGTTCACAGGAACCAACCACCAATCTAACTTCCCCATAGATGTAAATGCTAAATCAAGAGTTGTGCCTTGGTCAATATATTAGAGGCCATGGCTGAGGTGTGAGAAACTCAAATATTAACTTACGTCTGAGAATTTCCCGCTGTTTCCTGACATACCAGGTGTAGAGGGCTGCACGCTTCTGGGTTTTCATGGGCGTGCCTTTGTTGAGGTGCTGTGAGAGGTGAGACTGGTTCAGACCCGTAATGTCCACCACTTCTCGCTGGGGAATGTTGTGTTGCTGCATGTAACCTTTGATCATGCGGGCAGCGCGCCATGGGTCCTCACTATGGGACGGAAAAACATAAAAAACACCGGCCAGGGTTTAACACACAAGTTTCCCAAAAACAAGTAGCCTATGGCTTTTATAAAGTTGGATTGAGTGTATTTAATATATTCTATATAGGCATATATAACATATATATATTTTATATATTTGATATATTTGACATATTTTTGATATAGTTTATATATTTTATATAGTTTATTTATAAATATATGGCCTTGACATTTGAAACCAACGTTATGTTTCTGTTAAAGCCGTCTCTAAATCTTTACCAGGGCTAAGCAGTTCCAAAGGTTAGTCAAGTAAAAACACACCTCATTTCTGTGAAAGAAAAGTATAGCCTATAAAGCATTTCAATAGCACATTCAAGTAAGCATCTTGGAAAAAATATAAAACAGATCCAAAATTTCAATCTTGAAAATTGACAAATAAATGAAAAGCTATTGCCTGTGTGCTCGTGAAGTCTATGAACTTTCCATGTAAAATAGTGCTCAAAAATATATGTTTTTAAATTTACTTAACAGACAACATAAAGCATTGGAAGTAGTAGCCTATGATAAATGATTATATAACATTTAAAAAAGTACTCTCGTGAATGCAATGGATCTATTTTATTAGATTTTCAACAAGTAAACAAGTATTTCTGTAATGAAGGCAAGACTCACCGCGAACAGGCCGACATTTGCGGCTTTAGACACTGACATCAGTAATTAGAGCAAATCTACACACTTCTGTTTGTTTTGGACAATGTGGAGGCCTACGACTAAGTCTGTGGGTTACGTGGGACATGTTAGTTATAACTTTTGACAATGAATAACCAGATCTCCATTCATTCAAATCACACGCCACTGTGTATCTTTCAGTTGATGATTTATAGAATAAAATTAATAATAACAACAGTACACGTGGGTGAGTTTTTAAATATTTATGGTAGCCAACGATGACATTATTATTATTATTATTATTATTATTATTATTATTATTACTGGGCTATTGTACTGAGTATTTGTATTTCTTTAATTATATAGGCCTACGCCTATTCTATAATATTAGGCTATTAGTTGTATTCCCTTTTGCTTGTTCACTGAACTTTAATAAAGAACAAAAATAATCAATATAGATCATTCGTAACTTAGGCCAAAGTGTGGCGGTTTTTTTTTTAATTGTAAACGAGTTGCGTAGCTTAATTTTGACGTTCCTCTTTCAAAGAGGCCACGTGCACTTTTGCCGTTTAATTTAACTCATTTACGACCGAAGTATATGTTTCTGCCCAGTGTTTTAGAGCCGTTCGTGTCGGTTACTCACGCTAACATGCGCTCCACCTCGGCCCGCTGCTCGATGGCCTCCTCGGTGTTCAGAGACTGCAGCTCCTTTAGGATCGGCGGAGTGTCGTAGTCGTCCCCGTCCTCGGAGCCCTCGTCCCCGGACAGTTTGCCCTTGCTGTGGCCGTTTGTGAGCTGGTGAAAGACGGGTTTGGAGTCCGAGTCGCTGCCGTTCATTTTGCCGCTCTGTGGAGACATGGGCATGTTCTCCAGTTTGACCCCGAAGCTCGCGGGGCCCGGGTCCATGTCGTCCAGCGCCTGGATCAGCACATCTTTGGTAAGTCCTGAGTCCAGCAGCGCGCTCAGGAGCTCCTGCTGCAAGGATGTCAGCTTAGAGACCATCTTAGAAAACATCAAAAACCGAACACAGGAATGCTGAGGGCAAGGGGAGTAAAGGGACCAGGCTGAACAGGTTAAAGGAAAGTCATAAGAATCAAACAGGTTTGTCTTTCAGGCCAGAGCTGTGGTCCTCCGCTGCTGGCACCTGCTCCCCTTTTGAGCGGTGGATGGAGCTACTTTGCCATGATGCTTTCTGGGCCAGGGGATATAAAACATGGTAATGAGTGGGCCGGCTGATGGCCCTATGTAAATGCGCACAATGAGCCGAGGTAGACGTGTTTACACTGCTCCACTGCCGCTTTTATTGGCTCTTCTTATCAGGAAAACTTTCATGAACTTTGTACCCTGTTGAAAATGCCATAAAGGCTTTTAAGAAAGGCGAGATCCACATTCACAATATGAGCATTTGATCAGCAGGTCTGAGGAGAACTTAAGGACACTTTTATATTCTTTTGTAGATTTTATTTCACGTATTATATACGCAAGGTTACTAATTTTATACTTTATCTTGGTTTTGGTCTAAACAGCCATCCATTGGACTACAGAACACATATATATTTGTGATAAACATTTTTGATTAGTTCATGCATTTAATGATAACATACAATTATTAGCATACTATTTATGTTTATAGATGTATTACAAATGAAAAGAAAAGATTAACAGTAAGCCTATTTAAGTCGTCTGTATCACTTTGGGCCAAAGATGGATGAGTTCATTGGTTTAATAAGATGTTGTGTCAATATTACTTTTACTCAAACATTGCCGGTCAGTGGGCAAATGCATCACAATAAGTAGCCTATTTTTACAGTAATTTATTGTAGTTAGCTTAGGGATGACTCAAAGAGAAAATTGGAAATCCATATTTACATGTCTGATCGTAAACACCAAAGAAAAAGTGAAAATAGAGAGCAATAACCTCTGTAAATATGTATAGAGGTTTACAACAAGAATCTTAGCCAATTATTGGTCAGAACTGTAATCTTTCAGTGTAGTATCAATGTGGTTGATCATTAGTAATAAGCTGAAATGCTCCCTAACATTAGCCGGAGTCATATAGTTACATCTGCTTTGTCTATGAGGTCGTGTCTGGTGTGACTGCGCACTATGATCATTTCAATATATAACAACAACTTTATTAAAATCCAAAAATGTCCAGTTACAGTACAGAAGAACCAGAAGATAAATGTGTGCCATAAACACAGTTAAGGCCAAAGTAAACCCGAGTTAACTGTCAGCGATAATGTTAATGATTGTATTGCTTTTTGTTTAGTTTTTCTTTTCTTTTTATTTTCTTTTGACGATGCACCATCAAAAATATCAGAATTGTTTTTTCATGAGTTTGTGGCATTAAAACTCCTTTATCTTTGGCTGTTACTGTTGTCATTTCCCTGTGATGCACACCTTGCCCGCCTGCCCTTCGCCCTTGGTTTAAAACTCGCAAGGCCGTCTTGTATGGTTAAGTTAATAACCCAGTGGAAACAGATCAATGGCAGTCTGCAGAGCCAGGTTTGCGGCATTGCCGTCATTGGTATCTTAATGAGGCTAATCAGTGTCTCAATTAGTTTAACACAATGGTGACTTTATAAATCAATATATGGTAATGTGGCCCCTACATGACAGTATATTATTTAATTGTGCTAATAACAGAGGTATTACTGGTTATTATTTAATTATTGTGTGTCAAGGGGATTTTCTTTTTATATCAACATTAACATTAACAGGAAATAAGGTTGTTCTCAATATCAAAATAAACATCAAAGTCAAAATACAATTGATCCGATTTAATATCAATTAAAGCTGCACAATCTTGGGCAATATTGTGAGACAGCTATTAAGCACAGTACTGTGATCTTTATTTTTTATTTTATTGCAATAATTCAATATAGGCCACTTTTTGACACTATAATTTCAGTTATATAATAAAACAAAAATTGTCAATATTGTTATATGGAAACTTTTGCAATACATTGTGCAGCTCTATTATCAACAGACTCTAATGAAAATAAAAACCAACATGCAATATAATGCAGACTTAGAAGAATAATGTGAGGTAAAATTCTATAACTAAATCATAAACAAAATAATGCAACAAGTTGTTGTGAATAAAACATAGCCAAAGACAGCAGGAACAGAGGTGCACATATCCTGACACTTTCACATTTTCCATTTTAATATCTGTCAAAGATTAACAACAAATAATAACAGCAAAAACATAGACAGTCACGTCCGTTGTGAAAGCAGGCTGCAGTGAAGCATGGCATGGAACATGTCCTGCCCATTAGGCCTCTTTCACACCGACCCATGGCACCTGGATTGGGCAAGAAAAGTCAGGAAGTCCAGTGTATCCTCTGTTTGCAAATCATCAGGCGGATTTATATCTGATTTATATATTCTATTTATTATTATTCTATTTATCATATTATATCCAAGAAATACTTGTATAGGACTAAAAACCAACTACATTTAATGACAGTTTGTTCCCACTTTCTGTAATATTGTGGGGTCCATTAGAGGACCAGAGCACTTATATTACATATTTTGGGTACTATTTAAAATGTCTGCTTTATAATAGCAGTTTATGTTTCATTTATTTCTGAATCCTTTTGTTTTTTTTACCTTTGTACCATTTAAAGTCACACAATGTTCACGTTTGTTCCATTGCTCACACCAAGACAACAGTTTCAATCAAAGTATTTTTGTTAATAAAAGAAGCTGTTCTCTGCTTTGGGGACATGTTGTAGCTCAGATGGTGGACAGAGCAGAACAGTTGGAAAGAGGCTGAACTAAAGAGGGCAAGGTTGAGACAGTGCGTGAGTTTTGGGCCTCCTCGGGTCCGGGCCGTTCCGCAGGATGAGCTGGACCTTACCCTCGTGCTGCCATGAACTCGCCGACTGCTTCAACAGTTAAGGAAATGATAGTAGTCAGTTGGAACTTCATGAAGCTTTCTTTAACCTTCCTTTCTTTTAAGTTTAGTTTGCGTAATAATAATGATAATATCCATGGATTCAATGTATAGTGTTCAAATTTACATAGCATTATTCATTCCACACCTGGTGGTGGTGAGCTTCTATTGTAGACATAGCTGCCCTGGGGCAGACTGACTGAAGCGAGGCTGCCAATCTGCTTCGTCTGTCCCTTCGACCACACCGATCACTCACGCACACACCACATTCACAGGCAATGACACAACAACAGTATGCACTACTAAAGCCACTGTTGTTGCCCCACTGAAGTACCTGGTGTCCCCAGCGGGGACACAAGGCCCAACCAACAACTCTGCTCGGACTCCAAGATCTGATGACATGGGGCTTTCTCAAAGTGGGCTGGTCACTTCATAACTAGAAAGAACGCATGCCATTATTCACAAAAATGTATATCTCGATATTTTTTGGGGGAATCCCAATGACGATATTCAGACAGTTTGGCACTCCATCAAAAATGAAAACCTGTTCTGGTTTAGGTCCAGGAATATAACTGATAATGTTAACTATTAAAATGATGAAATATCTTAACATGTTTCTGCTGTCTTTGAAGATATATTTATAATAGATTACTAAGAGTTCTCATTTTGAATCAACCACTGCTTTATTATTCGTTTTTGACATATCTCTCATGGCTTGTGTTAAATTGACAATATGGCAGTAATAGTTACCTCTTTAGTACCCAAACATCATGCCAAATCTGTTGTTATGATAAGCATGTTACTCCTCTGTATTGCTTTAAGAAATCAGTGGGCAGTGGGCTTTCCTACATTGATTGTATCACAGTTTCACTCTCATTGAAACAACAAATTTGATCTTTATCAGGGCAATAAGATTTGATCAGACATTCCAGGAATCAAGGATTTAGCACTCAAGACCATTTCCCTATTTGCTCTTGAGTGATACCTGTTGAATATAAGGAAGAGGAAAGTGATGGAGAGCACTGGTATCCATCCACGCCCAATTCACAAACATGACCGGTGGATGATCCTGTGCCGGGCGCTGTGGAGGTGGCTGGGTCCCCTTTTGGCCTGGTCCTGGGACAGTGTTAGCTCTGTCAACACCATGTACCAGGGCGTGTGTCTGTCTGTGTGCTTGAATCTGAGACTGAAGCTTGAAGTTTCTTATTTGCTCTTTTGACTGCATAAGGTGTGTGTGTGTGTAGCCAGCGACATTGCTTTTCCTCCTCTTTTCTTTTGTTAAATCATGTCAGATCAGAGTGGCTTTGAGGTTGAGCTGTTAATCACAACCTCTGTTCCAGTCTTGTTGGAGAATTAATTTATGTCTTTACTTGGATATCTTTTCATTCAAAAGTCAATAATACATTTGGTATTTTCCAGAATGTAAGGTATATTTTAAGATGAAATAACCAAGATACCAAGTAAATACTGTAACATTTGGGTTTGTCAGTGAGGGCAGAGTGACCTTTTGCATAAACCCCCTCTACTCAACAGTCGAGACACATACTCCCAGGCCTTGAAGTGAAATGGTGCCAATAATCACGTCAGGCAAAACAAAGATTTAACTTAGCCTCAAGTTTATAAGCCTTGTGCCAGGCTAAAGCTGAGTTGGTAGAGCAAGTGCAATACGCGGCAAATACATCTTGTGTAAAAAATGAATTATGATCGGTTCGAAGCTGGTAAATAAAATAAAAAAGTTAAGTAAAAACACAGTTAACAGGGCCTGCATAGAATGCAGTTTGATGGCAAATGCATTACGGACAATACAAACTATAAAATGTTCTGTATGACTTGAATGTGAGCTGAACCACTTAGACTAGATCTTGTAAAATGCTCATTTGTATAGATGTACACAGGAGTGAGTTGATGGGAGAATGCAGTTGTGAAAAGATATGATTTGATGTTTCTGTGTGCAGGGTTGTCCAGGCCAGCTGCTGCTGCTGCTGCTGCTGCTGCTGCTGCTGCTCTCCTGCGAGTTACTGGTCAATATTGACTCAGGTATCTGAGCACAGCCACTTTGTCTGAAGCACAAGGTGAGATATACCTGCTGTCTCTATGATCACAGTCAAAAGCAAAACATGTGTTTTTTTTAAATAAGACGAAATTATTTTAAATTGTCTTCATTGTAAACTATAAACTTCCTTTTCAAAACGGTAGAACTGATTCTCATCCAGAAAGGTGTTTTTAATTATACATTATGACTTTTTTGTTGCAAGTAAATTCAAAGAGGTGGGCAGGGATTGGGGGTAGGTGAAAAAAGATTTTTTATAAACACTCAAGCCTCAAATGAAGGACAAAACAGGGTTATTCAAACATGCATAAATCCCTCAAATGCAACTATGAGTATAAGGTAATAATGATGGAAAAGAGAACATAAAAGTTCATAAAAGTTAAAAATATAAAGATTCTCATTATTATGGTGCCACTGGCAAACCTGATTAAATATATCGATGAAATATCAGATATGATTCATTATTTATAGCATCTCATCTAATGTAGAAAGTGCAGACAATTTCACCATAGCAGGATATTTGTCCACCTGAAGTTACATTTATTCCCTAGTAGTTATTTATTACGCAGCGTTACATTTGCATGGACCTGGTATTCAGAGTTGATCCATGCCAGTGCTTCGGTTTGCATAGCAGTGCAGTTATGGTAACGGCTACATAAGCCTGGTTTTGTTCAGTTGAGAACAGCTAAAGGTGAACGATAGGGTAAAAAGCAGCGAAAAGCGGAAAGAAGTGTTTTAACTTCCTGTTTATTTTACAATACATCACAGAGGTAGTCAAATAATCCATTTAGTAATGTAGACTATAACCAGTCTTATAGCAAAATAGCTGCAGATAACGGTTGATAAATGATTAAGCCCAAAATTCACATTGCCAGTTTATTTATTATAAGAAGATTTACTTGAAGAGTTCAGAATACAAACCAAATGTATACTATGTTACAAGGACTTTTTATTATCTCTATTCACTAGTCAAAACACAATTCAAATGTGGTGTTAGTTGACTAAAACAGTTGTAACCATATGTAATCATACAGACCATGATAATGGGCTGCTTCTGTCACCTCTGTCAAACTCCTGTTAAAGATAATTGCGTGCACCATATCATCTATATCATATGACCCCGTTTTGCTCAGACAAACTGTGCCAGGTCTTTGTAGGGTCAGGGCGTGTCCGATGCAGCTTCATAAATCTGCTGGGCAAAAGACACTGCTGTGTGTCGTACAGTTCACGGCAGAGTCACACCTACAGGGACAAGGCAGAGACGAGCCATGGCGTGATAACGACACTCTTCGTTTAGTACTGCTTAAGGAAATGAGGCTGGAATGTCCTTATCTGATATTTCCCTTATTGAACAGGCTAATTTACATTTAGAAAATTTGTGTTTGTAATCAATGGTGGTGCCCACGAAAAGAATTCAGGTTTATAAGACTGTTTTGTGTCCAGGCTTTGAATAAAAAGGGGAAGAAATTCTAAAAAAATACAACTCCATGGACTTTTGATTCACATTTATTATTTTATTTTATTATTTCATTTTATTTATACAGGGAAAACCCAATGAGACAATTTCTCTTTTTCATGGGTACCCTGTTAAAACACAACACAAAATAGACAACAAACATAGGATACTAAAAGACTATTAAAACATTCAATAATCAAGCTGCACATGAGACTATTTTTGAAATTTTAAGTGGAAGGAGGTAAGGAGGTTTAAGTAAGATGCATAGTTATTACAAAAAACAGCAACATGGAAAAGGAGTTAAATGAAAGAAAGCTGCATCATACTCACGGACAGTTGACCATTATAAATTGCAATATTACAGAACATATATCTAAAAGGAGTTTACACTACTTATTTCACTAAAATGTAGTTAAAATGATTAGATTTTAGCTACAAACTCCAACCTAGTTTTTCCTAGTTTGACAAATTTGATGATTTTTTACTTCCTGGTTGGACATTAGCAGCAGATATGACATACGTAAAGATAATTTCATAAAAGTTACCAATGATAAGACAAATTCCAAAGCTAGCCTATAGTTATGATTTGACAAAGAATATATATGACAACACCTTTATCTTCTTAAAATTATGTTTAAACAAAAATGTGTTTCTTGGGTGCCCTACATTTTTGATGGAATTTTGTGATATACTGTAGATAGAGCAGTCTTTTTTCTTTTTTTTCAACTTTTTCAACATTTTTTCACTATTTCGTCAAGATAAAATCATTTTAATGGTCAATATCACTAAATGCTATATGCACTGGGTTTTATAATAAAGTGATTTCACTTTTTGATAATAGTAGAAGGTGGAAAGTGAAGTAGATTTAGCAGATTTAGCATGCAATCTATACGACCTAAACTCAGACCATGTCAAGGTCGCTAATTTTTAATCTGATAATAATCTTAATTTATTTTTTAAAATGTATTGGCAATTACGGCTTATTTTATGACAAATATAAACTACAAAAGCTAAATTTCAGGCTTGTTCATTACCGCTGTTTGACTGCATTAGACTGAACTGAACCTGGGAGTATTTACAGAACATCAACTGTCTAACTTAACATCCTAGTAGTACTTTAAAGGAGGACTGTGTAGCTTCTGTGGTGTCCTCTTCCTGTTTGTCTCCATGGAGATGTTATTGCCTTATCATTTCATTCCATTAAAACGTCTCCATTTTGCAAGTGTTCAGTTACAGGTGTTTTCATTACCATATGAAAAACCTTGTAAGACATGTGCGATCGCCTCTCCACAGATCCGATCTGGAATTTGCCCTGGGGGGTCACCTGCTTCATCTCAAAGCAAAGCAATACCATCTCCATGGAGACAAATAAGCAGGTGGCGGACCCTTGAGTGCACCTTTATGTTTTCTTTCAGATTTGTTTCAGATATTTTCATGGAAGCTAATATTTTCCTTTGCAGATATAATTTATTCTGATGATTTGCCGTACGTCGAGTAGTGATAGAGATAAGAGTGATGTGGATGTTCGTACAGCTGCCGCTCTGCTCTGTGTTTTTTCCTTCTCCAGTCTGCACTATTGAGATTCAGAAGCAATTACCTGCCTGGCTTCCTCCGCAATTAAAGGCTGGTTCACAGCAGCCTGCTTAATGCACAGGCATGCGCCGAGGCCATTAGCCCGGGCCAAGAGCGGTGCAACACTGAGCACAGACTCTGCAAACGCCACTGTCACCACACTCATGTAACAGCAGCATATGTAACTACACAAATAAAGCCTTTGTCAGTGACTGTATTTTTTATTAAGTGCATTTAAAAACACACACACTTTGAGTAAGTGAAGGCAAATACTTTGAGTAAATGTATACTTGTACCTAGAGGTGGGCAATACTGAATTGGCAAGTAATAACTCTGTATTTCTTTGCATTATCTCAATGTATCTGGAATATTCTTTGTCTTGTGTTTGTTAGAGTTTGAAGTACTGCATAAATTATGGATGGACTGTGAGAATAACAAAAAACTTATTTTATACATGTATTTTAAAGATTACAGCTTTTTAAATAGTTTTTGTGACAGACAGTATCCTCGATATTCAGATTTTGTATTTATCTCCAAAAAACAATTGGTTTATTTTCCATGTTTCGATATATATACTGTTTCTTCCACTTCTACCTGTAAGCAAAATGCAATAGGATACATTTGTTATGAATATTAGTATTATTTATTTTACAGTATAGTAGAGTATTATTTTTACCTTTACCTTTACTTTAGCACATCGATGAAGCAGAGGTCAAATAAGAATTCATTCAAGTATTCATCGGGACTGGTGTTGATTTGGATGAGAAACTTCTTTTTGAAACATTTTCTTGCTATAGAAGTCTCCTGGCTGACTGAGGGATCGTAGAGCCAAGGTACAAAGTCTATATTATTATTTAAGAAGACATTTCCTTGTAAAAATCGAAATCTTGGTCATCTAATTGCCATTTCAACTTTATGTTAGTCATAAAGCAACCGCAAAATGTGGCAGTAGCAACAATAACCTTTGGTGTCAAGATTATTTTTTTTCTGTCAGCATTTTATTTGCCTGCTCTGACAGATGCAGTAGCAGGTTATCTCCTCACATCCAAGTATATAAGCTCTTTTTATTTCTTTTTTCCCAACAGTTAATGTGTAACCCACTGTGAAAGGATTCAGCACATTTCCTTTCTCATATACCAATCGATGTTGGTGTGACTTTACTTAGAGGGAGCAAAAAAGGATCATTGTCAAAACAAACATTGAATTACCTTTGAGAAAACGCTCGGATTGCATTGGGCGCGATATAAAAATGAGAAGAAGAAGAAAATAATTCTTGCTTCATACATCCAACATCCTGCAACCTGATTTGTCTTTGATAGTCATCTCACACACGTGCTCTTTTGGATGTCTTGTCACATTTGGGCCTGGTTCCACCTAATGTAAAAGCTTGGTTATCTATTATTTCATGAGTAAAAAGAACACTCAGTCAACTGTGGCGTCTGTCTTGTCCCCGTGTGATTGCGAAAAGAATCTACAGTTTCCGTCTTTGTGCCTTTGTTTGACCCACCACCGGTAACAAAGAGGAAAGACGTCACTCTATCTGGCCGATGCGTAAAGACTTTCACTTATCTGTACATTTGTAATTCTGTAGGCTACACTTGTATGGTATAATGTAGGGCTGTGTGCAATGAATACAACTTTAATGAAAGTGACATACAATCGTTTTAACTTGTCAGTGATTAGTTTGGGTCTTTTAATTGCGAGGTCTTCAGTCAATCATCAGTAAAGCTTGATGGTTTTTTGAGGATGGAAGATATTTTCGTCTTAAATGGCTCTGGATAAAAGCCTGTCTTGGTTGTGATATTACGATTTGAAAGCAATATTTATTTGTTTTCGAAAGGGCTGGGCAATTAATGGGGATTAGTTGTGTTAATGGCAATGATTAAATGTATGTATCTTTTACTTTTTACATACAGGAACTTTATATTTGCATCTGTTTTAGTGAGACAAGACAAAATCGAATCAATCAACACAACGAAAAACATTTTTATTTTTTTTATCATATTACCTATAGTTGTTGATAAGAATGAAAAAAAAAGTGATCGACCCATTCTCGGAAAAGAAACCAACTAGTTTATCCATTATCGACACCTCTCTCGCATCTCTCACGCTTTGGCAGGAGAACAAGACCTTATTACATTTAATCTGTGAATAATTGAACGCTGAGGCCGACTGTCAAAAGTCACTGTCAACAGACCCTCACAGAGGGGCCCCCACCTCTGCAGCGGTGGACTCTGGCCCTGCATCTCCACGCTTCTCTGCTCATCCTTAAAATTAATTCATCCGCACATCTCGGTGACTCTAACACCACATTAACCCCGACCACGGGAGGCATCCTCGTGGAAAAAATGTCCCTTGCTGAAACATCAGTTTGACCCTTGACACCAGGTCCCTCTTCGTTGCTGCTTTCCCACCGTCGCTGTCTCAAAAAAACTACAACCAAAAAACATGTTATTTAAAAGGAGAACTTTATGAATTTGTACACAACTTAAATTCTATTGTCACTGTGCGGCTAAATCGATGTTAAGCACTTAATGGGCGTGTGTGTTTGTGTGCCGGCATCGCTTCAGAGGGTCACGCCACACTGACTGCTTTCTGGAGGACAACGGGACTCAATTGTGACCCATTAGTTTCTGGCCGGGCTCAGTCATGCAGAGTGCGTTTGTACACGGGGGGACGCGGGGGTGAGCAGCAGTATCAGTGCCCCCCATACCTGTGTGACTGCTCCGACCAGTGACCCACACGACCCCTCCATAACCCCGGTGAGCGCACACAATCCGCGCACCTTCCTTACCTGAACGTTACCTCTCCAACGGCTCATTCACCTGTGTGCACTGTGTCGCCATAAAACAGCACTATCATTTAAAGAGCTGTAAAAGAGGAATCCATAACAAATCTGTAAAAGGTGGTAACATAGTTTGCGGCTCTATTACAGTCCTCTACGCTTATGTTTGGGGTGTGGTGGACAAATTAGCATCGTTTTTGGTGCATAAAATGTGTCACAGTGGTGCTGGACTTTTGCTAAAGCTGGCCAGGAAGGGAACTGGCTTCATCACAGCTTTGATGACATTAGTTTGGATATAGTTCTTTTCATTTAGACACATGATCTAAAAATGTGCAGATATTTTCACATAATAGTATTTGAGGGCCTCACCCAAACTCCTAACGGCAAGCACTCATCAAGTTGTTGCTTTAACCAAAATAAAATACCAGTAATAGAAGAAAAAAAAAACAGAACAAAGTTATGTTATGTGTCTTCAGCTGTCTTGAAAAGTCCTTTCCAAAGTGTTTCAATTTTAGTCCCTCCAACAACATTCATTTGGCCTTTTTGGAGTCTTTTTTTCATATGTGCACACACTTAATTTTTTGTTTTAATGAAAAGAATACATTTTAGTGTTTCGATTATAGTGTGCAAAGAAATATCCCGATCTTAAAATAATTCACAATTACTGACACCATGACAAAACAACAGTGAAACAGATGATTCTATTTCATTCATGTTCCTCAATTATGTCACAAGCCTTCTGAATTAAAATCTCAAATCTCTCTGAATTAAAAAGTAATGATATTGTGACATGAATGACAAAAAAAGCACTTATTTAGGTTCGAATGTGCATTTAAGTTGAATTTTCTGGTGCATAGATGGAAAGGAAATTACTTACCGGTATATTTGTCTTTGACGATTCTCTTTATTATTATTAGTTCTTGTGATTATAATGTGACTTAAATAATTAGGATTATCGAGTAAATGAATAATATTGACATCCCTCCGAGTGTTATGTGCTATTAATATTAGTGTAAGCTTAAAACATTTAATTAATTCAAAATTGTATTAATTCAACAATGCATTCGACTGATATTTTATTTATAGATATTATTATTTTTCTAACAAGAAAACTTCACATGCTTGGAAAAAGACAATTAAAAGTAGGTAAAGGAATGATTAAGCTAATAGGGGTGATGTAGTAGGGAAAAAGTAAGGGTCAAAAAAGGTCATTCCTAATTCTTCTACTGCCCCCTTGTGGTCGAATTTACACTTAATCAATTTTCCTTGCATTTCTTTAAACCTAAATCCAAAATCTTTTCCTCTTTGCCTTATGTTAAAGTATTTGCACAGTTACAAACATGACTTGTGTTGCTTTAGTGGACAGTGGATATTTGTGTTGTGCAGTGAACCAGAGCCATAGCTCCCCTGCAGCCAGTCACTGACGTCCTTCTCATAAAGAGTTGCCCTGTTTTATGGCCTTATTGCCCAACATCACATGCCTTTAGTCCCGGGATATGTTTTCAGATAAGGCAAGAAAGCACCGAAACACTCCTATTCCTGAGAGGCAAGCTACTCATCTAAGTGGTGAGAAATGTAAGGCTAAAATCAAAGATGGCCTTCAGATTTTGAAACACATTTAAAAAAGAATAATGTATTCATACGTAGTGATTTCAAACAATAAAATCACTTAATTTCAAATAAGCAAAGTGACCTCATTACGTTGAAGTTTTATAAATCTAGTCTTTATGATAAGCTGATTGCCTTATCCTTGACAGCCGCGCTTGGGCATGGCAGTAAAGGCGCAGGATTATGAGGTGATGGTCCATAAAGGGTTTGGCTCAGATAAGGTGATTTGAGCGCGGCTGGATTGGTAACTTTGGGGGAGCATCAACCAATGCAACCAAGACATGATTATACTTAGAAATAATACTTTTTTTCACCTTTGAACAAATAATGCTGATCATTTTAGGAAAAAAATAAAGCAGTATGTGTGTTCCAGTAACTGTGCAGACAGAGCCATAAAATAATGCGGCCCATGAAAGGCTACAGTCTTTGACCTGCTCCTCACTTAGTCATCGTGCAGTTTGTTTGAAGATCTGGAAGGCCTCCAAACGTTTAAATTGTATTTCCTTTCTGTGTCATAGCAGTGATTTGACTGTTCATCAATATAGTCTTATACTAAAGAAGACAAAAATAAAGCTCATCACTGAGACAGTAGGCACTGGCACATATCTATTATCATTAGATCTATTGTCCCCAGATCTAGACTTGCTCTGCTTGTATAGGAGCTCAATTGCATTTCAAAATAACAAATCACTCTTGGGTCCGCATGCACAAACAAAATTAAATCAAAATAGAACTAATTTGTATTTCTCCCATTTCACTGCTTGGATACCTGTATCACTACTACAGGCCTACTTAGAATTTAAATGTATATCCCCTTCAAAATTACCGTATATTTCCATATTGCAGATATGATTTGCAGAAATGGTGTAATATGTATTAATGCATGAATAAAATAAATAATGAATGTGTAAAAATGTATCCAGTTGCATTGATACCGTTTACTCGGCTCAGCCAAAGTGAAATGTCCTCTTTCTAATGTCCAGAATGGCCCATTAATGAACTTAATGGCGTATGAGTGATACCACACCTGGGGTAAAACTGCAAACTTCCCGCATAGCAGAGCAAATCGTCATGGCAGCCATTCAAGGCCTATTCAAGGGAAGCCATTAGAACAAACTGCTCCTGGGTGCAGCAAAGCAAACCAGTCAACAGTCTTTATGCAGGAAATTGCCTTGGGCCCCCCTGTACAAGGACGAATACTTATTACAAACATAATGTGAGTAAGACATATAGACCAGAAGATTATGGAAAAAGTTTGTGAATGATAAATAAAAACATCCAACTTGTTTTGTGCCCAAAAAGCTGGTGAGGTAGTGAGTCTGGTCTGTGTGCATACCGCCCTCTAGTGGTCTTTAGTTGAACGTTCTTAAAATAAGTTCTTGCAGAAGCCACACAGAGAAAAGACTACATATTTACTTTAGAAAATTCCCCTTCAAGGATTGTCTCTTGCTTTAAGTGTGAGTGTGTAAGACGTTTATTTAACCTGCGATATTAAAGAGGCGGTGTATTGATTGATTCACCAATGAATTGTTCTTATTCTTGTGGAGAGCTGTTTGATGCTTTCCTCAAAGACCTAAATGACACAAAGCGCATATTTGATCTGGAAAGCTTCTACACTGTACAGGGGGATGCAATGAAGTGTTGCTGTTCTTTCAGTGGTTAAGAGTGCAATCTTTCTGCACTGTTATTATATTTCATTTGAAAAACTGTGTCCAGATGACTAACTTTGAAAGCTTTTCTGCACTGTTATTATAATGCTGTGAGTAGGCTTTAATTGTCAAAACCACTCTGTCACAGCACAACGTAATTCTCTTTTATCAGGTCTTAAGGAAGATTACAATATTTATATTTTCACTTTTATTTTCAACGGTCCATTCGATTGCTTTGCTACTTTGGCCTTATTTGCCTTAATAGGATATTTGTAGACACTGTTCCCCTTTTCGCCAACACCTGATGATTCATCTGGTCTCCTTGTTCTTCTGAAGTGAGGCCTTCAGTCACTGAAGATTTGTAGCCAAGCCAAAATGACTATTTACAAATGAGTGCACTAAAGGACGATGCAATAGGTCAGAACTTAGTGCCAATACCCTGATCAGGCATAATATTATGAGAACACATACTGTAGGTGACGACGTGCATTAGAGGGTGTAGGCATCACACTTCCAAAATGGTTCTAAAGTTGTTTGGGTGTCCTGGTCTGCTGGGCAGTTGTTTATTCAATCAAAATGGTTCAAAGGAATGACAGGTCTGTGGAGTGGAGATCAAAGACCATGTCCAAATGTATTTATTTATCGGATCCCAATTAGTCTTTACATATGTAAAGACTATTCTTCCTGGGGTCCAAGTGGACATAGTTTACAATAAAATCAATACATTATAATAGCTCTGTAAAAGGATTCTACATAACACAGTCCTGTTCCAATGCATTACAAAAAATGATATCAGTACATCAATGGAAACACGCTATAGCACAACCAAGCCGACATTACCTTTTATCATATTGAATATGTTTTTTTTAACATCGTCTTAAAACGGTTTATTGACCTGCATTGTTAAGGCTACAGGGAGCTTGTTCCACAGCACTATCGTGCTGTACATAATTTATTTTAGCGCATTAGTCCTAGGTAGTGGAGGGGTAAAATGTGAAGCAAATTAAATGCCATGCACTGTACTAAAGACAGAAATCTGATTGTGTTTGAAAAGTGTCAGAACTAGGCTTGTCACAATAATTACTTTGACTCATCGTTCAGTGAATAAATAGAAATTATACATTTTGGGGGGGTTAATATTATGTGTACTTTTTCTTTAGGGGGGATTTGAACTGTAAATTATTGAATAAATAAATTATTATAGATACTAAATAAGTCATTAAATGTTATATTTTGCTGTTTATTGCAGCTTGTGTTTTTGTGCATTTGGGATACCTTTTTTGTAAACAAAAACATCCTGCTGTAGGATTCATGTGTCAGTGGCATTATTGTTTATTGCCTATATTTTTATAGGAATATATCATGCTTCAAAATGTATTATTATGACAAGCCTTGACAGAAAACCATTTGTTAGATGGGAGATGGGTTAAAAACTCCACAGCCGCGGATACAAGCAGGAAAGTACACTAAAATAAGATATGTATATTACTGGAAGGGCTGTGACGCACATCTTTTGTGTGCATCAAATGAACAGCGGAAAGCCAGTCAGTTCTGCTTTGCACGTTTGACTGTATTGGTAATGAGAAAACACACAGGACTCAGTTATAAAACATTTAGTCTATAGTGTCAGTACAGTGCAGTGAACCATTGAAGGATCTTGTTTCAGCTACTTTGACCTCAGTCTGTGTCCATAAATTATGTATTGTTCAGTCATTTTTTAATATGTCAGCTTTAGTGTTGCTCCACGGTCTTGTTGAGGACTTTAATTCGCAGGTGATCAAAAAAAACACAGCTCTCTTTGAATCACACCAGTTTTGTGAGTGTGGGTAAAACTTGAGTCAATCTAAACTCTGGTGGAAACTTGGGTCCCTGCAACTTTTCAAACTCCTTCTGATGGTGATTGAATTGTTGACTCAGATTTATATAAATTCCATCTAAATTGCAAGTTTTCCATCTTAAAATTGTACAGGAAATAATACGTTGCCCAAGAGCAAAGCATATCTAAGCATGCTTAAACCAATATCAATAGTGCAGGAGAACAGACCTTTCCAAAACATCCGGAAGATTCACACAAAGCAAAAAAATCACCACACATTACATTTAATAAATACAAGGCAAAGATAAGTCAACAAATATTTTTTTATTTCATTGAGTTTATGGTTTTGGTTCTGTAGCAACCTACTGGATAACTCTAATGAAGTACTCAAGCCAGTTATATGTTTAGAGCAATGACAGGCACACATTTTGTGCAAATTTAACAGCATCTGAACGGCTCCTACACAAAACACAGCAAAAATACGTGCCAGAGAAATGAAATAATTTTTACAAGCAACAAAACCTCAGGAAGACATCCCTCAAAAACAGGCCAGTTTCAAAAGAGCTGCTTCTGAACGATGGCGAGAACTAGAGCCCCGTTTGACCCCAGTGTGGTGGTCCAACTACAACTCAGCCACTGCACCCACTCCACTCAGCAGTACTTTTAACCAGCCTCCAACAACTGTACAGTTAACTAATATAAATATTGACATGACAAAAATAACAATCTGTCAAAATTAGTTTACAAGACATGAGGTCCACCTACAAGCAATTTGTCAATCTACTCTCAGAAGGCCTTTGTTTTTTATTCATATCTGGCAGTCAACATTGGCATTGCAACAAAACATTGAGTTAATGCAACTAAGGCTGTATTAGACAATAGATTGAAAGACACATTCATCAAAATATATATATTTTTTCCATAATTTCATATCAACCACTGAAAAATAACAGCTAATACAAAACAAAAATACTACATCCAAAAACTGAAATATTGGTTAAACCATAAGCCCACACATGCATCCGGTTGTGACCGTTTAGCTGGGAAATGTACATTACGTCATATTACAGGCGTCGTTCTGAAGGAGCCATTTGTTGTCACAGTGAAACGTTTTAAAAAGGACTATGTTAACTTTATGTCAAGTGTGCTTAAATGCTTTTCTAGCTCATCTCTCTTCCAACGTATCATAATCACATGCATTCAAATGCTTTTTTTTTCTCTTAACTAAATTGTGAAATTAACATTCTGCTCAATTAAGGAGCCTCTTTTCACGCCCAATTTTTTTTACAAATCCTGAATGAAATGTTGTAACTGGTGCACACAGGACAATCTCACCATCTAATCCAAAAGAAAGATCTTAGGGTGGAAGTTTTTTTTGTTTTGTTTTTTTAAACAGGAAAGCAGATGCAACTATACATTCTACACTCTCCCTTTCATACAATCAGGGGCCATATGTTTTCCACAACCGTTAATTTAACAGCAATAACAAAAACTACTTCAGTTGCATTCAAATGGCAACTATTAAAAAGTAAACTTACTGTAACATACATATTTAATAGTGTATAGTCCATGCAACTGCGCACGGCTGTTTGCATTGTTATGGTATGTCATTATCAGTGTACGAGAGACATCAGCCACCAGTGCATTATTGATTATGGAAACTCCTTCAACATCTTGCAAAACTGCTCACCCAGATTTGAAAAGCAAAATAGCCACTTGGCCCAAGTAAAAGTAAATGAAATGCTTGGTTTCGTGAGTCACGTAGCTGCCGAAGTTTCTCCCGACGATGCAGTGCCATGTTGGGTTGTACTTCTTGTCGAATTCCTACAACAAAATGGAAAACATATGGGCTAGTAAAAAAATAACCAATGCTTTTCTATAATTTTGGCTAATACTTTCAAAAGTGCAAAAGGGTGCATTACAACCTCCATTAATGGCTTTTGCACCACATTTCAGGCAAAATAATGACACTTAATGGAAGAATTGTCTTTGCACCCCTTTGAAGCATCCTCAGTCAGTTCGGTGTGGACCTGGTTAGGTGGTTATGACAACAATGTAGAATATCGGCGGTTGGAGAAATAGGTGGCATTTCCCAAATTTCTAAATGACGGAAAATGAGGGCTTTGATTGAGCGCAAGGCGTTTCGAAACATATTTTTGGAGCCTGTCCTGTCTACAGACTGATGCCAAAAATAGATATCTTTTTAAATGAATAGAAGAAAGGCACCAGTAGCATTTGCATGGCATGGACTGGCATTGACTACTTGTAGCAAACATGCCTCACCTTTTTGATGTAAGCTGCAATGTCCTTCTCTATGTTGTACTTCTCCATGGCCTGGGTGGCACAGTCCACGGCGTCCTGCTGCATGTCTTCGGACATATCAGCGTTTTTGATCACAGCTTTCCTGTCAGTCATGTTGAAGACGATGGTGGAAGCTGGAGAAGACAGAAAGCACAGAAAATGAACACTACACGTGGAGGGGATGAGGGGGTGTAGGCCGAGTGGTGATCAGCGGCACTCGAGCGACCATCTGTGCGCCTGCCCCGTGTAGGCTGTGGTCCCTTTGTGCGCCACTTACGTCCTAAAATCAAGGCATTTTAGGCCCCGTTTGGACACGACCTGAGATGCACAGAGTGGCTGCGTAAGTTGATACAGGTGGAGTTAAATTACCTAGCAAAATCACTTTCCAATAAAAGCAGCCTCTGTCAATGTCGTTTAATGAATGAGTCCTACATTCATCTACTGATTGTTTAGTATTTATACTAAACTAGACTTGAATGGACCAACTAAACGAAAGACAACAAAGTGGAGTAATACAAGACAAGATGAAGTCGAAATGTGTCAAACCATGCAAGTTGGTGTCGTCTTATGATCAATCCGCCTACTCACCTTAAGGGGACACTGTCGTGCACCTCTGTCAAAAATGGGTAATTTGAGCCTTGTTCGGGGACGCTTTGATAATGCGGTCTGTAATTGCTTTTAAAAGATTTACACAATAAGCATGTAGGCTGTGTCTGCTGCTCCGACAGCTGCCCGCCCTCTGCTGCATGCTGCGCCCTGCCATTGGCTGAGCCGCAGCCTCACGGAGCGGTGCAAGCCTTTTCTCCTGCTCTTCTCTGCCTGCATCTTATTTCATCCCACAATGCATCATTCCAGCGTGCACCACCGACTGGGAAACGGAGCCGATGTAGCTTCTGATGTTGTTGCGTATACGGCATTTTATTAGTTCCGTGTCACAATTTAGCTAGTTTGGCGCTCTTAACTGTAACTTATCGTAAAATGCACTTTTCGTACATTTAAAACAAAAAAACAAAAAACAAATCTACATGCCTGGAAGTGGGCAGAAATCTAATATTCTTATTGATAAAAAGTCAAGAATTAAGACAACTATAACGTTTAATTGTTTTATTGAAAATGCTGGGAAAAATAACAATCATGATGAAAACGACTCCCAAAATAAACCACTTCCCAACCAACACAAATTTTATTTATTTTTTTCATACCAGGCATCTACGACTCCATCCTTTGATCCAACTTCCTGGTCCTCTGTTTCGTTTTCTTCTAATATAAAGCGATTAATCTTTGAAACTTTTAGATGGGTCTACTGTTCAGGGGATCCATTATTTTGTTCTGAAAATCAACTGATTTGAATCCTGGAAAACTGATCCCGATCCGTGCATCCATCCTTGCCTCCATCTTTGCCCTTCCATCCTATCCCTTCCCTAATCGATCCACTCATCCAGCTCCAAGGATTGGGATCCACTGAGCTCCTCCAATCAAAACCTTGAAATACCAGGAAGAAAATCAGAGGCAGACTGTTAGAATGGTGCGAATAGTGGGCCCTAACCTTCCATGTTGAGCACTTAAAAGCTATATACACTACCATTTACTGACATTGAACAATTTACATTTGAGAACAGGTCAAAAGTGGAAAACTCTTGAGCAAAAGTTCAGATATTACATGACATCAAGATGTTACACTTACATCACAACACACTTGTTCTAGGACTGCTTATTCTGTCAACAGCCAGAGTAGCAAGTATCATATTTAACAAGTACAGCACATATGGCTTGAGTAAGTATGACATGCATGATAACAAACCTATTAAAGCATTTAATTTATGAATGAAGCGTACCATTGATTTGACCTGATTGCTCCTCAATTAGATGTCCTATCCTGACCATACAAATGAAATGTGCTCCACAATGGTTTATTCCAAATCACTTTAATCCTTCTCTGCAGATGTCTAAAGGAAGACACAAGGGTAAAATACAGTTAAGCACTGGGCTTCCCACCAACATGACCCACCCCAATAATGAGGCATTCAAACAAAAACTCTATTTCAAAACACTTGCAAAAACATTGAGTGCAGCTTATTTTGACTCAACATTTTTGAAGTCAAACAGCACAAATTGTTATGTTAAAAAAAACTGAGGACAGAACAAAGGGAGATTTTGAGGAAAGCAAAAAGACTGAGATTGAGAGTGTAGAAAAGGTTAAAGAGATTGCTGTAGACCAAAGGTTATCCACAACACTGGGACATAAAATGTAAAAATTAAAAATCATAGCCAACAACTAGAAAATAAGAGGAAAAAACAGGAGGGCATAACACCAAGAAAGGAAAAACAGTGGTAGGTTTAGGAACGGGAACGAGAGCGGCTGTGGCGTGGAGAGTAGCGTGGTGATCCTCTGCCTCGGCCCCGGGAATTGCTTCGACTACGGCTGGCGCTGCGACTGCGGCTTCTGCTTCGACTTCCACGGCTGCGAGATCGAGACCTCCCGTAACTGGGGCTGCGAGGGCCGTCTAGTTTCACACGAATGTATGCAGTCTCTCCCTGGCACAAGACACAAGAGAACTTGACACTGAAAAGCCAACATTCGGAGCTCATGTGGAAATGCCATCATTGAACAGGGCAAAGACAGCCAAACACCTGTTGGATTTTCCCTCCAAAGTACTCACCAAAACAGCAAAGAAACTGTTTCCATGACAATCGATCAAATCAGTGAACATACCTCGTGTGAGCGAAATTTGGTGTTGTCCAGCTTTCGAACAGCATAGGTCATGTCTTCTTTGCGCACAAATTCTACCACTCCAGTGCCATCTCTGTAAACATCAGCATAGCACACATCTCCCGCTTCGCGCATGTGGTCCTTCAGATCCTGCCAGCTGCCACTCTGCGGAAGGCCTGAAAAATAATAAAAATAAAACGGTTGCATTTATTAAGAGGCAGAAGATGCACATGCTCTAGAATATTTCATTGGACATGTGGCATAGTTTCAATAAGCTACTGCAATATTAAATGATTTATTTCCATCCAGTGTTGCATTCCTTTTTTAAAACAAGTTCTTGTGTTCCATCTTTTATTACCAAGATTTTGTATTGATGATGTGAGAGAGTGACCACTGCACAAAGCCTTCTCCAGCTCATCCCAAAGACTCTCACTGGGGTTCAGATCCGTAGATTACCTTCTGCTTCCCCTTAGATGTTTTCTCTGCTTGATGCATTGACCCCCATCAAACATACTGTCTTTTCTATGATCACAGGATTTGAAATGCCGTGTTGCAGCTGAAAGACAACTATCCATGCAGCAATTATTCCAGGAGTTGAGTGCACCACCTGGTCGTAAAACTGGTCTTAAACTACGTCCAATTTAAATCTGAAAGTTAAAACCAGTGCACCAGAAGGATTTAAGCCCTCAAGGCCCTTTGCGTGTTATGCCCAGGTGTAACTTACTCCCAGTGTGGAGCAGGCGGAAGTCCAGCTACAACATGAGTGAAGTTTGGCCAGCGAGCGATAGACGGCAGCGGCATGTGACTGGTGCACTTGGTCCTAACTCCAGTCACTACATTGAGCGTAGCTAAGCTCGACGTAAGGGTTATGACCGATTTAAGACCAGGTGGTGCACTCGACTACAGAGGCTCAATCCCATTTGCGTAGTTGGATCCAGGTGGCAATTTTTACTGGTCAGGTAGTGCATCATCAATCGTATACTTTTTTAAATGGCTGAATGCCAAAAAACAAATTATGATTGGATCCTTGTGATGATATGCCATTTTAACGAGATTAGAGCTGGGAGATAAATCGATTTCAATCAATTAAATCAAATTTGGGATTCATCTCGATTTGTCTGGGATAAAACAGATTTAATTCATCCCCCCTCCACATATCGTGTTCTCGCTACAGGAAGTTCAGCGTGAGTACACAGCAGGCCAATGCGAACAAGAACAACAGAGAAGTTCGAACTGCGGAGTTTAGATGTGTGCGAGAGCGCGGAGGACCGCAAATATGAAACAAAAAGTCCACAATGACGGGCAGAAGACAAGGGAGACTAAAACTGCGGAATTACTCGACCTCAGTGAAGAATCATCTGCAGAGCTGGAGTTACAGCACTCAAAACACAACACAATGTAAACCTGTGCCTCAAGTGAAAACGTTTTACAAACAAGTTTCTAATTTTAATTGATGCCACATAAAACGCAAATGAATTCAGAGCTACTGGAACTGTTGCTCAGATTTAATCTGGCCGGTTTACAATACAGTTCAATACAAGGTAACTAATCCTTCATATGTATTCTAACAGAACAATTAAATCTATGGACGCGGTATGAACTCGCTTTTAATGAATCAGAAAACGAATTTTGCGTAAATCATCATCTCGACTCGAAAATTGAACAATTATATTTTTGACATAAAGAGCCCAGTTGTTTATCCACAAAAGTGACAAAGAAAAGGTTCATAGTTATATTCTGTTCATTTGCTGCACTGTACACTACCAGAGTCAGAGACACTTCTTGTACATAACGTAGTGTTGAAGCCTTGTATTTTTCTCTACCTGCACGGTTGATTTTTATGTTGCATGTTTCTAGTCACCTGACCTTTGTGAAGTGTGCGTTGCAACCCTAGAATTTCACCAATGGGGAACAAATAATTGATTTTACTAGTATTATTGAAGTTGGTCTTTGCATTGATTGTCATAGTTTTTGTTTTTCTTACCAGACACTACGACTCTGTATTCTGAGCGCCTGGATGGAGGACCGTATCTGCCTCTGGGAGCACCACCACCGCCACCGCCGCCGCCGCCGCCGCCGCCACCGCCGCCACCACCACCACCGATCCCTCCAAAACCACCTCCGCCTCCTCCTCCGCCTCTCGAGCCTCTGCCGCTGCGGGGAAACTCCACGCGCAGTCTGTATCCGTCGTAGTCGTAACCATCGCGACCATACACCGCGTCGTCGGCGTCCCTGAAAGGGAACACACATGTAACATGTTAGCTAGCCATGTATCTAGAAGCGTGTTGAATGCAAATGGTAATGAATACACTCGTTTAGTCAGCCATGCTTCTTATTTATGGTGGAGCTTTAATGCCAAAGGCGGAGAGCTAAGCCAAGTAAACTTATCTTAACAGTTAACTGAAAACATGCATGCAATACCACAAAGAGCACCAAACCTCCAACCAAACAAGAGCAACACATCACATTTCCAAAAGGTGATTTCTAATTCACTTAAGATTGGAGTCAGATGTTGTTGCATAGCAAACAAAGGTAATGCCATGATGGACCAGGGAGCTAATTGCTAACTGCAAGCTAATCTTCAACGCTAATGTTACTTACCTTGGGTCCTCAAACTCAATGAACGCAAAGGGCGGGCCTCCTCTTCGGTTTTTTAGGTCAATGTCTCGTATGGTCCCATACTTGTAAAACACATCCTCTACGTCTTTGGTGCGAATATCAGGAGGGAGATTTCCAACATATATTCGGCAGTCGTTGTTTCCTGCGGGGCCTCGTACAACACCGGACATTTTGGCGAGATTAGCGTGCTGCTAAAGAAAAACGATCTTCGGCTAAATAAGACAACAACGGGGAAACGGGTGTTTTTCTGAAGCCCACTGGACCATAGATAGATATCACACGAATGAAAATGTGAAGAAAAATCTCTCAATTTGTGAAAGATATTTCATGTAGAAATTGCGCCGTTTTCTGCCGCCAGACGAAATCACCGACGTGCACCGGAAACACTGCACCCACTGCCGCCACATCCGCCAGACAAAATAGTGCCTGCCCTCCGTGCCTCCGTCACGTAACCATGGATGTATTATATTAACACCCCGTTATTATAATAGATCCATGCCCATGACACACGAAGTAGAAGCTTAAGAGTTGAGTAGAACCCAATGCAAATTAACCTTAGGAAATAGCAAATTGTGTTGTGTTTTTATTACAGCAGCTTACTTGTACAAAGTCACCACCAGTGCAATATAATACATCAATAGTGCAATATAATACATTCATGGTGCAAAGGCCCACGCTCAAAATAGAGATTTAGTTTGGCAGTGCTTATGAATTATTTTTATTGTTATTCGAATTAGAATTTTGTGTGGCGGGAGTACGTGAACTAATAATAAATAAATGATGTTTTATAATCAACCGTTTGCCAATAATATGTACAAAAATAAACCAAATTGCAACTAATAAAACAAAACATGCTATGTGCTAAGAGAAGAGGGTGTTTTTAATGACTTTTTAAAAATATATATATACTCCGAAGATACTTTCAAGTTTCTCTTTAGCTTCATCTTGGTCAAATTTAGTCAAAATCGAATAGTCCCTTGTGCAATTTAAACAACGAATCAACTATTTGAAAGAATAATTGCCAAATTAGTTGATTACCAAAATATGAATTAGTTGAAGCCCTAAATTGCTTTCAGACAAAAGACCCAGCACTATAAATACAAGTTTAATGTCTAAACACAGATTTTCCGACTTGAAATCCTATTGGTATAGTGCTTTTTCTTTCTCTAGCTCTCTCTTTCTCTCTCAATTGTTTTAACGATATAGCGTAAAACACATACTTTGAAGGCAACTACAGTAGATGGCAATAAATGCACCTTTCGACTGCCAACCGCCCTTAAAAGTTACAGAACAATAACAACAACAACAATAACATATTGGTATAGTTTATTTCGTAGATGCAGATTCACAAGGCTCATGACTATTCCAGCTATAAGTATATGTGAGTTATTGTGGCACCAGAATACAGAACACTTGTATGAAGCACTTGCACTATTCAGTATGCATAGATGGAACCATATGTTTGTAGCCCAGATTCGGCATGGTCACAAGTGTACTTGCCCTGACATGCAAGGCTGTTAATCTGTGGATAGAAAAGATGTTTAAACAAAAGGTACGCACCACATAAAGTATGCTGGTTTGTTGACATACCTCTGCTCTTCTAATGAACTGTTCGGTGGCAGCTTTTTCATTCTCTTTGTGCCCTCTCCAGGCTCTGAGTGCTGAGGCCTGAAGGGCACGGCCAAAAGAGAAGGTCAGAATCCATGGTTTAGGAAGAGGGCAGTTGTTGATGGCATTTAGGTGGACCGAGGCCTCCTCCTCACCCTGACCACCAGAGAGAAAAGCCACTCCTGGAGGTAAGAAATATGAAATTGTCTTTGTTAGTCGTTCTATTATGTAAATGGTTTTGTTGTGCAAGACTTCCCTGTGACTGCCGGAGGGACAGTGCGCCGGATGGCAGTGAGAGTAGCCATGGCAACCTCCTCTGGGCTGTACTTTGTGAGGCAGCTGTGTCCAGAGGTGACCATGTTGGGTTTGAGGAGAGTGCCCTCCAGGTAAACATGGTGCTCTGACATGGCTTTGTAGACTGCAGCCAGAACCTAAGATCCACACATTACTAGTTGTAATGAAAACAACACACTTATGCTTCAAAGAAATAGACCCACCTTCTCAGTGACAGACTGACAACGCTTCAGATCATGGTCCCCATCTGGCAAAATCTCTGGCTCAATTATGGGCACAATACCGTGCTATAAACAAATTAAATTAAGTTAGCATTAGGACAAGTTGGACCAATACATTCATTACAACATTAAAAAGACCATATTCCAAAACAGTCTGACCTGTTGACAAATACTGGAGTAGCGTGCAAGTACATTGGCATTCTCTGAGATGGCCAGTTGGGATGGATTGGTGTCACTGATCTTGAGCACACAACGCCACTTTGCAAAAACAGCCCCATCTTTTTTGTACTGTGCACAACGCTCAGACAACCCATCCAGACCTACAAAAAATACACACTTTTTATATTATTTAGAGACAATGCAGCTGAAATACTTTGTGTGCTTCACCTTGTGTAGTAGTTTCCCCACAAGTTCCTGGCAAAGGAACAACACCCTTATCGACCTGAATGAGGGAGGCATGGAAGTTATTCCAAACAGATAAGAGAGCACAAATAAACATATAATACACTTACCTTGACGCCAATCATGATTCCTCTATCTCTGATCATTTTGGCAAATGACAGACCACTGTCCGAGTACTGATAAAGAGTCTCATGGAAAAATATCACTCCTCCAATGCAGCTGTTAATGCGATCATCGGCACTAAACAAGATCTGCCTGAACTGCCTACGGTTCTCCTCGCTGTTCTCCACTCCGACCTGTGCCAGCCGCTTGCCCATGCTTCCTGCAGAGTATAAGGATGCAACAATCAGCGCAGTTCAGCTATACAACAACCGCTAAAGTTATATTAGTAGAATTGCAGTTATACTGACCAACGGACTCATCTGCGGCCAGGATTCCCTTCCCTGGAGAAACAATGCGTAGGGCTGTTTCATGTAGTTCCTTTTTCTGAGTTTCTGAGAGTGTTGGGGGCATCTTGATTGACTGGCTGCAAAGAAAATTAAAAAAGTTCTGGTTAGCCATAAGATGAATGATCAGAATATATATGATTATTTATTATAATTATTATAATAATAATTGTATTATTATTATTATTAATAATAATAATGATAATAATAATAATAATGATAATAATTAATATTATATTTTAAATCATTTAAATCCCCTAGATTAATGTAAAAATAAAACAAAGCTAAAAGGACTTACCTGAGAAAATGAAATCAATTATAAATGTCCAGATCTGTGATGAACACTGACAGCAGCTCTCTGTCGACTTGAGTTTGTATTGAGCTGAAGTATGTCACCCACTGTACGCCCACACCTCTGGGCGGGACTTTTACGCCCACTTTTGCCCCAAATAAAGAAATATACTTTTAATGAATCACAGTTTGATATTTTTTAGATATTCAACCGCTTACATTATCTTCCACTTTAATATCTGGTATTAGTAAACTTCAGTTTGCATCATATTTATCGCTATGAATAATGCACCCATTAACAACGTTTTATGCAGTATTAATAATATTTTTGAAAGTTCTGAACCACATTTTTTATCGATCATTGGCATCCAGTACTAGTAATGAATTTGTATATGAGCAACCTAATTTAATTTAACACCCCATCCCCGTCATACTGCACCTTACCATGAGCTATTTCTATTTTAATTAGAAAAAGTATGCCCAGAGGAAATGTCCGGTCTCTCGACAATTTGATCCTCACCCTTGAGTTCTCTGGGGTCTTTACGTCTTAGAGCAATTTTTGCTCTTGGTGGCTCATGGGCTTTAATATGCACAGCAAAAAGTCAGTGGTAAAAATGTAAATCCATTTTTTTTATGTGGCATTCATGATTATGTAATATTATAGATTCCCAAAATATTTCAGTGAGGAGTCTTATATACTGTACTTAACTGTACTAAATGCAACTTCTAAATTAAACTTCAACTGTAGGTAAATGTAAATGTTTCTCAGTTTTCAGTTATTTCAAAATAAGATTATGAAACTAAATGGACCCAGATACTAACCGATACTAAAACTTGTATTAAAACTAGATACTCATTTGAAAAGTAACGATATTGGGGGGGAAATATATCACAAAAATAGGAAAGAATTGGCTGTTTTAGAATGCTCTTCATCTACCTACCACATAACTAGAATAAGACCACATAGTAACATGAAAGGAACTATAGGCTATGACCTAAAGTATCGGAGTTCTGAGATATCAAGTAAAAACTGACACCAATCGTAATGGTGAGTTATGTGCAAAAACATGATGGTTAAGTTATTGATGTTGTCAATTGGTGTTTTGGTTCTCAAGTATCCAAGTATCTAAATTGAGTTTGACATTTTGAAACTATGACACTTCAAAAGTCCCTGCAGCAATGTCATAATGTGTACATTGTGTGGTAGCAAGGCCAGTCTACAGTAAAAGCTATTAAAAGAATTGAGAAGACTTCTTTCTTGAATTGTGGGTCAGTGTGTCTGACTGTGAATGAGATGTGGGTCAATGGACTGGCCGCCACGAGCGCAGACACACAACACAGACATGATGAACCTATCAAAGACAAGGGCCTGAGACGGAGGTAATGTCATTTGGTAGAAGCGTGGGGAGGTAGAGTACCATTTAAATATAGGATGCTTTAAGGAGTGCAGCAATTATAAGTGACTGCCTCTGCTGGGACCTTGGCAATTCCTCTGTTACCCAATTAAAAATATTTAATAACACTGGTCCTAAATTTTCTGTCCTATTAAGGTTGTCCTCAATAGATTTATGAGTGTAGCACTAACTGGGTCATATCAAGACAGTGCAGGAGAAAACGCATGGCTTGAAATTGTATGTTGTATTATAAAAAAAATGTTAAATAGAAAGTTGCATAGTACATCATTGCAGTGTAAGTGAAAGGTTTGAGGGGGAAATAATACAAAACAGGACTTTATCATTCAACTAATTATTTACAAAATGCCTTTGCATCAAAAAAGCTGAACACTTTTGACAAAATATTCAAGCGGTAAAACATCTAAAGAACAGGCAACACAATACACAATTGAATATGGTCTTTAGCTCTGTGTGCTACTGCTCAAACACTTGATTGTTCTGTATACCAAGTGACGTTAAGCTCTAAACGGCCACATCCTCGTTGGCTAAGGATGGGGATCCTTGAGAAAGATATGTTGGCGAGTGATGGACTTCACAGTCAAAGTTTTTCAAATAGTCCACTGTAAGGCCTCGCTTTGCCTTGGCTGACCAGTCCGGGTGAGTCCTGAGCTTAAGAATGACCTCAATTGGAGTCTTCTGCAGAATTTCAGAGTCAAACGAAGTCCCTCTGAAGAAAGCCAGCATTTGGAAACAGTCGAGATTACGGAGGCGATTCACAGGGTTTTTAGACAGAAGCTGTAAGACATAAAAACACTATTAAACTCACTGCTGTTGCTTGTGTAACTAAGGGAAATGTGTGCAGTGACATGTACACACCTCAGTGAGAAGTACAGTAAGTGCAGTGCTGCATGTGTTGGGAATGGCATAAGGGCACTGCCTGACCTTGTTCAACATTGCAATGTGGCCCGACTCTGGAGGCACTGGTAACTAACATTATCAAAATCAATACCGGTTTATGGCATTTCAATGTCAACAGAATAAATAAAGTACCCAACAGGGTAAGGCTCCTTACCTCACCTGTTGCCAGGCAATAGAGCATGACACCAAGTGACCACCAGTCGGCAGCGTGGTTGTACGGACCTCCACCTAAAACCTCAGGGGCTATGGAGGAAATAGGTATAATGTGGGCAAAGCTGAACCAAACTTACTACTTGACTTAATTTTATAATATGAAAACTCGTCTTACCCATGTATTGTATAGTGCCACATATTGTAAATGTTCTTCCTCCACGCTTCAAACGACGCGACAGTCCAAAATCAGACAAGCGAAGATGACCTAAATCAACAACCACATAAAATTAAGGATTGTGATTAATGTTGGCAAATGCAAGGGAACACAAAATATCAATATTCTCTGGAATGATTACGGACCTTGGTCACTCAAGAGGATGTTGTCCATCTGAAATGGAATACAACATAATTATTATTATCAAGTCCGTGAGGCAAGCCTATGTCACAGTAAAAGTCAAACCTTTATGTCTCTGTGCACGATACCCAGGTTATGTAAGAATCCTATGTAGACAAAATACAATGTTATCCTTTGTCTGTAAATTGATGCAATGACTCAAACACCTTACCCACTGCACTGGCCATCTCAGCAGCAAAGAGTCGGATGTCATCCTCTTCAAACCTGCCTTGTAGTAACCAGCCGGTGTACAGGTCTCCCACGTCACAGTAATCACACACTAAGGTACACATAGAATACATACAAAGGAAAAACAGGCCGACGCTATGTTGCATGAAATTATTACTTTAAAAGGATGTATTAAATGCAAACCAAATGGAACATATGACGAAACATGCATCTATCAAGCAGTAACAGTCAAACTCAATATATCAATTCCAGACTTTTTGACACAAATGTCGGGAGTATAAGGGATAGTTGTCTACAGTTTGTATAAGTTAACTCACTAATGAAGAGATGGTGCTGTGTCTGCCAGCAGTCGTGAAGGTTATGGATGAATGGGTGTTTGAGCTGCCGCTGAAATTCAACAGGCCATACAGTGAAAATGAGTGCTGATGATAAAAGATGATTTGTGAGAGTGACTGAAATTAGGCTTATTTTAAATATGTCAGCAATTCCACATGCGCTCATTACAGTATAATGTCATTTTAGGGGTTCTAATTATAAACTGCATATATATGTAGAGATATATATACAATCTTTGGTTCTGAAAAAAAACAAAACATTTTTTTTACCCATGTTTGATATGAAAATAATCTAGAACTAAACCAACCATACCTGAATGATTACCTCCTCTTTTGACTGATCCAACCATCCATGGTTTAATATCCCAGACTTTGGTAAAACCTATAGTAAACAACAGAAAAAACAATACAAATATATTAGCAAACTCAATCACTGTGGACTTCATCTTCACAATTGGCCTAATCACTTTTACAGACCTTGACAGCATAGATCTTGTCAATAGAAACATCTTTTATTTTTAATATAGGCCCAAACGATCCTTTGGCAATAAATCCAAGGACCTATATATATGGGTACAAAAGAACTGTAACATTTTCCCCCAATTGTAACTTATTGTTTATGTGGTTTTGAGTATATGCCCTACCTTGAATTGATTTTGTCCTGGGAAATTACGAAGGGGAAACTCAGGCAGAAATGGAGAAACGGAAGACGGAGTCTTGTTGGTTTCAAATGTTTGCGTGGAAGAGGACGTGTCTGTGATGTGCAGCTGCACAGTCTGAGCGAGGGTCCCGCGCCGGCTGAGTCTGTGCGCCACTGACGCCCCAAAGTTTGTGAGGAGTCCATGGCTCAGTCTGCGGTGATGCGACGCGCCATCGGGCTGTAGAAACATTGCACAAGGAAGGCCTATTATTCCCAGACAGCTACAATATAATTGCTCTGGTTTTAATCCATAGGTGCAGTAAAGTTGTCTAAAATATGTCTAATGTTGAACAGACGGATGTGCCGGAGCGCACGAAGGACAAGGGCACTCAACAAATCGATAAGATTCTATTTATACAGCCTTTTGATTGAGGGTTTTGCACAGCCAAAGAAAAATGCAAAGGATTACAAATAAAGCTTGATCAAGGCTCCAAATACTAATTTAAGAGCATTTAGTTAAACCCCTCAGTCCAAATATGCAGCAGCTTATTGGCCCGTTAAACCCGCTGTTGCGCATTAGGGTACGGAATAAACTGTACTCACGTTTCGTCTTCTGCTCTCGTTGTTGCCCATCACATCTTCAGTTATGCAGCGCGAAGCACGGCCACAATAGTAGGATAATACTTGTGGGTCTTCATCGATTTAAAAACTGAAAAGAGCGCTGCAGATGCACGTGTGTTTACACCGCTTGCACCGCTCTGCGTCACGCTCGCGGACGAGAAGCAGAAAGGCTCGCTCACGCTCCAGTTCATCCTGTCACATCAATCAATCATGGCTCTGCTTTTCATTGTGATTTACCAAACACTTTTATTTATCATGTGCAATTTAAACACCCGGCAATAAACAGAGAACATCATTTTATTGACAGATAAACAAGGCCACAGACATAAAGACAAGTTCCTTATCTTAGACATATGTATTCTTTTAACGGTAAGTGAATGATAAGTAGCTTCAGCAGGAATTAGATGAAAGACAAAAACACCTATTTTGTACAAAAATATCAAAGCATTATTCATTAAAAGTGCTCATCTATTAAAGTTACAGATAGGAACAGATTCACCCGCATCGGCAGTGTAAGAAACTGAAATGGTGACTGTTGTTGCGAGAGAATGGAGGCACAGAAGTTTGCGGACCAAACAAAGTAAATTGATAAAATATTTTTGTGCCGTTTTAGTTTTATGTCAAGCATCAGTTTGGCTCTATTCCGTAATGCAAGATATAACATACAAATATATAATTGGCATTATTCGTTAGGCTTTCAAGTTACTGTGTTGTTCCTGAACCAGCAGGAAAAGGTGCTTTCAAATTTTGCATTTAATATAGGCTGAGGAAACACCAGGCTACATAATTATTCCTCACATTTAATATACAATGCAAAAAGTGGTTTAAATACAGTATTGCATGTGAAAAGCTAAAAAGCAGAACCAAAATTTAAGTGGTACATAAAGAAAAAATGCATTTGGTCAGATGGCACATAAAATACTGGCATATTCAGAAATGTAAATAATTGCTAGGTAAGATATGGCAAATCAATTCAAGTATTGAAACATTTTAATGATACTATAATCTAAGAAAATCTTTTCAGCAGGCTTTGACTTTGATCAATCCTTAGACATATTGATGCATTTGAAATAATTAGACCAATTCCCTTTCCCGTCCTTGAATGACAGCGGCTGTGACCCCTCGCAGGCTCAAGGTTAGTGCAGTTTACAGTTTTCTGCAAATGTGTGTGTTCACTTGCGCCGGCTGAAGATGCTCTTTTTGCTGGAGCTCTTGTCCGCAGTGCTGAGACCGATGAGCAGCCGAGCTTTCTCATCCTCCTCCTGCTGCTGCAGACTGTTGTCACTCTTCACCTCGGATGTCTTCCCTCGCACATCAGAGCCCGCAGCCGGCTTTAACCTCAGCTTTTCCTTTATCATCTGTGCACAATGGGGCCATGATGTTCATGCAACATGGCAAATGCATCATCCATCTCAATGAGCAACAAAATAAAAGTACCTGTGCTACAAGTGCCTTACGACTATCTCTCTTCACAGCCATGGCAAAGTCCAGCCATGTCCAAGTGTTGTTGTGATATTCCAAACAAGGTAAGACCAAGTTTAGATCCTTCCAGTCCACACTACTCTTCTCTCCCTTTGAAAACAGTTTAGTAAATGAATAAACGTTAAAAGTTAAAATGTAACTTAATGTAACTTGATGAATTTACCTTATAACTGACACAGAGGGGAACTTGAGGAATCTTAATGTAAATGAAAGAGTTGTTCATAGCTGCTCTTTCCTTCATTTTGTCAATATCGTCAACCGGATGCTGATGTGGAGATGACACAATGTTTAAAACCCAGGTAAAACAGATGTTATGAAACACACTGGGCTTATTACCTCTGGAGGCTTTCTGAATGATCGTCTGACCCCTGCAGTTCGGTTCAGTCCCTGAGTCATGCCTTTGCTCGGCGCAATGGGGCCAACGGTGTCCTCCGACGACTGCCGAGGCTTGACAGGGATCCCTGTAACACAGAGCAGCTCCCAGCACTGTGGCCTCTCGCCGACTCTTCAGTGTAAACCCAATACTCCCACTGGCCACGCGTGCACACGCACTCACATTTCCTGGAGACTAATCCTAAACTCAACCAGTCACTACTGCCTCACCTTAAATTTAAATTAACCTATTTTTAGAGGTATACACAGCCTGGAGCCATGACCGAACCAGCTATCCAATATCACAAGCACATCCCACAAAAGGTAACTCAGAAGTGCTATTGTCCTAATAATTGAAAAGGCAAAAAAATACAAACCAGTAGTGACCAGTCTGAACTTGTCTTCCTCATCGGCAACTTCCTCCTCCTCAACATTTCGGCCCGGGAAGAAAAATCCCATCATCCTTTTAAAGAACTGGTACATGAGCTGAATCATTAGGGGAACCACATTCACCTGATAAGCAAAAGGAAATTGTGTTATTTTAAAAAGATGTCAGCTATTAAATTTCTCAAAGCAGTGCTTCATCAGCACTCACTTCAAAATGCTCCTTCACTGATATTCCACCCACAGGGGGGCGCACTTTACTAAAGAGCCGCAAGGCAAACTGACGTCCAGATTGGCAGGTACTTTGTGGCCGTAGTACAACCTATAACATCAGATGTTAATTCATTTTCCAGAATATTTATCATCATCATTATCATCATTATTATTATAATAATACTACACATGTAGGACAAAGTAAATGGACTGTGACATAATGAAGAAAATGCGGTATGAAACAATAAGATGCCTTTTACTTTTAATGAGACCTTCCAAATACATGCAGCACAAAACGATGAAATATGTCACAACTGGACCCACAAGACGAGCTGCACATCACGTTAGTTTTATGTAAATACATACCCTCAATCGCTGCACAGAAGGAGACCAGGTAAAGAAAAGTTATATGAAACAATAATATTTCAGCAGTATGTGCCGTAAACTATTTACAAACTACAATTTTCTTTTTATGAAAATGATATACAAAACAATACCTTGTATGCAGCATTGGGAAGGAGGTTGTTCATTGTGAACCAACCAAGCTCCAAAAGATGTTCTGCTGTGTCATCAGATTTGTTCAGCTACAATAAAAAAAGGGATATGTGATCACAACAGTCTTCTTTACAAGCATGCAAAATGGAAATATATTATTTAGTAAATGCAGTTATTATAAAACAAAGATCTGTGACATGTAGTAAATAACAGACTGGCACTTGGTACCAATATAAATGTAGTGTCAATATGGATGCTGACCTTGCTGTACATGAACCTCTGCAGCTCTAACTCTGCGATGCCGAGCTGTCCGTCCTCTTCGGTGAGACACCAACGTGCCTGAGCAAAGTAGATCTCTGTTCTTCTCACCACGCTCACATCTTCAGGGGGTTTCCTCAGCTCCAGTTTGTTGGCCCTCTGCAGCTGAAAGTCCTTGAAACACCTAATTAAGTAGAAGGCAAAACATGTTTATAGCAAGAATTCCTGTAAGTGATAAATGAACGACTTAATTAAAAACCTGATAAGAATGTTGAGCTCTTCGCTTTTCATCTGCATGTCATTCTTCTCTTGGTTCAGCTGATTCTGGAGTCCTATGTTAATTTCCACCACTTCGTCAGAGCCATTTTCTTCCAGTTGAGCCTGTCAAAATAAAATAAAAGAATTATAATTTAATTCATTCAAACTACCCTTTTGATTAAGCAGTTACTGTATCAAAAATAGTAACAGACCCTAATATTTGAATAGATCTGCTTCTCCAGTCGCCTGATCTGAGCCAGGTGCTGCCTGACAGCCTCTTGAAGGTGCAAGATGCTGCTGCGCTGCTCCTCAGGGTTACTGGAAATCTCCAGCTGGAAACGGACACGCTGCTTTTTCTCGCTGTGCTCCTAGACAGTAGACCAAATGAGAAAAGCACATTAATATTCAAGACTTTGAAAACAGAAAAATTCATGACAATGGTCAGGTCAGTTAGACTACCTTCCTCCTGGGCTCCACGTGTAACAAAAGGTTGTTTACAATATCCAGAATCATGGCATATTGAACAGGGTTTGTTGATATCTCAAGGTCATGGTGAATTAGAGTGAATGTGTCCACCGCTCCTGTAATACAAAACACCACAACAACATTAAAGAATAATAGTTTGCCCTGTACGTTATGTCCATATATAAACATTTCTGTCAAGGACAACCAGTTCAACAATAACATGTACATAAATGCAGTGGCACACACCGGCTTGTTTCTTCAAGAGGTCTTCTTTCTCGTGGGTATTTCTTAGCTCTGGAGGTTTAATTTGTGTTGCCAGTTCGGGGTTTATATCATGACTGTAGCTGATGTAGTGCATCCGGCAGCTACAGCGGGATATGATTCGCTGAACCTGTTGAGTTTCATTGACCTGGGCCGGCTGGTTCCAGTCTGTACAAGCAAAGTTACACAGAACTAACTTGTCAACATGGACATGAATCAAATTAAATAGTAAAAGCACACCAATATTTTTGAACAAGGACACAAGGACCAGCAACGTACAAAAGTATAGGGCGGAGCCAAATAATAATAATAGTAATAATAATAATAATAATAATAAAAAATAGTGATATATTATATTTCGATAGTATCGTGAGCCGTGTATCGTGTATTCCATCAAAAAGGGACCCTGTGATTTCCAGCCCTATTTTATATCATACCTGTTGTGGTGCTAACCATTCCTCCCACTGCCTGGCCACTCTCCATCAGCTCCAGCACAGAGTCTAGATTTCTCTGCCTGTGCTCTTCAATGTTTTTAACCTGAATATAACGAAACATATTTAGCACGTGAACACGGTTGAGTGCTGAATGGTCAATACTTTCACATACTTCCAGCCACAGCTGCCTGTCTTCATCTTCAGATGGATTGAGCTCCATAGTGGCAAAGTACTGCATGCCGTCGAGCAGACATGTCCACGTGGTCTTCTGCTTCAGAGTGTCATTGTACCAGGAGGGATGGTGTTCACACTGAAGGAGCTGAGCTTTGGCTGCAGACACGAGCACACAGCCGGCTGTCTCTGTCCCACGCAGCATCATCTGTAAAAAAAAAACAAAAAAAAAACAGACAACAGTAAAACATAAAAAGAAAACAAATGCAGTTAGTAGAAGTAAGCAGAAAAGTAATGTGAGATTGCAAAAAACATTGATAGAATAAATGTATCAATTGACAGACGGACAAAACATACAAACAGAAAAAAGGAGGTCTTGTCTTATAATGCATTGCTATGATGTAAGGCTGAAACAAGTCAACCGGTCAATTGTGACAAATCAATCATTGAAATAAGCGTCAACCGTGCTGCTCGGTGGACGAGTGGTTAAGGCACAGCGCACGCATGCCAGGCTCGTAGTGCAGCCGGCCGCAGTGTCGTGAGTTTGATTCCTGACTCTGACAATTTACTGCATGTCCTCCCTTCTTTCTCATCCCCCCATTTCACACTACTTTCCTGTCAATAAAGCATACGGGTACAAAATCTTCAGAAAAAAGAGAAATAAGCGTCAACTAATACAACAATCGATTCCTCTTTTTCTCCAAAACATGCCATTTGCTGAGTGATGTTTCACAAATTTTGCTAATTAAAAAAAAAAAAAATCCCTTTAGTAAAAATGTGTATTTAGTCAAAAAATAAATAAAAAAATCCTAATCAAGTCAAAAAGCAAGAATTGGTCCATTACTGTTACCTGACAGTTAACCAACTCAATGAACCAGTTACGATTGTAGACGTCATCGGTTTGACAAGCTGCAATCCCACATAGCTGATCGCTCACACCAGAGTCTTCTTCCGAGAACACCACAAACTTATCCGTCTCTTCAATCAGCTTTTGGAGCATTGACGTTCCTGTAATGAGAAAAGAACAAGAAGAATGGTCAGAATTGTTATATCAATTATAAATCATGTATGACAAAAGCCCTCACCTTCATTTCTTTCTGCTCGACTGAGGGTGCCGCTGGTGATGGGTGTGGTGGGGGCCGTTGTTGGAGAGTAGTTGGAAGGTGTGCGTTTGAGCTTCTTTGCCTGAACTTGAGGGTCAATCTTGAGTCCCTTCAAAGCCTCAGTGGAGAGGTTCCTCTTCAATACAGAGGCCTTTTTGTAGCCATCATACAGAGCAAAAGCAATGTTCCTGTTAGTCGTGGTCCAGGATGCACGCAGATCCACAAGACGCAGTTTATGAGTGTAGGAAGCATTAGTCTCATCTGTAGTGTTCACCTCCTGTGAAGAAAACGGGGTTACTAAAAAGACTAGAACTCAGGTGTATACTGCAGTTGTGTTCCCATTACCTCCTCCATGTGGTTGCTTTGCCGCTGGTAGCTCAGAGAGGACAAACTGAGGAGGTGGGTTTTGTTGACCTGAGCGTTGAGCTGGTGATCTGCCGTCTCGTCCCATGTGGAGGCCATCAAGTGGACAGTCACCTGGGACAGCTCACTCACCATTTGGGTCACATTCCACTCAGAGATCAGCCTCCTCATCACAGTCCCAGCTGTTGGAGACACAATTCAACCTGAATATACAAATGAGTGTAATAAACAAAGAGAGGGCATACCCTGTGGAATGAGCCTCTGAGCCCCTCGAGTGAAGACATGGCCTTTGCTGCACTCTACTTGGATTCCTCTTTGTTGAGCAAAGGACGCCCAGTACAGCACCTGAGGAGAGAATACAGAAAGTTGTCATTTCCAACACAAACCTAGCATCAAATCTTCTGTTCACAGACAGACACTGACCTGTAACTGAGGGAAAGCAGCAGTGTAGGACATCTGTTTGTAATGCTGACCCAGCTTCTTGCGAACAGGTTTGAGGCTCTGGAACAGCTTGCCTCTGCATATTGGTCGAGAGACATTTGTCCAAGTGGCCCAAAAGTTCTGCATCCAGCGCAATGTGCTGCTATACAGTAGGATTTTAGGTTGGGAGGGATCTAAAAGAACATTACATTAGTTATACTTTCATTACATATTTACAGATATCGATCTTTATGTCTATGAACCTAGAAAAACCCAACACACCGGCGCTCTGGTTGAGATCCATGGTGATGGAGAGATTGAGGTTTTCTGAGCGAAAAGCTCTGTAAGAGTCATGCGGTTGTCCTGAAGTCACATCAGCGATACTGTCTGCACAGCACAGTGTCACTGCGTGATGATCGTGAGGGTTACCATGGCAAAGCCATTGAAGGTCAAGGGTCATACACAAGTTAGGCAAGTGTAAAAAGCAAATATCATCATACCTATAAATACAAAACAGAATAAACATTATGAATATTTATTTAATGATTTTGAGTTACTTTTTGAGTGCGTTAGCTTTACTTTGAGGCGGTCCGAACGTTTACTTCCAAGTCGCCCTTAAACACAAACTGCCCAGGATTCCAGTCAAAGTTGAGCTTAGACCATTCCCAGTGCAAGTTTTCTGTCGTGTTGTAAGGGTCCTATAACATAAAATAAATGAACACTTTACAATTTACTAAGTCATGCCAGGTTTCAAAAAGCTGTTCTGAGTATTGGCTTACTTCTGTAGCCAGCTGATGGAGATTGGCATGCTCAATGTCCATTGTCCAGTGACCATGGAGAAGGAGTCGACTTTTGTCCCACCAGGCAAGGAGAGGGGAGGGGTCAGCGGTTGGTTTGGTTAGCAAATCGACGGACTGGCCAATCAAAGTCCAGGCAGGGTCCCAACAAGGTCCCCAGACAATGGTGTACAGAGAGATGGTTGCTGAAAAAGGACAAAACATTGCTTCAGACTACGAGGAAAAAAATATCCAATCACATTGTTAAAGTAAAACAACATGTTGTTGGACTAAATGTAAATAAATACATTTATTACATTTAAAGTCATAATAGAATTTGAGAGGCGGAATATTCCTGTGGACAGTCACATCTCCCCATGGTTGGCCAAGTGGGACAATCTCTTTGCGATGACCTCTTGCTAATCCATCTTGTTCTGTCCCAACAAGACGGCCAGAGAGCTGCCAGTCACGGATTTCAAACAGGTACCGAGGGTAGTCCCGAATTCGCACTGTAAATGCATATAAAAGTCAAACCACCATAAAGCAAAACAAAGATTTTTTGAAAACATACCCAAAAAGGCTGCAAGTTTGAATTTGACAGCTCGACACCACTGCACCACCAGGGGAAGTCCTTCTCTTGGAAACGGGCTTATCCAGTCAATGTCCCTCAGCTGCTCCCTCACTCTCTCTGGCCCATGAAGAGACTCGTCAGCCAGGACTACAAACTCCAGGTCGGACACGGTCCAGGTCAGCAACGACTTCCTCATCGGAGTGTTGGCATAGAGACGACGAGAACGCTGGATGTAGATCTCAATGTGCTTTTTCTCCAGTGAACTATACAGCTCCTCTATTTTTCTAGCTGGCAGAAGTTCACCATGTTGCTTACGGAGATCAGCAACTTTCTTGTCAAGTAACTGCAGACGCTTGGCACTTTCTTTACTCTCATCTTTCATCAGCTCGTAGTTATCGCGCAACTTAATTTCAAAGACATCATCAAGGAAGACAAATGAAAACTGAGTAATTTTGAACACAAGATCGGGAGGCAAACATTGAACTCCAGTAGTTTGACTTTGGGATATATGCAGTGTTTTTAACCATTTCTGAACACTAATGGCCATGTCGAAAGTGTTGGAGAAGTTGTACTGATAGGGAAACTCCACAGCCAACAAGGGACAGGTCAGGACCCAGACGCAGTTGCGAGGCGTCGTCAGGAAGGAAAAGGCATCTCTGTGACACGTAATTTCTGTTACATCTGAATGTGTCTCGACATCAAGGGATTTAAAAGTGACAATGTTGTTTCCGTCAAAGTTAAAAATAAGAGATGGGCATTGTAGATGCATGGAACCAGCATGCTTCGATAGTATAATAGCTTCTGCATGAAGCAAAATGTAGTTTTCTTCACTCACATGGGCTGTGACACGTGTACAGCCAAGCTCAATATGCACAGTGAGACATTTGCTTTGGTCTGAACCACTGCCAGTTGGTTTATGGGGACTTTCCTTCTGAGTTCTACAAAGCATAAACCAACACGCTTGTGCCTCAGTCATGTGCTGATATAAAATCATGTGATCTGAAGGTGCCCATTCTATACTGAGCTCCTCTTGACATTTGACCTAAATAACATTGTCAAAGATTAGGGATCATTATTAGACAGGTAAACATTATCATTATAATGTGTTTTGTTACCTGAAATGTGTGGATGGTGATATGGTAACAAATATCTACAGAAGCTAGTTTCAAAATAGGATGAGGCATCTCAGCGGCAGAACAACAAACTTCCATGTTCTCGGTCACCATCTTAATGACTGACAGGGCAGCGCCTTGTAGCGTGATATTACAGCTTTCAGCTGAGCTCATAACACTTAAAGTATCCATCCGCATAGACACAGCTCCTAAGACCAGAATTTTTTTTTAACATTTCAACAACACTGTTTTCAGATCATATTCTGTACTAGACCTACCAGCCAGATTAGATAGTGTGAACACATTGACATCTTCCAGGCAGACGTCCAATTTAAAGAGAAAGTTGAGATGTGACGGAGTGTTGGGTTGGACTGTTGAATCGTTGAGGGCAGGCGCAGTAGAAACCTCTGAAAGTTGCTTCTCTTTAACTGGAGGTACAAGCAGCGTCAGAAGGCGAGAGAGACACAGTGCACAGGTCTCGGAGAGCTCCACCTGCAGCCCCTTTAGACTCGACTCCAGACCCAAACATGGCAGCTGATCACAAACCTCAAAGTGGGGGCGGTTCAAACGCCCCTGGACAAACAAGATAAAAGCATTTACATATTACATTATTCATCATTTGGTTGTCAGATATCCCAATAATAACTTTACCTTTAGAGATAGAGAATCCAGTATCAGGGCTTCTCCCCATACATGTTTACCAGGCGGGTGTGGCGCCTGTTGGATATGGGAGCCTTGGCCCACTCTCCACCAGAAACTCTCCAGGACCAGAGAGGCGCGCTGGTGCACATTCTGCGGTTCCGGAGACTCATAGTCCGTTTTCATGTCAGGCAGATGCTTCAATTCTGAAACCATAATCACAACCATTTTTTTTAGGGTTTTGTGGGTTATACAGTATCACATGACATAAAAACATCGGGTTTTATTCATGCATTTTGAACTTCGGCATGCTACCATTTAATACTTAGAATAATATTTTAAAGGCCACATATGGGTCTGTATTAATAAACTATATCCTCAAGTTAAAATAATGCTTACATATTGAACTGTCAAAGCTGTGCTTAAGGTGTGTTTAGTTAATATGTAACATCAACCCTTCGCAAACCGCCTTATCTAACTTTGACTGTCATTATGCATTGAGCTCTTCTAGCCAAAAATAGTATAAGAAGATAATTCATTATTTAGTTCTATGTAAACATTTACTCAACAAAATAAATATAGATTGAAACATCAAAAAGGCAACAGTTAATACCTGCATTTACACATAGGAATCCTAGTGCAAAAGGTGTAGTGTCTCCCAGTTGAACAGACACATTCACATTGGTCACACTAGACGTGAGCATTACAGGGGCGTCGAGGTGAGGAACACGCCTGAGGAGGAGGTCGGGGATATAAACTAAGGGGCTACACAAAATAATGTAAACAAAGTAAAGAGGAAAAAAGGATAGCACATAGGTACATGGGTAAGAGAAGAAATAGCACTGAAAAACACATGAAATGCCCGTACATTTATACCTCTGCCAGACTTTCAAATAATATACTTAAAAGCCCTGCCATGGAACATTTCAGTCAGTAAATAGACTAAAACAAAAAGCATTTAGTTAGCAAAGTATCACTTAATTTTATGCAGACAAGCTGGTAGTGTGCCGGTCAGCACAAATGTTACACAGTGGGGCTTTAAACTGAATGTCAACTGCCACTTGCCTTTTACTATGTGCCGTTTTTCTGTGCAGTAGTTTTTCCCAAGAAAACAGATTAAGCCAATGTGAAAACTCCTGATGGCGGTAGTGTATGATACAAGTGTTGACAGTGAATGAGCAGTTAATATCCAAGGATGAAACCTTAAACGAGAAGCCAGTTAAATATTGGGCGTTAATTTAAAACACGATTGGTAAAATGACACACTCACTTGCATTGCAGTCTTCAGTGTGTTCACACAAAGAATCCTTTGTCTACTTTGGGAAAGAAGAAGTCCATCTGCCAAAAGAAATGTGATCAGTATTGCTTGTGATCTTTGAGTAAATATTAATACGCTTTAAATCAAACCTTCCAGTATGATTTGGATGTGACTTTGGGGAAAATTCAGCTCAGGTGTAAAGCTTTTGAGTGGATTCTGTTCATTGTCTCGTCCATAGCAGAGTTTCAAAGACTTCAAAGTCCAGTTCAAGTGCCTGAGAATAGCATGCGGTTAACATTGGGTATTCAACTCCCGCTGTTCCTTTTTTTATATTGTAGAGTAAATTATACTAAAAACAACTGTTGAGCGTAATAAAAATTAAATTAAAAATAATGGTAAAAAATACTACAATCACAAACTTAAACTGGGATGCCATTAGCTTTGATAAAATGCAGTGCACAAACGAGTTTTAGCCGTATAATCTGAACACAGAAGCTCATTACACTTTTTGAAATGATAATTGGCTTGAGAACCAAACAAAAACATAACCTAAACAAATTGTTTACAATTTTAAAACTTAAATGGTATCAGTGCAATAAAAAACAATAACAAAAAGATGTGACAATATATTGATCGTATATGAACTGTTTTATAAAATTCCTACAAATACTACATTTGAGTAACTTGAATGAATGTGAACAATAAATAAACTGACTTACCTTTTCTGGCTGTGCATGGACAGAGTTACATTTGTATTATCAAATTCCACATTGACCTTCTCAGGAATGAGATGATGGAACTGTTCCACATCCTCTGTTCGGATAAACTCACCATCTTCACAAACTAACATAAAAACAATAATAATCAACAACAGATTTTCAGTTGTTCCCTTGAGTTGAGTAATTTACTTACTAGAGTTATCATCTGCTGATATGGTTTTGTTTGGTGTAGAAGGAAGTACGAGTTGACTGAGGAAAAGTCCTTCATGTAGCTCTCCTATCAGCGTCCTCACGCACAGAGATAAACATCCTGGCTTCAGATCAGGCAGACTCACATCCCCCGACAACAATAGGCTCACAGCAACCTCAGCCAAACATATGTCCTAAGGAGGAAAAAGCTAATCAAATCCAAACAATCTCATGTTCAGCCTTTAACAAAATATAACAAACCCCTTACCAACTGGCTGCTTTTCAGAACTTTACTACTCAGTTGACCCACAGAAAAATCCCATGACAATCTTAGATGACAAAAAAATTAAAAAATAAATAATACAAAAAATAAATAAAAAATAAACATTTTGTGAGTTAAAAATCAAGACAAAAAGAGAATAATATTTTTGCCTTACTTGTTGCTTTGATGGTCAAGTAGTAATGTTATGCCAGTGATTGTCATGTGCCATAGTGACTCTGACAGTGCGAGATTCAGGACCATAATATTGACTGAACTGATGTGGAAGGAAAGCAGCTGATAATAAAAAAAGAAAAAAAGAAGAAAAAATAGGAATTATAAGCAAGCCTACTTATTGTAAAATGAATATTGATCATAAGGCAACATACTTGTGAGAAAAAGCATAGCAAAGTGGGGTTGACTGAAATTTCCCCAGATTTCTTGCCATGGCTCTTTTCCTGTACCGGACTTACTGGTGAGTGCAAGTCGAACCTGATCCGTGTTTCTCCAATGCATAATCCCAAGTATCTCCTGTAAAACAAGTCTGTGTGTGACATATCATCGTATCAGATTAAGCAGCTCGCTTGTAGCCTACTCACGGAAGTCCTGGGTTAAAGAGTTTACTTGATATCCATATTCTGTCAATTTCCTGTCACAAATAAATGCCCTTGTTAGAAAACTATAGATTAGAAAAAAAACATACTTTAGTGTCAGCCTAAAGTTCTTCTGGGTATGAGATATGCCAGATCACGATTCATGTTGACTTTTTTTAATTTAACAGCAAACTTAAGTCATCTCCTACTCTTGAGAGTTCAAACTTCACTGTGATTGGTTAAATCCACCTGTCACTCACTCAGCATGACAGAAGTTGAAAAAGTGTTTTGTTTTTGAGCCTAAAACTCATTCAGTTGAGAAATATTTAATCACCAAACTAGCATATCATCGAGAAGAGATAACGATTACATTTTTATTGCCATATTGCCCAGGCCTTTGTAGGTTTGTATTTAGTGACTGCTGATTGCTTGTGCTTACCAAAGTATGCTGAGGGTGAAACTGGATGACCACTCCATTTATAGAAAACAGGCCAAATGATTTGATCTTTAACTCTGCATTAAAGGCAGTTCTGAAATATTTTACCGCCAACCTACATAGAAACCACCTGCAAACAAGAAATATGAGGGGTTTATACAACTGTGTTTATACAACACATACAGTATAAAAAGGACTAAATGCAAATCATTACCTGCACAAAACCCATAATAACAAGGCCCCAAAAATAAATAAAAGAGGTAGAGTTGTCAACAGGAGAGACATCATGTTCTGGGTCTGGTGAACATGCTGAGGCTCATCTATCTTCTACCAGCTGCTGTCAAACAGAAGTTCACCTTAGAATAAATCAGGTGTCAAGAACCAAGCTTATCCAAAACACTAACAATCCGTTTCCATTAGCAAGATGTATGTGGTGCCGATTGCATTTTAGCTGAAATGACAACAGAAACTTCTGCGTTTGTGGTTATGGTGTGTGGTCATGGAGGAAGAAAACAAGGCTGGCTGAACAGTTAGCAACACGGAAAAGCAACAGAATTTCCAGATTAATGTCAAAACAAAGGTTGACAATCAAACAAACGTGTATCTATATGGACAGCAGTTCAAATCCGATAGCCTAGTACGTAAAATAGTAAGAACATTTGCACCCGCGTCACCCCAAAACTCGGTGGCCAATTTGCACTGGCAACGGTGAGCTAATGCTAACAGCTCCTGCTAAGGAGCTAGCCGTTTAGCCCATTTAGCACAACCGTAACCTCACTGATAATTTACACTGTGCAATTAACAATGTATACTTTTAAATACAGTCCAAATCAACTCACCTGGCGTGTCAAAGCGTTCCCCGTAATATAAGACACTTAAGGAGACACAGACTGCTGTGGCAGTCTGGAAAGAAGTAAACACTGCTGTGGTTGGTACGCCCTTTTACTCTGCTTCTCATCATCTCCAGCTCCAGTCAACACTCATGAAACTGGAGCTGTGCCATGCTCTGAAGATATTCATTAAAAATGCATTCATTATTAAATATGCATTAAAAACACAAAATGACAACAGTTAAGTAACAATATCTGATTTATTTATTTTACCATTGCGGTTCAAGGTCATAAATGTCAACATAGCCATGACAATAATAATACATCATTTTAGAAATGTCAACATTTTAAGGAGTAGAAATGAAGTATAAATATAGCTTCTCCAAGATTGATTTTGCCAGGTTTAGTGTTAGTTCAATGCCAGATGCCATGTCAAAATAACAGAGGCACACAAAATGACTGTTTTCTCAGGCAGTAGATTTCTGCCTGTTGTGTTTGGCAAACCACTCTTCACTTTTATCTTCAGCCATAGCCTATAAGTGAGAAAAAATATTGCATGAGGAATCAGTGTACAGTTTGTTTTAAACGAGGCAGAGAACAGAGTTTATTCTCACTTTATTAAGTAATTCATTTGCCAGAGGATCCACCGTAGACAGTTGTCTAAAAGCTTCATCTCCAACAAAACAAATTTCATGGCCATCCTAGCAAATAATGTAGGCATATTATTTAAGTTTTTTTATTTTCATTTTACATAATTATTACATAATATTACTTACCGGATCTGCCAAAATAACCACCTCCACAGTGGCCTTTCCAGGTGTGTCAAGACTGACCAATGGTGTAAGAATCGTTTGATTTTCTATTTTCATCAGAGCTTCGAGGTCAGGCAACTAAATAAGTTTACAGATGGATAACATACTTTTCAAATGAAAATGTTTCTACATGGTCTAATTATTTTTCAGTACCTGATCTCTTGGGCAAGAAAATGCAATTCTTCCAAATGCTGTTCCATGATCTACAGATGGCCCACAGACATCATGAAGCTCCAGTTTACACTTATAACAAACATGTATAGTGTGTATTATTAACACATATCATATTAAGGTCATTCAATTCATCTGGGACAAATCATTTTCCCCTTACTTGTGTATCTGCAAATCCCATCAAAACTGTTTTCTTCTGCTCATTTGTACCCATGACTTTCATTCCCAGGAGTGTGGTCCAATAGAGGATGGATCTTTGCAGGTCTGACACAGCCAGACAAACCTTCTGAACTGGGTCTATGGAGAGAAAATAATATGTTACAGTAGCCTATACGCGTCTATATTTTAAAACGCAGAAGGTATTAAGAGTCACTGACCACCGACAGGCGGTTCTTTGTCAATCAGATAGAATGGATAACCTCCTGGAGCGTGGGTCAGATAAAGATCCTCTTCCAGCTTTGTCAGAGGCCAGCCCAGATGTTTAGCATTGCTGACAGCTTTACTTGACTGTAGAGTAAGGCCCTGAAATTAAACACAAAGAGCAAATGTATCAATTTCACTACAACAGACTTTGTTACAAGCTGGATAAAGTACTTTTGTATTTTTCTCACCAGGAAGTCATTGCCAAGCCGGTACTCTCCAACACCGTAATTGTATGTCAGCTCAGCAACAAAATGTTCATCTTCTGGTCCAAAACCAATCATTGTCTTGCTCCACTTTCCATCATAAGGGCTACATTGTTTTCAGAGTTCATTAATGTCCCTTTTGCACAAAGAGCAAAGTCCAGTTGCAGGATATTTCATACGTACCCATTACATGTAGCTTTGCAGCCTTCTTCAAACTCCTCATGACGTAAAACCTTTAACACATTTATATTATACAGTAGAGCTGCATTAGCAAGTCACAGAAGACTGATGCTAGCATTAAGATTCATTTTAGACTATAGCCGACTTGTTTTTACAATTACCTTCATTCCAAGAACATCTCGATAAAAAGTGGCTGTTTTTGTCCTGTCGCCAACTTTGAAAACAAAATGTAAAGCTCTCCTCAAAGCCATGACTGCTGCGGTCTGACGATTCTGAAGATACCTGCGTCTTGTGTAATACTCGATTACATTTCCTAGCGATCGATGATTCGGCTATCAGAGGGGGTGATAACTGATAACAATGTGAGCCATTTGGACTATTATTGTGCAGAATAAATCACACATACCTTTAAATCCAACATAATATGTCTATTGATACAATAATTTAGCATGAAACAAAAATTCGTTCAAAGCATTTTACATTATTATTTTTTTAATGTATTTTTGTATTTTGTATGACAACACACGATGGCAGTGTGGGGAACAAACAAGGAAAGCGTTTATATAAGAAAATTAGAGGGATCATTGGCATGGTAACCCATAATAATAATAATAATAGAAGCCACGATAAAGACTCGTCAGGAACGACCTGAGCAACAGCAACATCGTACCAAACTGTTCTCATTTTAACAGCATAAACAACGATGACAGGAAAAATGTATAAACTTCTCTCAAGTAAGGTTCCGTACACTCACTTTACTACCAAATGTGTTAGTATGGCTAAGCCAGCAGCATATAAATCAAAACGTAATAGTGAGACGACAACATAAACATTTACAATAACGTTAGAAATAAATAACACAGTAGAAAACTCTTATTGTGGCGATTTTAATCCTCGTGATTCATTAATTATTTAGTACAGGTTAACGGCCACTTGAGGGCACCTGCACTATGTATTTATTATGGTGAGACTTTATATATAGATATAGATATAGATATATATAATTTATTTTTTGCATATAAAAAATCCAAATCAACTCTATCTTCACATAGTGTCTGTTCTTACCAAATCCAAAGTATGTGGGAAAGGAATAAGCACAGATTGTGAGTGAGGTACTAACTATACCTATGATGATAATCAGCATTCAGTAAGTCGTATGTTCCAGCCAGGAGCCATATTCTATAAATTCTATATAATATAAATACTATCTAATGGTCATGTTCTACCATGCTAATGTATGTAAAAATATATTTTTTGATAATACAATCCTTTTCCCTTTCTCCAAGAGGAGAGTGATGGAAGGATGTATCATGCAGCGTTGTTGTGGTGAAGGACCGTAATGGCAATGACCGTAAGGACAACATTGCTGATACAAGTGGGTTTCCTCCAGAGGGTGGTTGGGACTTTAGATATAGGGTGAAGAGCTCAGAGTAGAGTTTCTGCTCCTCCATGAAGCTCAGACATCTGTTCTGGATGCCCTTTGGACACCTCCCTGGGGAAATGTTCTGGGCATGTCCCACTGGTAAGTGGCAGGACACACTGAAGGGACTATGTCTCACTGTGGCCTGGGAATGCCTCAGGAATCCCTCAAAACAAGTAACACTTGCACACAAAAAGACTGAGTGTTTTCTCAGGCAGTAGCTTTCTGCCTGTAACGTGCCTCTTAACTTTTATCTTCAGCCATAGCCTATAAATGAGAAAAAATATTGCATGAGGAATCCCCTGGAAGAGCTGCAGGAAGTGTCCAGGGTGAGGGAAGTCTGAGTCCCTTCTCAGACTGCCACTGCCACCTGGCAGAAGTCTGAGCATAAAAGATGAATAGAAATCTTCTTTCATGGTAAAATGGCAGGAACTAAACAGAAATATTGATCAGCCGTTATGGTACATAGTTTTATTCTGCACAAAATATCTGTGAGGTAGGCAATTTTAGGGTGAATATTTATTTTCATATTCATTCATAATTCAAAGAAAGAATGTCCTGACAGAGACAGATATAATTTTATATGTATGTTCTCTACTATATGTCAAGTTTAACCCTTGAATCAATAAAGTTTCTGGTCTTGCCTTTAAATTATTCTCCTCTTACATGTACAAGATGGCTGCCACGATTGCCACGGCAATACAAAGTTACTTCTAGCTTTATTTATAGGCATTGGCATAGAGAGAGCAAAGAAGAAGAAAACTACAATGGCCGCTTACATGAGAAGCGTGTATGGTCTACTCTCATTTGAGAGTAAAGCTGTTTTTCTGGGAATAAGCGGTCGTCGACCAGGTGTTGAAAGTAGACGGTATGTTCGCGGATTGAGGAGGAAACCGGTCAACGTGTTATTTCCAGAAGATGACACTTCAAAAGTCATCAAGCAACAATCTGCTCCCAAACAGCAGCAGCAACACGAGAAGAGGGAGAAACACACGAAGGGCACCAAGAACACTGAAGAAGAGGTGTTTGTCAAGGACAGGAAGAGTGGACAAACTGCTCACACTCCTGACGTTATCACTCACGATGAAGTCGCAGGTCTTCGTTTTGAGAGGGCTTTTCCTGGAGACAAGAGACTGTCGTGAGTTCATCTCTGCACATCTTTCATACAGTTATAGTTTTCCCATGGAACTGTTATAGATCCGCGAGTTTACCATATTTAAAAGGTGCACTATGTAACTTTTCTGGTGGAGAGTGCCCCACCTGCTCTAGGTTATTGCTTTGTCAATTCCACTGTATTTATCCATTTTGCATTTATTTAATTACAGGTGTTTTATTGCTACCTTTTAAACATGCATTGTTAATGTGAGCTAGGTCACCAGACCACAGATCTGACCTGTAACTTGACCTGATCTCATCTGCTTGTCTCCGGCAGAATCATCTCCATGGAGACAAGCAGGTTACAGTTTACCTTTTAATGCATTATTGTTGTAGTTTACTTTTTATTCTCGTCAATACTATTCATATTGGATCTGCATCATTCATATTTTTCAGACACTGAATTAAATCGTCTATACGTCTTTGTTTATCAATGTTATACCTTTCGCTCAGGAGAGTGGCGAGTGTAGCTCGATCCAGGACTTTTCGGGAGCACCAAGGTAAGATCCTGTTGGAGGGCAGGCGGTTGATCAGTGATGCCCTAAACGCTGGGGCCAAACCTCAGATGATGTTCTTCAGTTCAGTGGATCGCCTTTTGGAGCTTCCCGTGGACAAGCTCAAACGGGCCAGTTTAGTCAAAGTAAAGTTTGAAGATGTCAAAATCTGGTCTGATCTAGTGGCCCCACAAGGTGTAATAGGTAGGCGTTTTCTGTCAAATGTCGTAAATTGTCTTAACGTTTCATTAAGAAGTTAAACAATGTTTATTTTGTGATGTTTCAGCAATATTTTCTCGCCCAGACTCATCAAAATTGAATTACAACAGTGCTTATTCAATACCTTTGTCTGTGATATGTGATAACATTCGTGACCCTGGGAACCTTGGAACTATCATACGATGTGCTGTTGCCGCTGGTTGTCACAGTGTCCTCCTTACTAAAGGTACGTACTTCATCAGGATGTTTTTAATTTTGGAACACTGACAGTAGCTTATTTTATCCGCAGGTTGCGTTGATGCCTGGGAACCTAAAGTATTACGTGCGGCAATGGGTGGTCATTTCCGCCTTCCCCTCTTTTCCAACCTTGATTGGCAAGACATTGAAAACCATCTGCCTAAATCTGTGACTGTGCATGTGGCAGACAACAGCGGAAACAGACTAGTAGAAAGTGCACAGCCAAAAGCCGAGGAACTGAAAACATCTCAGAAAGCAGGAGATTACGGCTGGGTCAGAACGCGGTCTAATCATAAACAAGTGGACTATGATGACTATGATTCGGATGGTGAATATGAACTGTCTCTTCCCAGAGTGGGCACAAAATTGTACCATGAGCACTGGGCTCAGAACCCCACCGCTGTTGTAATCGGTGGAGAAACACAGGGTCTCAGTGTAGAGTCGGTGCAACTTGCTGAAAAGACTGCTGGGCATAGACTCTTTATTCCTGTGGTTCCTGAGGTGGACAGTTTAAATTCAGCCATGGCGGCCAGCATCCTTCTGTTTGAGGGCAGAAAACAACTAATGCAACAACTTCAGACAACAAAGAAGTCCACGTCTCAGGTTGTCAACAGAATGAAACATGTTTTGACTGAATAATGGACAAACAACGAGGTGAATACTTTGAGACCATAAAGTAACTCTAGGTACATTTATAGCTCAATTCTGCAGATCCTCGACATTATTAATAAATTATGACCAAAAGAGTGTCTTGATTGTCATCGTTTGTAGTTTTGCTTGTTTCTACCTTTTTCATATGCATTTTCAGGAAAATGTTAGTGTTGCTTAATTGTTACTAGAGTCAAATTCAAAATTGAAAGGAGTAAATGAGTCACTGCATTTTATTAGTTTACATAGATTTGCCTTTACTTATAGTACTCATTGTGCTTACCAGTGCAATGAAGTAAATGTGAACGTCAGGTCAAGGGAGATACCAGAAGTAACAGTATTAGAGGAATATAAATACATTCAACACCTTCCATGTGTTTTGTGCCATCATAAACATGATTCAAGATTATCACCACCAGAAGAAGTCACATGGACTATAAATGTGAACCACATTTGAACTTGAAGATTCAAATACAAAAGGATTGAAAGCTCCAGTTATTGGTCTGTAAAGCAAGCACATTGTGTTCTTAGGGGTTTAAAATGGGGCCCTGATGCTGCACAGCTACATCCAGTTGAGGTTTAGTGAAATGTGTGACAAACGGGTAACGTGGGAACAGGGAAGTGAACATAGGTCCATTGGAAATCTGTCTCAATTACTCCACAATTCAGATACATCTATTTAGTGAAAAAAATATTTTCCTCAGGCAAATTCCAAACAAAATCTCCATATATATTACTGTGAAGGTTATAGCCAATGCAAGGCACCACAGGAGAAAAGGACTCCATTAAAGATAATGTCTAAAAGTTAAAATGTCAGTAAAAAATAGGGTGTGTTCAACAGTCTGACAACGGGAGAGAAACAAGGGAACGAGCAAGTGGACATGGCAACATGTCAGAACTTGGTGATATGAGTCCCATGTTTGCATTTTAGATGGGCTCTGGTTTGAGTTTCTCAGCCAGGAAGTCATTGACAAACTGCTCCACAATAGCTGGTGTAATCTCCTCGACGTCGAGCACGTACTTGGCCCGGGCCGACATGTCCAGGATCGTGAGCAGAGGAGCCGCCTCTGGGAGGTTGGTGTAATCTCGCAAAGAGTCAGTCATGTCGTCCTGCAGAAGTAAAAGGAACTGAAATCAGATTAATGATTTACAAACAGTACATTCCTTAGATTATATTAGCAAACATTCACTTCAATAGACAAAGACGAATTATGAAAGCTGTGCATGTATTCTAATACAAAAAGGTATGATGATTTTCTCAGAACCTTAGAATTTAGATTTGGTCACAATTCTAAATTTGTTGTTTGTTCTGATATTCACGGTCTATGGATCAGAGAGCTGCAACAGAGCACTGTCACAGGGAACAGATTTCAAGTTCATTTTTATCTAAATATCATCCTAATTTAGTTATGTAAAGGATTTTTTTCAGCCTGTAGGCATTATTAGACAGTGCAGCGTGAAATGAAGATCAGAGAGGGAAAAACAGACGGAAAATTGCAGAAGAATCAAACCCTTGACTGCGGCCACTTAAGAACCCCTTTCATTATCCTGATGTTGAAAATCATCTTAGTTTATGCTTTCCGCTAAACCTTTGTTAAGCTGTGCCTGAGGCAAAAAAAATATATCTATCTATCTATCTATCTAGATATAGATAGATAAGATAGACAGGCATAGATATATAAGATAGACAGACAGCCATATATACATACATTCGTATTACACACAAACTTATAATTGAAGATTCTGAACAAAATATTTTTGTGTGTGACATTTGCCACTGATTTCAGTTCAAAACATGATAAAGCTCGACATGCGTTAACCGCGAGCAGCCCACTGTGATTACACTGCGTTTCTCAACAGATGGTGTGAACTGTATGAGCATCAGTTGGTAATGGAAAAACGCCCTCCTGTCTGCTCCCTCCATCTTACTTTGCAGCGTTAAGTGTTAAGCTCACTTTATAGAAACAAATGAAAGAATATGATCATAAACTGATTAAATGGTTGTGAAAAGTGCTTCTGTGACATAAGTCAGGGGTTCCCAAACTTTTCAGGGCGGGACCCCCAAAATAACTGTGCAACGGATCCAGACCCCCACTGCTAAATGAAATTGCTGTCTAATTTCAATTTAAAATTAGGCTTAATTTGTGGCTTGTGAGTGGCTTATTGTGTTATTGTACCCAATGTCACTCAAATACACTGTGTCCAATTAAAAATATATATAAATATATTAAATATATCGTCATAATTTTGAAATTACATGTTCCAAGTCATCACCCAACCCCAGATCATGCCTCACGACCCCCACATTGGGAACCACTTGCATAATTGCAATAAAAGTGTTATTATATATATTTAGTGTAATTATATACATTTTATGACTTTAAAAACAACATTAAAGTAAACTGCATGTACGCCCACAGCTCCAAGTAAGATATTTGTCTGCCCCTGAACTATTACATGTCTATAAATATTAATTTTCATTGTTAATGACACAAAGTGTCTTAAGCTTCAAAAAATATATCCACCAGAGGTCAGTGGTGAGTCATTTTTATGCATACTTCAATTTTATGTTGAATTTTTGTGTTTCTACTCCTTTTTATGAAGGAATACAACATGTTGGTAATTATTTTTCCTTCAGCCATTTAATGGCGCATCTTACCTCTCCAGCAACAAAGAATAGAAGTGGTGTCTCCTCTTCCTTGGCTTTGTACTTGGCCATAAGTTTCTCTGCGATTGGCTGGATCAGCTCCTTGGCCGGTTCCAACTCTCCCTGTTCTTCTGCATCTGAATACCAAAAACATTTTATGACTGAGCGCTATTGGAAAAACAAGCAGTTAAATACAGAAAGAGACCGCCGGTAAGTCTACTGAATAGTTAATCAGAAATACCATGGAACATCAATATGCACCAAGAAATGGTCTGCTAGAATACAATTATATATACAAATATATTTACACATTTCCTCATGGCGTTAAGAGAAACAAGCCATCCGTGTGCGTCATCTACTCACCCACAAACAGTACAAGACATGGCCCCTCGTGAAGCTGCACTGCATTGGACTCGCTGAGCTCCAAGACGGGCCGAGGGTGCCAGGGGAAGAGGCGGCACTCTGGGTCGTTCAAAACCTCCACGCGGCCCTGTCTCGTGATCATGTGACCATCCGTGTCCAATAGGATCAGGGTCGGGATACCTGGAGACAGAACGAAAGATACAAATGCTGTGGGACGAGGCCGACACAGGAGGGAAGCTAACTGGGCAAAACTCCGGATCGTGGTTGAGGTCATTTCCTGTCATTACAACGAGACTGCTCACTCTCCCGCTGAGATGAGGTTTTTTTACTGGCTGCTTTGTGCCATTTTAGACTGAATGTGTCACTCTGCCGTTCCCAGCTTCATCCTTTTTCAATAAACCTAGAATTTGTTTCACAGTTAATGGCCTTGCAAACTCAGATTACAATCTTGTGGTCTTATTAACAGGCTTATCACAAACAGACACCATCTCGGAGCACAGCAAAGTGCATGAGTCACTGGGTTCCTGTCTGGTCATGTGGGCTGCAGCAGAGGCGGGGGGCCATCACGGACTGTACAGAGTCGATCTATTCTCTGTGCATTCCTTGCGTTCAGTGCAGGACGGGCTCCGAGCCAAGCACTGCCAGCTTCATCCAAACAGAAGGTAAATGAGGAAAGGGCACAGGGAGGGAGGGGTGGCACTTCTCTGTCAAACCTAACTCTGAACTTGATCACGCCTACATTCCTCCATGGGTTTGTGTACCCGCGAAATAAGGGCTGCAATCATTAATTGACTAATCATGACACAGAGAAAACAAAAGAAACAAAGGCAAACAAAAGACATCCAATGAAGCTCCTGCCCATATTGTCCAACTTAAATGTCCCATCGAGTCCAAAACTAGTCAAATTTGTCCATTTTCAAATTAAGTCAGAATGTAATTGGTTCCATGTCTATTACGTCATGTCTATTACTATTACTTTGATTGTCGGTTAATTTTTTTTATACATACATAAAAATAGGGTGAAAAAAGTTGAATTTTGATTATTATATTACATATATTATTAATTATTTTATAATTTTGATAATGTATTGAAATAGTTTCCATGTATAATAAAAATAAATAATTTGTCTTGTCAACTAATACAAAAAATGGTTTACTACTAAAATAACCATTAGTGGCAGCACCAAAGTTTAATAAAAATATACCTCGTTAACATTCAAATAGACTCATTTGTCAGTATATAAAGTGAAATCAGCTCCTCCAAGTGAAATGGGTGCATTATGAATTACCTTGTATTAGGTTTGTCAAAACAAAAGTAGCAGATCAGATATTATCGTTTATTATCGGCCTGTCCTGAACAATTGTAGAAGGACCTTTATCAGAACTTGTAATTAACTATGTGTCTTTTACTAGATAAGACCACATACTGTAGAAAAATAAAATCTCACTTCATTGTCTAAAAACAAGGCATTTGTTCTTATAATCGTGGTACAGAAAATGGTATCGAGAGTCGAGTAATTTGAAACGTTATCGTGACAACACTACCTTGTATTCCATAAAGTCTGTTGAGTCGTGATCGCCTGGCTTCATCCGAGTACGGCACCGCTAGCCACGGCATCTCGCTGAAGTACTGCTTAAAAGACTCCTCTGACCTGAAAGTGTGAAGAAATAAAAGCGCACAGTACTGTGTTATTTGTAGTAATAAGAACGATACAAAAGGATACTGTGTATTAGTGCAGGCTCTCACCTGTCAGCGCTGACGAATACAATCTCGAATTTCTTTCCCGATTCTTTGATAATTCTGTACGACTCAACCAGGACCCGGGTCAAACTGCGACATGGCGGACACTGTCAAAAACAAACATAAAAAAATAAATAAATTAAAGTATATCGTCTAATATTGTTTTTAGGTTTTATGAAACACACAATTAGGGTAAGAAACTTCACAATTATTCAGAGTGGCATTGACAGAAGCCATTAAAAGCTTACAGGGAATTTCCCACACATTCATGCATCTGCAAAGCAATACTAACTAATTACATTAACAATGGAAGGTGCAGCTCATGTTGGGTAAATAAATATTCATCTAAAGAATTCTAGCGATGGCGCAAAAGCTTAAATAAATGTTCTTCTTGTCACTTGACACCATTTATCTGTACTGCTTGTGGGCACGTGTGAGGAGTTGTTTATTCAATTGATTCGGTCATGCTTACATACTCATCATACCAAAGTGTAGGAAAGCGAAAGCATAATCCTTCATCAGTTCATTTAAAAAGTGGTGATTTGCGGTGAGCTCTAAACGCCGCATTGTGATTTTGGTACCTTTTTTGACATGTCGGCTGGGTAACCTGTACTTAGGTCTGCTCACAAAACACTCTGATCCAAATTTAGGTTGCGTCTCTTTTCCATGAGCCATTTAACGTCTCAATGACATGTGCTGCTTGCCGTTTACGTGCATACAAACTCCAGATGCTGCAACTCAACATCTGCAGCAACGACTTCGACTCTAGATACGTTTATACAAGTTGTAAGAGTGATCGTCTACAAAACTGGGGGAAAGGACATGTGATTTATGCAGGTTTTGGAGTGGATAAGGAAAAGCTAAAGTTTAACAACATTGTGTGCTAGTTTTAATGCATTTTAGTAGTTCTATACGTTAACTTGTATACAGATTTTCATAATTATGGTCAATGTCGTTACACAAAACATTCAATCTATAGAGTTTTTTTTGGACAAACCAGAGCTCCTTCACCTGTGTTTCTAATTTGCACATGAATGAAGTGTTTTTGCGGGTGTAAACTGGGTGACTGTGTCCTTCACTTACCCAATGAGCTGAGAAGTACACGCCCACATAGAGCCCCTCCAGAGAGCTGCTGTCTGTGGTCTGCCTGTTGTTCCTGAGCAGAGGCCCCGCCACCACCTCCGCAAATGGCTTTGGCCCCCAAGGGAACTCTAAGCCTGCAAGACGGCCACAAAAACATGGGCAATGAGTAAACAGGAATAGACGGAGGGCTCGATATTCCTTTTAAAAAACACACAAATAATAAAAGTTTAATACATTTTTTCCTGCCCTTGTCGAGAGGTTTTTATGGTTGGCGTTTTTGTGAGTAGGTCCTGTGTGAGTGAAAATGAGTACCGGTAGTCTCAACTGCAGGTGAACGGGAAAAACTAAGTAACTTCAGATGTATCAAATTGAAACTTCTCCTGTAGTTTATTTAATGTAAGAAGCATTTATTACAAGTTTTGCATCATTTAATGTTTTCATGTATGAATAAGGTGTAAAAAATATGGGACATAAAACTGAAAAATTGACGGAGCTTCATTTTGTTGACATATTCCATACAATGTTTTCAGGCCATTTTTGATATCTTGTTCCACCAAATTCCATCTTAAACTTGAATAAATCCGGCTTGGAACGGTCTATAAACAAATCCTCCTGAACAACCCGGCAAAATCTTATCAGGTACAAGATTGTAAAGTTTGGTGTGTGTAGGTGGTACTTTAAGGGCTGATCTTTATGTTTCTATTGGAGGACACAATCTTATTCAATGAAATAATAAAATATCTTCCGTAAACTGGCCAAAAACCAAACGCTTGTAGAGTCTCGCCTTAAGTAAAAACCATTAGTGCTGCTTTAAAATAGCCCCTTTTAGTAAAGTTCGTCATCCAGAGCATCATTATGACACATTTGTACTGAGGGAGAGCTGTAGTTTATTGTTGCAGATTGTAAAAACCCACTCTTATCTTTTATGTCGTGGGCTAGTCCGGACGCCACTCCACGCGGTCTTTTCATAGAAACTGAAAAGCAGACGGCTCTAAGTGTTTCAGCTGCCTCTCGCTATATTCAAACATAGGGTTGTTTTTTTCCTACTTCAATTGCGGTTGGTCAGGGGTCCAAGAAGTATGAGAAAAAACAACCTACTTTGTATTAAAAACGAACAAACAAAAGTAATGGGTAAAGGGGTTTTCTATTTGCCAAATGTTTACACAATCAACAAAGTACAACAAATTATATAATATATTTTTTTAAATTATTTTTTTCACTTTACTTCAATTTGTAGACGTTGACACTGATTTCTTGATATTATTTTGAGTTAACACGGGCAAATATCAGTTATCGGCCACAGCAGCAAAGACAAATATTGGATATCGAGGTTGCGTTCATGTGACATTACAATATTCTACAAGTTTAAAATTGAGCTGGAGGTTTATGGCTCATATCTCTGTAATTACTGGGAGTATATCCACATCATGAAACAAAAACTGGCACAAAGTTCAACTTCCTCTCTGTCAGGCTATTGTGGAAAAATAATTTCACAATGTGGTGCCATTATTCTAAGATTGGAACGGTTTTAAGACATAAATTGGAGCCAATCCAAAGCAAATGATGAGAAGGAGAAGCATTTGTGGATTTCTAGTTTGGATATTTATTTCAAAAACAGTAAATCTCCCATAGAGTTAAATAGGCAAATTCTAGAACATGAACGTGACTGGCCATTGCTATTTTATCCACAAACTATAAAGTGTGGACTTGTGGCCATTTGGGTTAACCTCGCTTGCATATTTTTAGGTATTCAGCCACCGTGCCGGGCTGACAGACAAAAAAATGCTCTTACTATGCAATAACTGCCAACACGTCTAGTCAGAAAATACGATTAAAAGAACGAGATGTTAAAGGTCTGAGAAATCTATCGCAGAGCTCCCGGAAATCACATTCTGTTCCTTGTGTTGCTACGAAATGAAAGGCATGTAAAGTCTAGTCACTGCCTCCACTTCAAAGTTCAGAAATGATTGGTTTTACGCATGAGATTCACAGGACAATAAATATTACAAACAATTCACACGGCTTGAGGTTTAATGCATGTCGTGACTTGACCGATCATTAAGTGGACAACTTACCTTTGGGGTCGTCTCTGACCACCAGGAGCCCATTTCGACAAACCACCTTCCCAGTCGTGGCATCCACAAACACCAAAGACGGTATACTCGTGACTTTGTACTTATTCCAAAGCTTCATCTGGAGGAGAGAAAAATAAATTTAAAAAAAAGGTTGAAATAACAGCCATGAAAGACCTGTATCGCCTGTGGTTTAATTACATCCCTGCAGTACAATTTTCAGCCGAAATATTGTAGCATTTAAATTGTAGGTTTGCTTTTGGGGGTTTGGCCAAAGAAAACATACACATGAGATATAAGGATCAAATTTTAAACCCAAGTGGAACCCTTTACCCCTGCAGTGTTTGTAATGGACAGCCAGACTTGCATAGTAATGTAATCCACAAAATGAAGTGTTGATTATGTGCAGAGGAAGCGATTTACAACCTGAAACCATTGTACAAACGGTTCTGTTTGTTAATTATTTCCAATTAAAGTTATAAGAGGCATTTGAGGTAGCAGCAAAGATTTTATGAGAAGTGACCAAAGAGCATATTGAGCAAGTTGAGTTTCAGAATGGAGGTAATGAAAGGACACCAAGTTTATAAAACAATCAAATGTATGACTTCTGGACTGAGCCAAGTGCGTTAGAATCACTGTAACTCCAATCTCCCCGTCTGTACACCAAATGAAGTGTGGAGAACGTTCCACTGGGTTTAGTGAAGTCGGCCAGGAGTTCAGTTACAAATGAGCTTTGGGTTGATGAAAACCTTTTGTTGCTGGTTTTGTGTTGAATCCGACTCCGTGGCAGAAGCTTAGCCCAAAGACTTGAGTGACATCAGCTCACATACAGATGCTTGCACAGTATCAGACTAAAACAACGCACTATGCAGTAATAATGTGTATTTAACCTCTTAAATGGGCAACTGTACACCAAGAACATAGCTGAGATTTAAATCATTGCATTATTAAACTTTCACTCAATACTTCATTTTCTTTTGGCAATATAAAACGTCTTATCAAATTGAATCCAGAAAAAAAGGTTTTCAAGTCCATGTATCATGCTTAAAGTCGTCAAAAAGGTTGATACCAAGAAACTAAATCGATACTGAAACTGAAATGAAAGAAAAAGGCAAAATAAAACTAAGTATTATGGTTCAATATGATTAGAAACTGCAATAATTTGGCCTGAATTAATTAAATAGAATTCAAAAATGAAGTTTCCAAACGTTAGAAACTATACAGTGGAGCAGTAATAAAGTAGCATCCCTTTTTTAATCTGTCAGCAGCAAAGTTGATAAACTGATGAGTACTGATGCCAACATACCAGCTTTGTCTGTAACGTATACACATGTACATAGAAAAAGAAAAGAAAATTGTGCAGTATTTGATGATGACATAGTGTTTGGCAAGTTAGTTGTACTTTCTCCTTCATATCCACTATAACTGTGAAAGCCGTAAACTGCAGCTTTATTTTATACAAGCTGTCACTGAAGTATTGCCATACAGGGTTTACACTACGATATGATAAAACAAAACCCATGTGACAATACATTGCAAACAGATAAATTTTCACAGCCCTAGTCTGAATCAGGGTTGCCTGGTGCACAAGAGCGTGTTTTGGCAGTCGGCACGTTGCGCCAACCAATCAGACGTTACTCTCCAGTCCTACATATAAGGACCAAAACAAACCCAGCACTGGCGAAAATGGATGATGAATTAATTGTGGCCATTGTTGGAATTTTTTAAAGCAAATACACCAAAGCCACTCTTTCAGCCTGGTCTGCCATCGCACAAAGAGACCAAGCACACACACAAAATCCTCGGCTGCAAATGTGCGTCTGTCTTCAAGATGTACAGGCATCCAACAAGGGGCATCAGGTGCCCCTTGGTCCTTTCCAAGGTCCTTTCCTTCCTTTTAAGAATCGATTTCATTCAACAGCTCTACTACACATAAATGTGGCGTGAGTCCAGGCCTCCTCTGCAGTAAATGTTTTCGCTCAGCGATCACATGGCCTGCAGGCACACTCAATAAAGACGTCTGAAGAGACAAATGGTTTTGTTCAACATGTCTTCAGGGGACTGGTTAGTCGATAACTCCTATCAATGGCCCCACACACTCAATGATCTATGAGGAGATACTGATCACCACATTATTTCAGTCAGGAGATAGTCCATTGTGAACTTAACATCCAAAGAATTTAATTTGATCTCAATGGAAAGTATGGATTTATTTATATATATATATACATTTTTCTTTTTACCTCATGACCGTAATAAAAGACAGAATTCCTGTGTAGTTAAATTAAATTGCACAAATCTACTTTGTCTGCAAAATTGAAAACATCTGAAGTGAATGACTTTTTGAAGTCATGATTGCAGCCTCTTATGACTGGAATATTATCCAGCCTGTTACAATATTTCTTGTGTATACCTCTTATAGATAAAGTGCTATCAGTGACACAGCGGAATTGCTGTTGTAAAGACCCCTTGTCCCATTTTGTGGCGACAGTGCTGCAGAAAGACGGAGCAGAGTTTGGCAGACGCCTCGGGCCCTTTCCCTCTCCTCTGGCCCGGAGAATGCACATCTATGAGAGGACACAGCACTCAGTGATGGCTGAATTGGCCATGCTGAGTGAAGAAAAGTCTCCGTTCTCCAGCTCTCTCAACATGACACTCAGACGGTGGACTCTCCTGCTGCTGACAGAGGTTTGAGAGCAGGTCAGCGCTGTTGAGATCTGAAAAGGACACGGCTTAAGCGGACGCAGATGTGTATGTGGATCCAGAGGTTAGAAGTGCGGGGACTGTGGTTTCTCTTCCAAAGATAATCCCCTTTTTAACTCTGAAATGTTGCCATAAAGTGCAACAGTGCGATGAAGCATGAAAGTGGTCTCGTCATGCATAACATTTACCACTGAAATGCGGTTTCTATATTCACCATCTTTTGTTCCCTCTTCTGCCCTGTGGCAAAGCCAAATCATTTTCTCTTATTAAACAAATCTTCGATATTACATCCTTTCTTTCGGTCTCTCTTTCCGGGGTGGCTCAGCTAATCATCTTTCTCCTAGTAAGGTTTAGGGTATACTTTATTGTTCCTGAAGGAGTGCTAGCAATCAGCCACCGGTGTAACTGTCAGAGTTGAATAAATGAATGTTGTTGGTCTGTCCACATAGACCCTGATTGTCCACATAGACCCTGATGCATTCCCAACTACAATAGCAGTTTGAAATGGATGGCACACGCCATCTTAATCTTATTAGCATGATGAGCTGTGCGGGATAAATGCTTATGTTTCGGGGGTAAATGTTAGTATGGATTTCCAGTTTCCCCTTGGGCCCTTCCCCTTGGAGGGCTTTCTTTGAGGCTTATTGATATTTTAAAAGAGGTATATCACATAATCACAGGGTATGAAGTTTAAGCCAGAGATACCTCACATAATTTTGAAATATGTTTTTACAATGTTTGTATAACCGTCTTCTTCACAATTCTTCGTGAGAAGAAACCCCTGTTGTAAAAATTACTGGTTCGAGGAAGATGTCGGAATAGTTTATGCATTGCAGTTTATTGCATATGGGGCTTCATATTAGGCATCACACTTATAACCAAGTGAGAAAGATTAAGTCATCAATCATCTAAGTTCTACATTTGTTGTCGCCTTCTGCAGCAGTGGACATTCTTCACAGAGACGGAAAGAGCAGTAGCTTTGCAGAAATGTTGTAAATTCCTCATGCTTAGCACAGGATAATTTCTTGACCTGCAGTTTTACCGATGCAGTGAAACTTAACTCTGCCTGTGTCAGTACAAAGTGAAATCCTAATCCGGACCATTCCACTCTTTCAAGGTGAATTGTATTTTATTGTGACTGGCTTCAGGACATGTACGCGCTGTAGTTACAAGGTTATCCATCCGCCTGGGAATCACAGCACTCTCATCCTAAAGGCACAACTCAAAACCCAGAAAGATTTATTACGTAGCTCTTCTCTGATCTCACTGCAAAACCATTGTAGCAAGAGTATGAATCTAGTATACTGTAAATTAATGGTAAGACATAGAATATGCTTGATAATACTGCCTTTGTAAAAGAAGTACTACTTGGCAACGTTATTTTTGGTTCCTTTTGTGAGCAGGTGAGAAGGAGGAGAAGGATGCGTTGCAATAGGCATTCAATACCAGATCCAAACACTTAATTATCTGTAACATTAGAATCGACTGCATCTTTGCTAGTACCAGTTTTGTGAAGTATATTTTACCAGCACATAAAAAGTCTAGTGTAAGTGTTTATAAGAAAGAGCTGGCTATTTGTGGTTGAATCATAAAAAGATCAGAACGTTTCATTTATTAAACGGGTTACCAACTTCAGTTTCCATCTGGTCAGTGGAGTCTGTTTTTAACATTTTCAGACACGCGCCATCCACTGCTCGTGTCATATCTTCAGTTTGGGTCATTTTTGCTCCCTGATTTTGGAGACAGTCACAGTTAATGCTTTAAAACCTCATCAATTTGTGAGCGGCGATCGAGTTTCCAGAGCAATGTGTGGAAAAGCCGTTGACTGTGGCGGTTTGCTTTTGAGGACCGTCCAGACCCACAACTTCTGCCGGCTCCATGTCGTCTTATCCAAAGGGACCATGACCTCAGCTGCCATTAGGCCTTGTGGATGACCCTGAAAACTAAACGTAGAGTCAAAAATGTATGTATGCAAAGGGGGCATTGTTATTGTAGGTCAGGGCTCCATATTTAACCAATCTATTTCTGTTGTGAAGTTGGCAGTGCAGTTAATTCATATGGAAAAGTGCATTATTGTTAGGTTGTGTTCCTTTCCATTTGTCCTTTTCATGAAAGTCGCTGTAGGAAACCATCTGTCTTCGACCATACGGAGACATGTACAATCATTTTGCATATACATTGGCAATAGTTTCTGAATTTAAATGCATCTTTCAAACATATTACCATGTGGTCTTATTCTAGTTCTGATATGGATTCGAACCATTCTAAAAGTATTCAGGATTGGTCCAATCTCGATACCAGTTTCAGTATCATTTAGTGTCTGGGTATACATTTTTTTCACAATCCTAAACATGATACATGGATTTGTGAAACCTTTTGACAGGATTCAATCCGATAAGGTGTTTACATTGTTAAAAGGGTATTCAATAAAAAAGACAATTTTTTTCAATTCACTCAATTACTAGTAATGTAAAGTAAGGTTTGCCAAAATAATAATGTAGACAAAGTGATACACTATTGTCATTGTATATAATCCTATTTTTTTCCAGTCTCGTTTTCCTGTGTTTATCATATATAGTCCAGATATTCAAAACAGTCGCACAGTTTATTGTAAGCAGCTTGAACATCTCTCTCTTCACTCACAAACTACACAATCCTGTGTTTGAGTCCCTGAAGCCAACAGACGCAGCAGCCAGCATTGACTTACATTCCTGTGTGCTCGATGGGCTCTCACACATGGTCTGTATCCACTTCAAAAAGCCTGTTACTGCTCCTCTTTGCTACAAAGACCACCCTCTCCGCTCTCCTCCTTTGCTCCTCTAACGGTGTGCGCGTTACTTAGCATGTCTATGTGTACCTCCTGACCCCACTATCACGTTACTCTTCTGACAGAGCGGCTGGGGATCCCCGGTGGTGACATCTTGGCTCGGCGACAGCTGCAGTTGCCTCACACTGATGCAACTGACTCGAGACCTCTCGCTTACTGAGTGTTTCATTTGGCGTATCGTTTTGTCTTACATAAACAGTAGACACTTTCATCTCTCAATGAACGATCACTCATGGACCAAGGTATATCACAGAGAAAGAGTTTTATATTCATGATTTGGAAACGTAATCCTATGTTTTTACAGAGATTCATATGGCATAGGCAATACATTTGGTATTTTATTGAAGGTCCTTTTGTTGTAAAAAATGTGAAACTTCACAAACTGAAATGTGAAACTGCTTTACCACTTGTCTTTCAAGATATATTGTTTTGGAGGTATATAGTAAATAATAAGTTGTACATTTTAGAACGACTACAAAATGATTGGATAATTGAGAGAATCGAAAAAAATATATTTAAATTTGTGTACACGTTCCCCACCTTAGTCCGAAGCATAAATAGACTAATAGAAAGCTTAATGCCAACTGTTCTTTTCAAAGTTCATTTGAAATAAATTCCTGTTGTGACGCAAGAATGGGAGAGCCAAAGGGGAAGATATAAAAGATCAGAAGCTTGTTACAGATCACTCATGACACTCACGAGCAAGACACCAAGTCTCCAAGATTCACTAGAATATCACAGCCATCTTGTGCGTTTGGAAAATCTTGTAACACACTACATCCAGCCAAGCCATTTTTTTTGGAGCGCGACTCACTTGGAGGAGACACAGCCCAAATTGCTTTTTCGATGAAGGCCTCTTGTTACTATGGCAACCCCCCTCCTGCTGCTGCCCCCTCCCGTCTTCTCCGCCTCCTCCCAGTGCCAAAGTCAGGACATGTCACCAAATGCCAGACATATTGTTTGTCTCTTGTATAAAAATTCGGTGATAAATTAGCAGTATCGGGAATAATAACAACAGGTGCCATGAAGTTATACAGGGCTTAAGGGGAAAAAGACGGTAAAATGTGTATAAAAACTGCAACAGACCAGACCACCAGAAAAAGGAGGGGTCATGTACAGCTCACCTCCCCCAAAGCACAAAAGGCAGTGTCTGAATACAGGCTCTAAATCCTAACTTGGACTCCCTATGGTGGTGGTGAGAAGTTTTTTTTTTTTTCCCCACACAGGGGAATTGTTAAAAAGGAGTAAAAAGCAAGGCCTCAATAGCAATCCACAGCATTGTTCCCCTATGAGAATAAGCTGCCCTCGAGGCCTACATTTGGTGAGGTCACAGGTCAAGACTACAGCGTGCATGCTCACACCCGCCACTGTTAGTTAACCTAGCAAACACATTTTAACTTTTCAAGTTTTATTTTGGGAAATGTTGCCATTCCTTATATAGTAACACAAAATCTATAGTTACTGTAGTTTACTATCCTTTCAGATTTCACCTTCAGGTTTTCATTTTGGAGAATTATAATTAGGGATGTTTCTTCAATATAGACTACTACAGACTAATGAGTAAAAACGGAACATCAAAGAGCAATTAGGCTAAAAATACAGCCATTTGTTTACACAAATTTAAATATCGGGGTCTGCAAATATTGGTTATTCAAGGTAAATATTGGATATCGGTATCGGCACAAATAATCCATATCGGAACATCTCCAATAATAATGTTGTATTGAGATAAATTACTGTGCTTGATGTGACCTTTTACAACCCTTATGCTGGGAGTCCCTGGTTAACCAGCAATAAGTTACCATTTGCGGTGTTTGTGTTGGCGATTTGACTAATTGTCATTAATTCTCCTACACATTGAGAGAATAGAGAGCGTGGTGATCACCTAATGATTTATTGCAGTCAATGTCAGGAACTTGTTTGGCACATGTTAAGAGTCCACCCGCACAGCACATCAACTCCATATCATGAGATCTGTGTTTATCCCTGATAGAAGTTGGAAAAAAAATCCAGAGTTGGAAAGACTACAGCATTTTTGTCATAGTTTTGTAATGAAGTAACAGTATGACAAAGTGGAATGCATTCTGTAAAGTGTGCATGTCTCCAAAGCACTTAGTTTATTAAGTGTATTGCTATGCTTGCTTTTGCTCATGCTGTCATATTAATAATGAAACCACACAATTGAAAAAACGCATGGCTTTTATACTACTACTCAATTAGCCACACTCACAACCCACACACCCAACAGAAGGTAATAAAGTCTACTCAAAGCCATAAGCCTCGTTTCCTACAGTGCCAGCCACAGGGCTTAGACCCGGCTTCCTCAGAGTAACCTTTGTTTGACCTCACATTTAAGTGGGCCCTCCTTCCTACTGGGACCCTGCATGGGAAGTCTGCTGCTCAGTCTTGGGGCTCACAACATATTTATAGGCATTTATATGGGGCATTATCTGTCTATCATATTGTCTGGCTTTGTGAAAAACATGGCATTATACACATCTACAAACAATTTGTACAGAATGAAACATTTTGACTTGCATTACATTTATTAGACATTACTGATTTTAAAATATAAAATTTGAAATGGTCTTTTTTTTTTACCAGATTGTAAAAGAAAATCACATGAAAAGCTTTTGATATGTTGAAGGAATCCTTTGGCTTGGCTAAAAGGACTTTTATAGTTATTATATAAATCAAGAAATTAAACAAAGCAATGACCATTATAACAATAAATATTTATTAAGGCTTATAAATCATAACTTTCAAGGGGAATAATATCTAAACTATATATTATTAAAAAATAAATAGGAAGAGAAGACCATTTTGTTTTTACAGAAAAAGAATGGGAAAATGTATGTACATCTCAAAAAAGAATTAAATGTTTTTTTGTTTTTTTAAAAAAAACATGTTTGATGTGGTGTTCTGAAAAAAAAACATTGCTAACAGCTGGAATTTAACACAGCACTCCAGACTGTATGTGTTTGGGCCTCAAAACCCCTGCAATGGACACAATGAATGGATATCTTTGAAAAATGTTCTGACTGCAATGAAAAAGGCCATCACAAAGAAAATGGATGACAGAAACTGATATTCATTTTTTTTTTTTTTAAAGTATATAACTACATTTGAAAATCAACACATTTGACAGACTTTGGACCAAATGGACTCAATAATCCAGACTACATGTTTAATACTTTGTAAATAATTTGAACGTTCTCAGAGTTCCGGCTATATTCTCGTTCTTTATTTTTGTTGTATCAATTTAAAATATATATATTTACATTTATATTTATAATATATACACTTTGATTTAAAGCAATTGTTTGTACTGCACCGTTTGTGTTTCGTTAAAAGGAGTTAAATATTTCTTGTGCATCATTTTTAAATAAGCACAGTGTTATCATGAGCATCATATACAGCTAAGCATTTATGTTGGGGACATTTAACTAGACAGGGTGCTGCTGCTACATTGCGTAGCCCATTGTAAACTCCACAGGCGGTAGAGAACCTCATAAATCACAATGGCACCCTTGGTCTGCTCAGCCTCATAAAACTGGGCTAGTCTAGTGACGGAGGAACTGTACATTCTACTACAGCTATAAATAGCCGGGGATATTTGACGACCACCGACTCTCCCAGGTGCTTTTCAAAAACGTCCTTGAAGTCCTCACTAAAGTATAGAGTTACTAGTATAGCACTGCTGTGGGCAACGACGCTGTGAAAAGCTGTCACACCAACAATGGCTGCCGTGCCCCGAGGTATGGGATGTTCTGCTCATTACCTGGAACTGTCTTAACGTCTCTCCAGTGAGACTCGTTTGCACAGTGGTGATTTATACTTGGACTGCACAATATCACTAATTACTGCAGTTAGAGGTGGGGGAAAATGGTAACATAGCAAATTTGAAAATGTTGTTTAGACATTCTAATTTTACCAACTGTCTATAATTAATGCAACTGTAAATCACCGTAAAACCAAAAAGTCTACTCCCGAAGTAATCTCCCAAACAAGAGTATAAAATGATATTTCAGCAATGTATTGAGTACATTTTAGGGTCCATACATTCACATTTTGGGTAATACTCCAACCTATACCAAGGCATTTACAGACACGTTTTACCACATTTCAGATGGATTTTCAAAATTATTGTCTGAATATTTATATATATATTTTTTTTAAATCAACAAAGATATTGCAGTGGCTATATTGAGATACAGGTGTAATTAAATGCAATTCTTTCCCAAAGAAAACGAAATCTGGACAAGCCTATTTGCAACAACTGCTGATGGTTTTAATATCAGTCTTCTTGCGATATGTGTGATGGAATTTGCAGGTATCCCAATATATTGCGAATCTCATTGCTGATTAATACCTGTTACTTCCTCTGGTCTCAAACTCATTAAAGTCACATCTGTTTAGAAGTGTCTGCAGACCTACAGCCAAATTGTACATCTGGACTCTCCCTCTCCCTCTCCACACATGCATCTTACACAAGGCTTATCCCGGCCCTTGACAGTTTTCACAGCACCAGCAGCAGATTCCCATAAGCCCCCTCTCCAGCAAAACTGCGAGCCGTGTCAAGATGTTCTCAAATCAGCGCACACAGGCCAGTCTCAAAACATATACTTATTAGATTTCATTTTATACAGATGTCTAATAACAACAAAACACTATAAATCAAAACATGCAAGATTTCACACAAGATCTTACAAAAGAGCCAATAGAACAGATCAATAACCATCATCATCATGTTCAATAATAGGTGGTACATTTCTAAGGATATATTATATTGGGAGGGCAGCTACAGAGTTGATTTTTAGGGCCATGTCACTCCAGTGCAGGGCAGACTGACTCCACAGAAACAGTTCAAAGTTCACGCCTTTAATTGCCAAACTGAAAACCAGTGCCTTCATGTCCCCTTTTAACTCCTTTTGACCCAGTATATCCCCCAATAATACCAATAATACCCTTTTTAGAAACCCTTTATAAATATCCAGTCTATAAATCCTCATGTGCCTGGTCTTTTTGCTGAGGTGAGGCAATTTCTTTCTTCACAAAAGTGTGTTTGTGATTCAGCTGCAGCACAGGGCTGACAGCTCAGATCTGAGGCCTCCTGCTGTTTCTGACAGAGGTCACCGAGCTCGCCCCTCTTCCAACTTCCTTCACACTCCTCTCATATCACATTTCAGATGCTCAGGTTTTTTCAGCAGGATGCTGTAGTCTCCTACCTACTTTAATAGAAATTCTTGATAATAGAAATGTGTTAAAGCCCTTTGGATTGAATATATGTTGTTTTTATTATTGATCAGTGTTCTATGTTGCACCTTAATGCCGAGACAAGTTCCTATGTTTGTGAATTTTGTTCATTGACAATGGCAATAAACCCTTTCTGGTTCTGGTCCTAAAGGGGGAAGACGATGTGTTGCATACAATAAATCACTAGCCTATAGTGGTGCAGAGCAGAGAGCACTTGGCACTGATTGAATGTTGAGGATGTGTATCACACTTGGACCTCCTCCAACAGCTCTACAAACACAACAGGAATCTTGCACAGGAGCCAAAGGATAACTCTTCTCTGATACTTTTACACAAAACATACCAATAAATTAACATCTAAAAGGTTTATGGCATGTGTTTAACCAGAAATGAGTGCAAAATTGGTTTGAGAAAACTGCAGGAAAATGTGATGAATATTTTCCACAAACTTGCAAACACATGCAAGTTTTGGCAAAGAAAGAGTCCAAAAGTCATACTTTTCATTGTAGTCAGGTTTGGTAATAGACACACTAATAAAATCAGCCAGGGAAGGACCCCATACTGAATGACTAACATACATATGGCCATTATAAAAATAAACAAAGAGCAAATGAATGCCAATGATGTGTTCTGAGAGGGGCTATTTCGGTCTTCCATTTGGTGGAGGGCAGAGCGAGCATCGAGAGACAAAGACGTCTCACACGGCAGAGGTGCAGTGCTCCTGGCGGTTGGGAATGTGCCGGGGGTTTTACTGGTTTAAAAATAACTGTAGTGAGCTAGCGTGGGGCAGACACAAAAGAAGCTGCTGTTCCGTGCGGGGCCACTTTGCCCGGACCATTACAGCCCGTCTCACTGCACAGCAGCAGGCCCAAGTCCCTGAACCAGAGTCCATCCTTGAGCCTGCTGTGCCAGAGCTCTCAACAGCACATTAGCAGCATTGAACACAGGGTTCAACGGCAGACTCTGTTAGTTGATCTACTGGGAAAACAAAGTCAAAACATACAGCCACCCCAGTCACTTCAACAAATGGTGGTTAATTTTTAACTTGATTCATGAGTCTAGTTTTAACTCTACTACTTCCTGAACAAATGCATATAAGAAGATCATTTGAATTAGGGTGCACAAATAGCAATACCAGTATCGATATCAGTGCCAATACTGGAACATTTCATGAATTGGCAATCAATTGCATATCCCTATTAGCCATTTTGAATATGCAAACATATTTTTGCTAACTTCTACCCAGTAAAAAGTGACATACAATACCTCATTTTAATTTTAACTCAGAACCTACAGAATTCAGTCACCGAGTTTATTTTACTTTGTTTTGCTGTTGTAAAGTTATTGCAATGGTCGTTCAAATAATTTAGCAGCATATGGTATTAACAACTGTTGTTGCAGGTTTAAGGAAAATAACCTGGTAATGGTTGATATCAGATATCGACTGATATAAGACCAAAAAAAGCTGGATTAGAGCACACTAGTTTTAATGGTTACCAAGACAGTACTAGTACATGTTAAGCATATGCGACTGCTCGTTGGTTTAAAGTTTGATAGAGTTCCTCAGCTCAGGAGTTGGGGCTTAGGCAAACCAATGAATGCATTGGAACACTGCTTATGCTGTTGCTTATAAAAAATATGAACCTTTGAAATTATTTTAGAATCTGTAGTAATTGCATGTAAATATAGTGTCTGTCAATTCCTTTGCACTGCTTTTAGAGCCCAGAGACTCACAGCAAAACTAACATTACACAACATCCATGATAGAAACTAATTTTGGCCGGGTTGTATGAGACTTTATGTCTTTTGTATATGGAGACTGTGCGAAACAAAGCGGCGAATAACAACAGCCGTTTATATAGATCCAGGGCCTTTAGATGATGACAGATGAGATTGTGATGAGCGTCAGTCATCAGTGGCACTGGAGTCTTCATTTCCTGGTATGAGCTGAGCAGCAGATGCCTGGAGCTGTGATACACATCAGTCTGAGCTTATCTCTGCTGCTTCTCGTCGCTTCTCGTCACCTCTCCCTCCCCTCCCTCCCCTCCCCTCCCCTCTCCTCCCCTCCCCTCCCTCCCCTCTCCTCTCCCACCCACCTATCCCTCCATCCCTCCCTCCTCCTCCTCCTCTCAGTGCACCAGGGACCAGTGGAATGAGCCAAAGATGAGGTGAAAAGGTGATGACTGCACAACTAGTCACACAGAATTTAAATGATTGTCTCCAGCACTCACAAAATGGAGGGCGCTGCCCACTGTACGAAGCCTGTTTTTAGACTGAGGAAAATTGGACAATGATCCCCATTTAGGTTTCCTATGTGATTTGTCAATGACACACAATTTTGTATTCAAAGAATTCCCCAAAATGTTATTAATCAACCTCAACGTTGGCTGGTTTCTTTGGTTGTGTGTTTTTATGGCAGTAACAGAGTCAAGAATAGTTCTGGACAGTGGAAATAACATGCCTGTGCGTCAGTCAATCACACACACCAAAAAAAAAAAAAAAAAGGGAAAATATCCACAAATCCATTTTATTTGCATTTAGAACCATGTGTTCAGTATTAATTATTGTATGCATTTTGAGATATAGCCATTATTTATCATTTTGGGATATTTCCGTAAAATTTTAACTCTTTAAAAAAACAAAAACAAAAAAACTATTACATTACAAGGGTAATAGTTGAAAAACATTCAAACGTGTTCTTGAACCAGAGTTGGTTGTCCATGCTCCACACAAAAGAATGCATTACCCTTTACCTTTTAGCGACTTGTAAAGTGCCATTGCTCCTTGTGGACCACACATGCAGCGGATCTAATTAAATGCCGTTCCACACTAACAGGATTGAACAACATTACACTTTTGTGGCTTCGTACCGTGGCAGGTTGATTGGCAATCGGTGAAATGCACAGGAGCGGAGAGCAGGCCGAGCCCCTGCAGGACACAAGCGAATCTGACATGCACACACGCAGACAACCAGCAGACAATGTGCGAGGCATGTCCCAGTTTGACAAAGCAGCCTTCACAGTTACACACACACACACACACACACACACACAGGCGCCGACTTTTGCCTGGTTATATTCTACACATACGAAAATCACTACAATACAAACAAGGCAAAACACAAGTTGTCTTATGATAATTAGCCCCTTGTAATTAGAGGTGATCATCTCGAATGTTGTTTTGAGGATATACATCATATCATTTAAAAATGCAACAAAAAGAGCTAATTGGAATGAAAAATTAAGTTGTACACTTTCAAATAAGGATATAAAAAGGTGATACTTCTGTACATCTGTGATGAATTTGAGACATTTCCCATTTGTATGATAATTTAACCGCAACAAATATGTTTAAAGACATGTTTTAACACCTTTCTTTGGGACTGATCTGATATTGTCCGAGTTCTGTTATCGGGATACTTAAAAAATATATATACTTTTGTCACCATTGCCCGCTCCAACCTTTAACATATATAACTAAAACATTTGATTTTAGTATCATTAAGGATTTAACTTTTCTGCTTCACCATCTGCTTGTCTCCATGGCATTGGAAATCATGAAACTGTTCAATCTTCAAAAAACATACATCCTTACTCTGAAAATAGAGAATGCCATATTTGTGAAACATTCTAATCAAAGCAATAATAATATCTCCAGCTGAAACGTTGCACATTTAATAATAGTTTGATTAGTATTTATTGAAAAGCTCTGTAACAAACGACCCATACGACCCATAGATGCTTGGTTAGACACAGGCACCCATGTCCCATAAGCTGAGGATGAAATGTGAAATGTTTGCAGGGTCATGTTTCTCACAAGCTCTTCAACTGCCAGTCCAAAACCAGAATTTTGAATTTCATACGTCTGTGGCAAGATTTTGAGTGAAGCTATTGCCATGAAGAGTGTGTTTCGAAGCCGAATGTTTCGGGTGACTTTTCTATCACTCTAATTGCAGCTTTAGCTCTCTCTCACATCTGGGCTAAGCCTAATACACTCCATATTTACCTGCAGACATTTTGGATCAAAACCTGTGTAACTCTGTCTGTTTGTCTGTCTTCTCTCCTCTGCTGCTAAAACCCAACCAGGAAACGGTGGTCTGTAACTCCCAGTGCGTGAGGTGGATTCACACAGAAACTGTTTGTGTGAGACTACATTCCCTTACATAAACTTTGTGATCAGAGTTTGAATATGGCTTATATGCAACATGGTGGTGGGCAATGTATAATAATCGTGAATGTCATTTTGAAGGTATACGATTTTTTTTTTTAGCGTGCATAGCGTTTATAGTGAAATGAAACGCAGCAACATTTGAAAAAAAAAAATAAGTTGTAATCTTTCAAACAAGAGTATAAAGTGATATTTCTTCACTTTTATGGGTATTATTTTACAGTCTATTCGCATTTGTACAATACTTAAACCTTAACATATACATACAAAAAAAAGGCATGTTTTAGCACTTTGTCTGAATAGTTAAGAAATTCATTTTTCACCCACCCCATTGATTGTAAATACAAGCTACACACTCATAACATCAGCGCTCATCAAGCCAACAGCGGTCCCTTTTCCATGCATCTACCCATGGATGACTAAGTTATAAATATAGAGTGTAGTTGTTTGTCTTCTATCACAACTGTTTAGACGGGGCGACTGCTCAACATCTCATTAACTGCTGCCTCACACGGCATCCAGCAGTGTTTTTCTTCAATCATATTTTAAACTTCTGACATACCGGCTAATGTATCACAAGACTTTTGCAGCATGCAGCCCTGTGCTCCGTGCTCCGTGCTTTATGGGCCCAGAAATATTCCAGCTATTTCACTTACGGTTTACACCATGTTCCACATTTAAAAACAGCAGGAAACCAATTCAGTTCTGCTTATATACACTTACAGCCAGTAGTCAGCTATAGCCCAATGAATCATAACATTTACACAAAAACAGCAATTAAGAGTAGAGCGACGAATGTCTGAGACCAACCATTTCGAAAAATAAGAAATCCATTGTTTATATTGGTGCCAAAAAAGAGAAAACTGTCCATGGTAAGATTGTATAATCGTCGAGTTATCATTTTACTTTCACTGTATTGTAGCAATTGTGTAGATTACGGCATTTTAATTAACAAATACTGCACTTAAAGATACAAGTAAATAACTTGGGATTGTTACCATAACGCTAAAAATTGGACAACCCCATGAAGCTATCTCTGAAAAGACAATAAGTCTCATGTGTCGCTTAATGGTTTGATTTTTCTAAAACTAGACCTTTTCCCAAACCACAGTTTTTGTAAACCAACAGGGCCAGGAATGGGAGCACCCTCACAATGTGCACATTTGTGTTCATTATTCATTCCTTTTGTTTGTGAAAAATAATTTGGTAAGCAGTTCTGCTACACGGCGCTTTTCCCTCGAGTGACACAATGTTCGTTTGTGTCCATTATGTCCACCTCCTCTGTCTGGGTGGTCCGGCCATGTGTGTCGCAAACGGACGGTCTCACATTGGTTCAGCCCACACTGGACTCTTGTTTGGGATGCTTTTCTTTCAAAACGCCATGCATTTCCTCTCCAGCAAAATGACAAACCTGACAATGCCGCCATTTTTCTGTTTTAATGAGCTCACAAACATCCTGAATTGCGGTACTGTTTCGGGGGGGATCTAGTCAGCACTTTTCGAACATCACTCCCAAAGCCTAAACTGTAGCCCACATGGAATTAATGTAGAGACTGGAGACAAAAGCAGACATGATGCAATGCCGTTTCAATAATTGATTTTCTTGCACAGTCCGTTCCACTGAAATCCAATAACCACTAATTGCTCCTCGACAACATAAGCGCCCGGCATGTAATGACTCCACGTCTTTCACACTACTCTTAAATCTCTCAAACTACAGCTCGCAGTGTGCCACAGCCCTGTAATTAATTCACACACAGCAGCCCTCCTCTCCATTAGCGCTCAATGATTAAGTCAAGTAATTGGCTCGGAGAGGTCCTCACACACCTGGTCCTTAGCAACAACAATCTGCAGCCGCAAGACGTTTTCTTTGTCAGTGAAAATGCAATTGCAGTTTATTTGCAAGAACGGACAGAGTTGCTGGAGAATTTGACTTGTTAATAAAACATGAAGCTATATTATAAATACAGCTGCAACTATCAACTAATTTCTGAGACAGCGAAAGGCCCACCGCCCATGAATGTGTGCTTTTTACTATATTGGAACAGTTGAGCTAAAGTAATGCCACTTATAGAGTTTACTTACAGACAAAATAGTTTTTTAATCATACGTCTACCTCTTCTCACCACACTACCATTGTCAAAAGCATCAAAAATGAGATACTAATCAACAGTCCCAAAAACAGAAATGGTAATACACTTTTAATAAATCAAAATAATTGTGGTAAAGAATGATACTGAGAATTGAGCCCATTCCCTCGTATCAAATCTTTTTATGATCATGACAGCACTACACCAGGCATGACATGTTTTGGAAGCTGTGCAAAGTCTGGATAAATATTCGATTACCATATTTTGATGCCAATAATCGATTAGTTGCAAATTGTGATTAATCCAATTACCGGTAGTCGTTTCAGTCCTTATGTCCGTTTCTGTTAAAAGAGCACGTTATAAAAAGGATGAAAACGCACTGGTAGGAGAAAAAAATATTGCATTCTATTCAATAGATTTTATTTATTTCTTACACTCAGATGTTAAAGTTACTTTCATAGTAAATGTTTTATGCAACATAATAATGCTACTCCAGCATGAGGTAAAATTATCAATAATTACTACAATGTCTATTCAAGCGTCTACATTTCTAAATCATCAGTTCTATTTTTAATGTTTCTTACAAAATATTACATGGAGTAGCGGCATACTCATCATACCTCGGGAAGACATAAAGTGGAGAAAGACTTTGTTCTTCATTTGATCAAATCCAAACAGCTGTTTAATTGCTGTAGTGTTGTGACGCATTAAGCCAAAATGAAGAGCATACAGAGACTTCAGAAGAGAAAATCTGGTCAAAGTGGTCTCTCATTGGACTAATAATATCACAGGCTAAATGGGTCGGACGGATAGAAAATAATCTACACAGCACACTATTGTTAACAGCTCAAAAGAAACATACTAAACAGACTCAACAGTAGTTCATTTGTCATTAGGGAAGTTAGGGTTCTGGGCGTGACATGAGATTAGGTTCACGAGAATGAGACAACAGGATTTATAATAAAAAGATTGCACAATTTAACATCTTTTGTATCATTTTTATTTTATATTCTTGCTGTCATTGTAGCACAGCTTTTTGAACCTACAGCTTATCAACATTAACTTTTTTTTTTATTTGAGCCAAATGTAAACACGCGGGATCATTTTCCTCATATCAGCACAAACTTTTTCAGTTTCATCTCGTAGGATCTCGTGGCACGAGCTCTAGTGCCATATGTTCCGTGGCACATTTCCTTGTGAGCAAATGCTAACACAATTATAACTACCGTAGTAAACATTCATAACTTGATATTCTCCTTTAAGAAAAGGGAACTCACACAAGCTGGCCTCCAGCTGGTACTTTATCAGCAGTAATGGACCATAGTGAAATAAATCTCTGGAACAAGGCTCTAACATTGATGCTTAACCAGCCCTGTCGGGAGACGGCTTTGCATACGTTTAGAAGCATTGTTATCTTATGAGCATTCCCCAAATACAATTCAAAGAAGTTCAGATAAAAAAAGTGCCTCTCAAGCACACACATAACAACCACAAGCATGAATACTTTTAACCATTTGTTTTTAAAGGATTTATGGAGTGACACTCCCTCTGAGACCTTCATTTGTTTCTTGTTCAGTTTGAGGGAAATGGGAAAGGAGTAATAAATCAAAGTCTACTCTGAGGCAAAAAACAGACTGTGTTGGGTTTTGGACAAGGCCTGGCAGCCACAGCAGCGGCAACAGCCACTACAGCAAGGTCTGACTTCATAAGCAGCAAATAGCCTTGATCTACCATTAACCCACGTCACTCGCAATTACACCAAAGAAAAGCCACTTGACTTCATCAATGGTCAGAGACTGTATCATTACATTTTAATCACATGAAAGAAAAGCAAAGAGGAGAAATTCAATAATGGATTTGAAAGGAAAAAGGTTATAAGTTCTCAATTGAAAATATATTGTTCCCACACATACAAGCCAACCTCATCTAGTTCAGGGTTAAATGTGCTTTACATTCATAATTCTATCGCAAAAGGATATACTTACTAATATTGTTGTCTCAATTTGCTCATAAACTCCTGGATCGAACACAATTTAACCAACGGAGTGCATCTGTCTTTTCATTCTAAATAGACTGCCAAACCATAGACCCAGAGAAGTGGGGTCCATTTCCATGGGCTGCTTTCATTAGATAATAATATGGACAAAAATGGCATCTGCTGCACAGTGCACGCTGCGAATCATTAATGCACCATACTTAGTTTTGAGGTTTAAATGGACAAATCCACTGTCAAAGCATTCGACTTCCTTTTAAGAGCCTGCCATTGTTTCCAAACATTTCAGTGAGCCAAAGTTCTGGGCTGTGATTGGCTGGTGTTGACATTGCAGTGGGAGCACGGCCCGACAGACAGGGGCCATAGCAGAAGGTGGATGCACAAGGGGACCAGGGGGTGTTAGCGCAAAGGATTACGAGGGGCCAGAAACCAGGGACCTATTGTTGTACAGCCTGAGAAAGTGTGCAGGAAGACTGGCACACAGGCGGCAGGAGATGTCCCGGGTTGGCCTCACTGAAGAGAGAAAGGAAAACCGGAAATTCACAGATAGACCCCGCACGGTTTTACTGCTGCTGTCCCGAGTGATGTAATGCAAGGAAGTCTGTTACTTATAACTTTGTCAAACTCAACGGCTGCTGCAGGCACCTTCTCTCTTTTGTCTCCTTCTCTTTATGTCTAACACTAACTGCAGTTTGCCATCTCAATATGTACTCATCCAAGTAGTTTCTTCAGTTCTAAAAGGATGAAAAAAATAACAAAATATATACTATCCAGACTAATTTTCAACACAAGGTAATAGTACTTTCTTTCATGTGGTATTGAACTAATTCTGATGATGCTCAAGATCATTCTAAAACTGTTCAGAAAAGGTCACATTTTCACGTTTTTTAGTATCTTCAATTTAGCATCTAGTTTGAATATGCTTAGTAACCGATTTTCAACCTGCTCTACACAGAGGTAAGATTATATTCCACTTTACATTGCATCTTAAACTGCAATTTTACTTGTTTCACATATTGTTTACGTTCAGATAGATAAATATAATATATATATATATATATATATATATATATATAAATCAATAAAAGCAGATATAAAAACGTTTTTATTAGCATAGAAAATGCAGTTTCTGAAGTGTCCTCAATTCCTCACAGTAAACGCCATTAATGCACAATGGACTACATCATGCATTATTCCAACATAATTTGTATTTGCAGACAGAAGTATTTTAAGGACATATTACAGCATTTTTAAAATCATAATTTGGCCAGTGCATGTTCCTGCTGGAGCGTCGCCATTTTATACAGACTACATTTGGCAGGCGGGAATGACAGAGTGCTGCTCATCTGGGAAAATGGCCAGACAGGAGGATGTTTCTGATATGGAAAAACCTACCATGCCTGAAAATGCAATTATCAAATCGACCTCATGTCCGAGCCTCAGCACAGTCTGTTATTAAAAACATGGATATAGTAATAATCTGACACACAAAGACGGTTTTGTGGCAAATATGTTTAGGAATTTGCTCTACTGTAAGTTCTCCAGTTCAAACCAGTCAGTCAGGTTTGCTTGGTCAAATTTCTCATATTATTTAACTAAAAGGAGCTGGGAACTTAAAACTAATGTAATGTTTTTGACATTTTATAAAAAGAGGGCAGGGTGTGTGAGATGCCCTTCTATGTGCTTTTGTCCTTTTCTGTACTTAAAAGTCTTAATAAAAACATTACATGAAGTAGGACCTATACACTGATAAAACAAGGAAACCTGACCCAGTTCTTTTGTGTTGTTTTGAAGCGATGGATAAGTGCACTGCTGCAGAGGTGAAGGGTTATAAAACAAAGTAAATGTGTGTCCAGAAATGGTTTAAGTAATAAAATGGGATCTGTAGAGAACAAACTCTCCCTATGTTTCCAGTCAGGATCTTATTAATAAAACCTGCTGTTAACCTTGTACAATCACGAGATTTCAGTGCACATTTCAAACACCTCTATGGGTAGTAACATTCGAGAGACTGTTCACTATAAAGTTTTACAATATACATTCCAATGAGATATAGTTTTCCAAAATCCCTGTCCAAATATCCAGGCTCCACTTACTGCATCTGATGATGGTTGGATTATTTCTATCACGGAACCATTTTGTCCAAGAAAAACTATCTTTTACATGTGCTGTTTTAACAAGAAAAAGTGACTAAAGGATTTAGTGATTTTCCAATATGGATTTTTTTGAGTCGATACCCGATATTTGGCTTGCTGCTGTGGCCGATAACCAATATTTATCAATACTTCAATAATCCATAGCGAGGTCCACAAATCTCAAATTAAAGTAGAGTCCCAAATTAACTTTTCCCTAATAAATACATTTCCATTTTACTTAAATCGATATCGCCCATCCCTAATTGGATTCTTAGCGACGTTACAGAATGCGTCTCAATGGATAAAGCATTTAGCCTTGAACTAGAAGATCTACTGAAAAAAAAAAAAAAAAGAGAGAGTCCCATGACGACACTTTCTGTACTACTGTGAGGTCTGTGCTTGCTCTGTGCTTGTGGTGTTAACAGCATTCATCCAATCCCAGTGTGACAGCGAGAGCATGCTGCTGAAAAGCTTCCCGGAGCTACAGAACATCCTTTGAAAGTCTTTCAAATCAAACAGCTGCAAAATTGGCGTTGTTGCACTGGTCTTGCATATTACAGTATAATTATTTCAGTCCTCTGGCATCTTCCTGCAGCTGCTAACACTTCAACACTGGCAGACACAAAATGAGACCAGGATATACAGTACAGTATCACAGAATTCACTTTTTGCCAAGAACCAGCAGCCAGCAGCAGTCAGACACCTGCACTAAAGCCCGTTTCCTTTATAGAGGAGTGGTAATAGTTACAGTTGTAACATTAGAACAGAAAACATGAATGGACCGTAAAATTTACCACTTCAGTGTACTAGCCTTATTTAAAACATTACACTGCAACTTTGTTTTGTTTTTAAATCATCACCTCTACTTTCTATGACAATCAACAGCCCTACTGGCATCGAAGTCCGCTGTGTTTCTGGGAGGTAAATTTCCCATTCACAAGACTTTCTTTTTGAAAATTCTTAGTTTAAAAGACACAATGGAGGCTATCCGGCTATGTAGTAAATTTGTGGTAAAATAGTAGAGAGGCAAATTAAATAATAATCTTGCAACAGAAGGTATAGCGTTTCAGGGAGTAATAACTCAAGCTTCTCAAAGGGAACAAATGATAAAAGACAGGGACAAGACCACCTACAGGACTCAGGAAATTCTAGTGGAAGGTTTTATCTGCTAAAGTGCACCGCCCACCTGCAAAATACAGACAGGAAGTCAACAGTTTCCATAGGCATTTGTTTTTGCTGGAACTGAGGTGAATACAAAAGGTATTTTTCCACTTAAAAGATTAAAAGGTTTCACATGGAGTTCAAAGAGAAAAAATAAAATGGCCACGTGTGTTGCAAGTTTAGCAAATGTTTTCATGTGGGAGAGAAGCAGCAGGAAAGTGGCCACAGAAACAAACATTATCCTACCTTGTGCTAACAAACTGTTATAATTGCAGAGTAAATGTATTCTAATTTGGGGCTAAACCAGATACTCGAGTTAACTTTTTGAGTAAGGACTTTAACTAACAAAACAAAATTGTGAATTGTGCAAGGTATTCCACCTTTTCCACAGGGCATTCTCCACTCTGTAATGCCAAAATGACAAACCCCTCAATATGATTCGCCTGCTGGGAATGATTTAAAACACACAAGCATGCACTAGCCGAGATAAATATTTAATGTTGGCCAATTATATTCTGACGCCAGTAATTAGACAGCATAATGGCAGGATAGAGAATGACGAGAATTAACCATATACCTGCCAAAACAGAGTTAAAAAGGGATGTCACATAATTACGGCCTGCCATACAAATGTAAAGAAATACTGTAGTAGTGTAGTGAGAGTATTTCTATCCAATTGGAAATCAGTTCTACAATAATGAAGCAGCCTTGACTCCAAAGGTTTTATTGCACATAATGGACACCGGCTTATTCCAACGATTTTGCATACCTTCTGGCTCTTGACGTCCACTGCAATCAAAGTGGGTAATAGGTATCGTGCTTGGCAAACACACTTACATTCCTGTCTCAAGACTTTGATCTCCTCACCAGCTCTTTCTCTGCTTCAAGAGCTCTGTAAATGCTCCATCATTGATATGGAAGAATAATGTCTCTATAGTGTTTCTTGGGAGAAAACGTGATGGACAAAACCTGCTGCACACCTGCCGCGGGCCCAAAGCGCCGGTGCTGTTGAACGAGCAGGTGCTGAGAGACATAGTGCTGAGCTGTGAGTGGAAAAAACACAGAATTTAGTCTGTTTATATTTAACCTACTCAAGAAATGCAGCTTGAGTCTTAATGCACAAGCCAGCAAAAGGGCATATCAATTATTAACCATCATCGCTGTATCAAACAAGCAGTATATTTTCATCCTCATCTCCAGCCTATTCTTGGCCTTAACTGGGAAGTTAACAATACAAGTCTGGTGCTCCAACAATAAATCTAATGCCATTATAAAAGGTCGCCTTTGGATGGAATAACAAAGTTCTCTAAAAAAAAGGCGCAGTTGGCACAGTTCAGGGAACACACTCATTACTGGATTGGGCACCCATTTGTTTTGCTATAGTGCACAATATTAGAAGAGTATTACTGCTATGAGTTTTCGTTTCTTCAACTAAACATGTGTTTACCAATTTTCCAAGCAACTGACAAACTTGCAATTAAGACTCCTCCCTACTTTGCCATTATAAACGTAGTGTGTAATGCACGATTGGTGATGGTCAATACAAATTAATGATACAATTCATATTGTGCGTAGGCTAAATGACAAGAGTGCAACATAATTTCTTATAATTATAGGACCCAAAATACAATGTTTGTTGAGTCAATATAAAGCCCCATTCACAGATGCAGCCTGACCTGGGAATTTCCCTGGCATTTTGCCAGAGCAGGGACACGTGTGAATGAAGCCAGAGCTGAATTCCCTGCATTTTGATCTGGCAATTCCACCCGTAAATTGCCAGGACTAATGCAGGGAAGGTGTGTGTGTGAATAATGCTCGTTACATTGGTTACTCTGCAGTTAAGTTCCATTTAACAGTACCGGTACCTTACCGCCACTGAGAGAATTTGAGGTAACACAGGACTGCAATAAATGAAGAATACAATATTATCCCATCTCAACAAAAGCCAATTGCCTACAGTTAAAATCAATTGAAAAACTATTTGCTTGCTTCAGATCTGAGGCCCACTTTTCCTCATAGTATTCATGAATGCCTTAACAGCCTTTCTGATGACCAAAGAGCCCGTGTCTTTTTTGCAGCGCATCACGAGACTCACAACTCCCTCCGTGTTAATCTCTCTTGCCCTGCGTCACTAATTGCCTGAACTGTAGTGTCAAAAAGCTTTGCTCTCATCGCACAGTGAAAAGATGAGACCTCCGCTTGCTCCTTAAACGGCTTAAACTGATAAAACCTTTGATTCAACATGGCCGCGGGATTGGGCGCTGCTTCGAAACAGATTGTGTAAAAGGACGACTGGACGAATAATAAAAACAGCGATTAGCTCCCAACTCAGCGCAGAGCTAAGCCACAGCAGGGGGTCTTCTAGGCTCCCCACCACCAAAAGTGTTAAAGAGGCGGCGTACTCGAACCTTTTCAGACACTGCAATGAAACAACATGGCCAAAGATATGCTTGGAATGTGCGCCACAAGATTTTATTAAAGAACTAAGTAGCAAGGGAAACTTTTAAATTGAAAGAACATAAACAGGAGTCATTCCGCCAAAGTCTGAACTCTGAACACCATGAACAACACGAAAGAGGATTGGCTGGCCATCTGTTGATTAAAAAGCCTAACATGAATGCAGGCAATTTGAAACAACTGAAAATACTATTATGTTAGCCATACAGTGGAATCTTAAAACAACTGGATCCAGACATTGATCTAGATTAGACAAAAATAAACAAATCATTAAATATTTTAACAGTTATTGACCTTTTACATAATGTTTATCAAATGAAAAGCCCTAAGGCACTGGCTTGGAGCTACTTTTATAAACAATATCAAAATCAACTGGGCTTTATTTTTACAATTCAGTTTTTGTGTATTCTATTATATGATTATTCTATCTTTACATTTCACAACCTTCAAACCCTTCTGCACTACAGAAAAGGTAGTAATGGCCAGTATTGTAATGTTTCTCCAACAGCCATTCTACAGTTGAAATCAATAATAATTGACGAGATGAACAGTGAGCCCTGCATCAGGCTGTTTATATTGCTGCAATTCATAGCCAGAACTGCTTCATTATTTGTGCACAAGATTAGCTCAGCTAGAGGTGACCTTAACTAATGGACCAGATGCATTGTGTGGACGCACGTGACTCAGGGGTGTTTGCGAAGACTGGGCACAGAAAGAGAGCTGTGCACAATTTTAATGTAATCATAGTAACATTTGTAAAACAAGCATTAGCCATTTTATATTAGATTTTTAGTTTTCCTCACAAAAGAAGATCTTAAAAAAGTTGAACAAAAAGGTGTACTTAGTATTTGAGATCTTGCTTTGTGTCTATAATCCTCGAGACTGCACTGCCTTTTGACCCTTATTAGACATTTGATATATACTTAGCCAGCTCATTATTTTGCTGGAGATTAGGAGCACACTGAGAATACAGCATCTGTCAGGTCTAAATGAGGATCAACGGCCAGTTGGTGTTAACTAATACGAATGACAAAGGTCAGCAATGTCAATACAGGCAGTCAAAATCATATTAGAAATATTTTCATGCTACGTAACATAAAATTTTGTATGCAATACAAGACAAATCAAAACTGAATTACCCGATGTTCAAACTGTGAAAGGAGGGATAATAACATATTTTAAATCTGTCTAACAAGGTTCAAGCACTCAAAAATCTTTGGCACACTGTTGATACAACATACATTTTTGTGCACAGTTTTAGAATAGATTTTTTTCAGGCAGCAAAGTGAAGCGCGGGGGCTAATCGCCAAAGTGCAGTCCATCCTAGCTGAGGCTCACGTTCTGGTTAGCGATGGATAAACGTTATCTGAAGCAGAGGCCGTGCATCGATAGCCTGTCACGATAATTAGTAATATTTTTTATGGGTCAATATTTATTACACCGGTACATACTTTTAAAACTATATTGCATACATTTGTTCTTATTTTTTTAATGGTACATTAATATTTGAGCTGTATTAGGTCAAATAAGATCAGAAATATCTACTAGGTTTACGTTGTGTTTCTTATATACATGCTTCTATACTTTCTTTCAGAAAATAGTTCACTGTTATTTTAATTCTGTAGAGTTATATAATATCAGTGGAATAAAGGGTTCTTCAAAATTATCATGTATTGTGATCATTTATGAAACAATATATCACGCTTCAAAAATGTTTGTGACATGCCAGTTAGAAAGTCAGAGAAAATGGAAATAAATGAACACGTACATGAGCACAATGTATAGCCTGGACTTACTAAAAACAACAACATAGGAAATTGAAAGAGTAATGCTACAAAAGGTGGAGTAGACGGTGCCATGGTGCATGCACAGACAGTGGCTCTATTGGTTTGACCTTAAACCAGGACAGTGAGGTAGAGTGTTGGACACACCAGTTTGTGTCATCCAGGAAGCAGAGTGGTCACATGGTGAGCAATGGTTTATCAAAATGTCCATGCAAAAGAAATCGCTCTATGAATAAATTTACATCAAATCAACAGTGTTATCATGTAGCACAGCTCCTGAGCAAGATATGCAGGATACAACCATGCAGCACTTTTAAGTCCATTTCATTTAGTCTTAGAAACACAATAAACGTTGATGAGGAAGCTGCAACCTCAAAAGGGAGCAACATTTAACTGAGGAGAGATAACAAAGGCAGGAGGAAAGAGGACAGCCTTGGATGAAGTGATGCCCCAGGGGTGGCATTACTGTTATTATGTTGGTGAGGGATACTGAGCAGCGGTGCAGGGCCATTAGAGCCACGAGGAGGCTGGGCTTGGGGGAGGACAGACGAGACAAACTGCCCATGAAGAGAAAGAGGAGCTACCCTTTCAGCTTCAACGCTGAAGGCAAGAGACACTACACTACAAAATGGTCAAATCTGCACCAGAAGATGTTTTATAATTTTATTTAATCAACTTGTATAATAGATTCAAACAAATACGGTACTAAAATACTAGTATGTCATACTAAAATCCATAACTTCCTCTTAGATTAAAAGTATTCATCTCGTCTTCTTTAGTAGAATAGCTTTATCATCGAAACATGCCAATATAAGTACATCATCTCTTACCTATTGTCTGACAAGAAAACAAGAGATGATGTACATTATACATAAAATGCCTTATTTTATATGAAAACATTACATGATGAAAAACTTGTAACACATTTTTTGTTACAGTTATGTGCGTAGACTACAGAAGAAGCTTCAAATTGATACCTCTAAATTCAATCTTTTTTTTTCTATTCACCAGCGTTTTGCCTCATGGTAGAAGTGGATAAAACTAGAGAGACGATGCAGGATTGATGCAGATTGGAAAAACTGCCATCTGCTTATTTCCACTGAAAGAGACAGAGCCATTTTTCTGTCATCATCAGCATATTTCATAACTGATATAAAACTACAGCATGCCACATTCAAAGCTGGAATGGTTTGGATGTGACCCACAAGTATGTGAGAAATAGCTTGGTTAGGTTAACGATAAGGATAATGTTAAGAATAAGGATGTTATTCTCATCTGGAGAAATGCAGAAACTGCAGCGAGCATAATGTCTAACGTCACACTGATGACAAAATAGAATATAATTTAAGCAGTTCGGAACTTAGTCCAGCAGCTATTGAGTGTTGATGTTTAATGGTTGGATAGCAGAAGTCAACAATGCATGTATTCACAATTGATTGACTTTAACATTGACGAGATCTACTTTGTCACATCCAATAATAAGAATCAGAATAGGTTCATTGCCATTAAACACAGTTCACAAACATAGGAACTTGTCTTGGCGTTAAGTTGCAACATAAAACAATGAATAATAAAATACTAATAATACTAATAATAGCAACGTCTATAGGGTCAAATAATGTACCACATGTTCCAGTAAAAAGCCATAAAACATTGAAAGGAAGTAGTAGCCTATTCCAAGTTGGGATTTAACAGTTACCATGTCACCCTTGTCTCATGAACACACACCTTTCTTGCCCTCTGGCCTTGAGCTGCTTCAGCCGAGCAGGTGTCTCCCACATTCTTATAAGCTCTTGTTAAACATAAAGCCGAAGCAACAAGACCGCAGCACACTTTAACCAGTAAACATGGCGGCACAATCAGTTTCCAACTACGATCTGTTTTCTGAATGGAACAAGAGTAAATGCTGTCCAACTAGGCTAGTTAAATGGTCACACCACACAGGATTTTAGTTTCTTTTCGTTGCAGTTGTATGATTGAGCAAAACCAAGAAAGTAATGCAACCTCAGAGTATCCTTCAATTATCTGCAAAGCTTTCAATTATAAACTGTATGCTCCACATCACTTAACCCTCAAATATTTCCCATTTTGCTACCCTGCCAACCAAACATACACACAGACAAATCGGCCTTGAAAGTGAAATGTTCAGTTGTAACAGCAGGCTACACGGCACATTTCAGCAGGTCGGTGACATACTGCAGCCCCTGGCACCGAGCCAAGGGGTGAGTGGACCGCAAAAGTCAAGGCCTGCAACAAACACAACCAGAGAGGAAGACAACAAGAACGGAAATGTAACGTGATCCTTGAGGTTTACGATTTAATGAAGTGGGCTGCATTGATTTATATTGCACTGTCTCGCTCCTCCAGCACAGCTCCATGTAAGGCAACGTGAGGCGGCCCAGACACACAGACAGGTGGTCAGCTACAACTGTGCTATCAAGGGCCCCAGATGAGAGGCACTGCACGACACAACGTAACGTAGGTGGTTACCAAAAACAAACTACCAACCACACAACTAACAAAAGACTGCTATTAAAAAAACAACCGAAAAGAACAGTACTTTCTTTATGTTACCATGTGGTCTTGTACTAGTTTTAATATAGATCAAGATCATTCTAAATTTCTGTCCTATTTATGTCATTTTCTTCCAGATTGATACTTGTACTGAGCAACTAGTTGATAGTTTTGGCGTAGCTTATTTTTTGACAATCCTACAAACGACATTAAAATCACAATAACTGAGGCAAATCTCCATGGGAAAATAAATCCAAACAGCAGGCCTTAGCATAAACAACTGCATTATTTCCATAAAGCCAAGACAACTACAGACAATAGGAACACACACAAGCAGTGCTATGTTAATGTCACTGTTATTTTGCACACAATAACGCCACACGAAAACCATGAGGATGTGCTCCACCCAGACGACACACAACCCCCTCGCTCCCATCATTTTTCACTTGTGCCTCTTCTGTCTCGCTTGGCCTTCATTATGGAAATCATTGGTGCATTATGGATTAAAATAAATCTGCTCAAAGACAACAGAGCAGGCCAAATTACAAAAATGCGTTACAACACAACATTTAAAATATTTTAGATTTTTCTGCCTTTTTCCCCCCCACAGTTGTCTATATTTTACTTTGATACAGGCTTGGCCCTACAGTAAAGTAAACAATTGGAAAAGAAAGAACAAAAAGGTCTTCAAAATATATATTTTTTAAAAACTGCATGTATGTATATATGTATATGTATATGTATACACATATACACATGCAATTGTAAAGTTGTTTTGTCTGTTTATTTGTCAAACACTCACACTGTTTGTGCAAAACAATTTCCTCTTGGGGACAATAAAGTCTAAGTCTCTATATAAAATATGTGTATTTCTTGATATTTGATTTAGTAAATCGAGATGCATTTCAGATGAGGTTGCAATTGTTATTTACAAAACACACGCCACACACTTAATGCTACCATATACAAATTCTACAAAATATGGAAAATTTGATAGCTTCTCAATAATCGAATAGCCTAATAATTTCTCTTGTATGCTTTATGTTAAGACACTTGTGTGTAATGCATAACTTCATTTAGTCTGTGGCCTGCACACCACACTAGCCTCTGTGTAATACTCATGTGGGATTTACGGTTGTGATGCTGCAAAAGAGGAAAAAAGAAATAGATCCAAAACTATACTAAATTAAGTTATCATTCCTAATGTTACAATGTTCGCTTGTTTCATTTTATGGGTGCAGTTTCACGAGTTGTTCTTTTCAAAGAGTTGTGAGTTGTTTTTTATTCTATACTTGTGGTTGCTCATTAGGCAACTCACTGTCCATGACAAAACTGTCATAAAGTGCATAATGTGATGCATAGACTCATCATCAGCAACATCATTAAGCTTTCTACTCATTGGTTCACAACAAATCTCAACTTCTGGATCACCATCACGCTCCCATCTTACCTTTTTGTGTCTATCCTTGAAAGGTAACGCGGGCCATGGCATCTCTTGAAGAAAGTCTTGCCAATGTTTCTGGTCTTGATCAGATGAAACAAAGACGATTTCCAGTTTGTCCTTGTGTTCCGAGGTCTTTTTAAACCTGCTGTAAAACTCGCAGAGACTGCCATTGAACTGCTTGCACGGGGCGTTCAGGCTGCATCCAAAGAACAAGCCGACCAGGGACAGCTTGGCGCCCAGTGACTGCACGTCCACCTCGGCTTTCTCGCAGTTGACGAGCCGCTCTCCGAGTAGATTCACCAGAAACTCCGACATGGCAGCCTGCACAGTCCACGTTACCTCGGCCGAGATCGCTCCTCACATACGCGATGTGTTGTGGGTTACAAACCGCCACCTCCACCTCGGCTGAGCGGTCTGAAGACAGAGAGCTCTCCGTCGTGCCGCGCCGTGCCAGTGCGTAAAGACGTGCGGAGCCGCTGCGCGTCCTCCACGCTGTGTGCGCTGTGCAGGAATGTGCTCGGCTTAAATGGAGCTCATCATGCTAACACTTACACCGTGACATCTGCTGGTTTCACTTCACAGGCTACATGCTAATCTAACAGCCATGGATTGGGATTGCGCGGGGATTTTTACAGTTGTTTTCTGAGGCAAAAATATTTGAGTCGACTTTATCAACCAAACGATACACATTTTCACCGTTTGTCTCAGTGAAATTGATTTGATTTGTAAAATGTCTCGGGATAATTGACACTTAGATGAAGAGCCTGCCATCTAGTGTACAAACCAGATAAGTACAACTAGTTACGAAGCATTAGCTCTGAAAACAAATCAAGTTCAGGAGAATGGTTACCAATTCGACCCTCCAATATTGCAATATTTGGTTTAGTATCCATGTGTATTTTGTTGTTGATTATAAGACATGGGTGACAGATCTGAACATAGATACAGTGTAATCAAAACAATTTTTGTCTTCATTCTTCAACAGAATTTTATATTTCACATGTGAAAAAAACGAATACAGGTTTTCTGTGTATAGAAGGCACTTTTAGTCTTCAGTGAACATCATTCGCACGACATCTGGTTTGAAGCATTCCTCCTCCACAAGTTTCTGAGGCTGAAACATAATGACAAATGGGTGATTGATATTTTGTTGAATAAGATACAATATAACTAAGTTTATCTAAGAGGGGATGAATTCACTTGCCTGTCTTCTTAAAAAACTATATACATTATCAATACTATGGCACATGCAAACTATTATCATTTTTTTGTCCAAGATTATGTTTTATGATCACTGTGTATGAAGGTATCGAATATAATGTATCAAGCATTTTCCCTGGTATCGAAATAAAAAGTTTGAAATGTTAGTATCATTAGCCCTGCGACAAGTTGGCCACTGTCCAGGGTGTACCCCGCCTAAGGCCCAAAGGCACTGGGATAGGCTCCAGTCACCCGCGACCCCTAACGGGAACAAGCGGTAGAAAATGGATGGATGGATGGATGGATGTTAGTATCATGACTACACTACAATAAATTGCAGGTAAAAAGAAAATATATTTGTTATTTAATTTTAACATAATAAGCAACAAAAGTATAGTGTTAAAAGTGTAAGCTAAATTATCCAAATTAACAGGGCAAAAACAAAGCAAAAAATGTGTCTTACTGTGCCATATCGCAGAAGAGTTGGAACCCCAGTCAACTTTAATGTCTTCTTGAAATCATTGTTTGGATCCTTCCAGCTGGAAAATAAATGAAAGAATAAATGTCTTAATGACAAGTGCAGAACTGACAAAAGATACACTTATCAAAGTCAAATGATGATTTTGCAATTTTTTCTTGCACAGGCAAATTGTTATTACTACAGGAGCATACATAATAGGTGACTCTGGGGCTTTAAAGTATACAAATAAAACAAAACAAAAAATATGACAACTAGAAAATGTACTGACTAAGCTCTTTCTCCCACTTGACAGTAGATGAAAACAGAATCCTCAGGAAGATGGCTCATTTCCCCTCTGACAATGGGTTCAGCTGAAAGGAAAAATTGTACGTTGAAATGGTATTACCATCACCATGCAAAGAACACATGTAACCAGCTGTCTATGAAGAAGTTACCTTTTACACAGTCTGGACACCAGCTTTTACCATTTGCATCTTTATCACCTGAGAAATATGCGAAAATGTCCTTCCCCTTTCTGTCATCCACAGCCTGACAAAATTCTTTATAGCCATGCACACGGACTTCTTCGTACTTAGACATTATTTAAAGAAACTATTCTCTCATGTAACGTCAATATCTTACCCCGCGTCTAATGCTCTGATGTCAAATGAAATGTTTTTATACTGCAGGTTCTGGAATGAGACGTGCAAAAGCGGACAGCGTTGTATCCGCTTTGGTCAAGGGTTCTTAAAGGGACCGCCGTCCCAGTTTTAAGTCCTTTTCCGTAATTACAATTTTGTTTACATTAGATTGATATAAACTCGAGCTTAAATACTATTTAAAATCATATACATATAGTTTCTCTTCGTACAGTCTTCAATACGGTAATTATTTTTCTTTTTCTTTCAAATAATTTTGATCCTTTGGAGGAACCGTAGGGTATCAAATCTACTTCCGCTTGAAGCGCTTTGTTGTTGTCATGGCGGTGTTTCGAAAACCGTGGACAAGAGACAAAAAAGTAAAAAGATAATCATGTTTTTACTGCCGGAACAGCTATTTTATGTATTATTTTACTACCTCATATGTCTGGTACTGATACGATTTTCCAGGATAAAGTTTTACTGGTTTATGAGAAAGCCAACCTTATTAATTTGTTATTAACTTTTACAAACAAGAGTTGCTCGTTAACGCTAAGATGTCTGCAGTTATCTCGAAAAAAGACATAATACTACTTTTTTAAAATTTATTTTTTATTTTTAAATGTTTTTGCAGTCATGACGACGGAATACTTGCAAAGAAGTCCTGTGACAAGTCAGCAAAAGGGATGGGTTATTGTTAATACAAACTGTAATGTTAATGAGTCCAGAGAGTGGTCACAATCAAAGACAGGATCAAAGGTAAGCGAATAATAACATACCAGCTCAAAATAACATACTGAACGTAATTTACTGCACAACCAACTAAACGTTCTTTACACTAGGTATACTTAGTAATACTGACTTAAATATAGCAACTAGTATGATCAAATACTTTAACGTCAATAGCTATAATAACATAAGCCGTATTATGTTGTAAAACATGAAAAAAGTATGAGCATCTGCAACAATAATAGTGATATTAATGTGTCCCTTCAGTTATTATTCAATGAAGCCATCCCAGCAAGTACCAGTAATCGTGCCACTCATGTTGATCCGCCAACTGCAATAGTGATAGAGAAGCTGTTGCCTTTGCCAGAAGAACACACATTTGAGGACCAGAGCAAAAGCTCCATCCGCTTCACAACTTTGTCTGAGGAGCAGCTGAATGCAGCTGTGAAACTGGCAAAAAGAGACTTGAGACGAAGGCAGCTTGATTCATTGAACAAATCTAACCTAAAACAAATTCAAAAAGCCTTGTTCCTAGAAACAAGTGATGTGGAACTGTTGCAGGTATGATATGACGTTTTACTAATAGTTAGTTTGACTTAAATATTGCATTATATCAGTGTAAATGGTTGTTGTGATCTTTCTTCTTCCAGGAGCTTGAAGCTACACCAAGTAAGGTTCAGTTAACGGCTTCTAGTCCGAAAAACAGAGAAACTAAACCTAAAGGCAGATTGATAAGGCACACATCGCATAAATACCCGACAACTCAAAAATACCCCACAACTCAGTCAATGCCAACCAGAGAACAAGGTTTACAAGAACACAATCATTTAGTCCATGAAATACACAGGCTGCAACATGAATTGGAAGTTTACATCCAGAAAGCAAAGGAGGTTGCCATTAGAGGTAATGGGCCACTCCACAGTACATATTACTACTATAATTTGATAATATGTCTTCAAATATTTTTTTTGTTTTTTATCTATTTTGAGCAGAGCAGAAAGTTGTGGAGCCACTGGAGCCAGATGACCAAACCAAGCTGGATATTCGCAAACAGAAGCAAGCGGCTCGTTCTACAAGTATTATTTATACTCTTCAAAATCAGGTGTCTTATTATTCTATATAAGCTTGACTTGACTTAATTGATTTCTGACATACATATTTGTGAATAGGTAAAAGAAGTACAAGAACATTTAGAAAAGGGACATTATCAGAAAACAAAGGTATATTTACTTGTATATTTTAACAACAGAAATGTATTTATTTGTAATCAATAGTAAGTGCTATATTAATGAATTTTCATGATTTCATTTAGTCAACATCTCTGCAGAGACTAGCAGCAGCTCATCGCGGTGCTCTCCGAGCACTACATGTTTTCATCCAGCAGCTCTCAGATACGACTCACTGTACAAATCTGCCTAATTTTAAAGATTTAGGCCAGCTTATTCGCCAACTATGTTTGTGCTCCACTAAAGCTGAGTTGAATGAAGGGTCAGCGGTACCTCAGTCTGCCCTTAACATTCTGCAAAAGCTAGAGGTGAGAGTTTTTTAATTATTGTAAACAGGTACTGTAAATATAGTTTTAACCAGAATTTTTTATTTCTATTGTCATACTTTTGTCTTTGTTAGACTTTAGATTCAGCCCTCAATAAACAAGACAAGCTCAGAAAGAGGCAAGTGCAAGCATGCCCTCCACCCAGGGAGCCTCACCACAGCACATCAATTGCTGCATCCAGAGGAGCCAATGCCTTTATTCATCAGACTCAACCTGTAAAAGCAGCAAAAAACATACAGGGTAAAATGAAAATAAATGGTCTCCTACTGTTAGACGATTGCTATGTTATGCTGAAGATTGTAAGGACTGACAAAGAAATTATGGTATAACAAGAGCAGCATGTATCGCCCCCTGCTGTTCTTGTCACTTGACTCCTGCAGGTTTTTATTGAACTGGGAAGCTCCCTGTGGAAGAGATGACATAAACACATTTATTAATATTTTCCTAGTTTCTTCAGAGACCAATGTCCTTGTCCCAGGTGAACAGTCCCCTACTTCAGGTTGAGCAATTATTTGCATTTGGGACTCAGCCACAGTAATTCTAAAAGCCTGTAAATCCCACTCAAGAATTTGTATTTGTTTGAATTTTATATAGAAATTTGCACACACACATTTCTTTTTAATTAAACGGTTTTGTTCATACTGACAGCTAAGAAAAAGGCCCCAAGAAAACCCAAAGCTGTGTCGTATGTTCTGACACACAGAAGAGATGTGCTACGAGCTGGTGTACAAAAACTTGCCCAGCAGAGGGAGCAAGGGAACAAATCTGATGGATGTCTTGGGAAGGCAACTCAAAATAAAGTAAGAACTAATCCAGCAAATGTTGCTAATTTCAATACCTTTTATGAGATTTTTATCTTACATACATATTTTTTTTCCTGACATAATCAGGCACAAAATACACATTTCCTCCAGCCTACAGTTTCATCTCAGCTCAGAGTGAACCAGCTGCCCCAGAAAGAGCCGTCTGTGCCCTGGATACCTACATCACCTCACGCTCCTCCTCGACAGCGGTGAGCCTTTTGTCCATTTTCAAGTTGAATAAGCTTTGAAACAATTTACACGTCTTTTCTTGTATTTGTGGTTCTTGTTTGGCTACACCATTTATGATACACATAATTATTTTATACTTTTACCCTGTTTATATATTTTATTTAGATACCTTCAACCTAAAACAAGACCAGAGCCTCGGTGTCTTTTTTCTCCTGAAAAGAGCCAACAGCGCCCAGCCAGTGTCAGGAGCATGTTCAACGCAGAGCCATCTTTAAACTTAGAAAAGAAACAACAGGCCCAGGAAGAGGCAATGAGGTACAAAGCTCAATTCTTCACCTAAAACCTAAAATGAATTTCCCATGTGTGGCCCTGCTGCCTTCTGACCGTAAAAAAACAAAAAAATCAAACAAAAAATCAAATTGACATAATACATAAGTGCTGTGCTGTGCTGTACTAACATTATTAAAATTGCCTGTACTTGCATGCATATTTGTGGGAAGGTTAGATGTTTTTGAATGATTAGAAATAAAGGTTTTATGATTTCTGTCATGTCTTTGTGATTTTAATGAATTTTATTCCTGGTGTGTGAAGCGCTTTGAATTGTGCTCTACAAATAAACTTACCTTGCCTTTTTTAATTCACTGTTTCTGCTGCAGGAGAGTATGGTTGGATAAGATGACAATGCAGAGACTCAAAGAGCTTCAGCAGCTCAGTGACGAAGAAACACAGCGCCTTCAGTTATTAAGGTAACACAAATGTTGTTTTAGGTTTTCATTAAATACAATTGTTCCTCATATTATTTCAATAGATATGAACATAAAAACAAAGCAAAACAATTGAATTAGTAAATATATCAGACTGATCATTTAGGGAACTATAACAATGTCTAACTTAACAATATCTAACTTAAAAATATAATATATCATCTCCCTAATATTCTATCTATTCTATCTATCTTTGTATATGACGTAAAAGCTCCATCTGTGACAGATGCATTGTGGGTGTTTTTTGGTTTAAAGGTCTAAAATGATCTCGCCAACCCGGTGGGCTGAGGGAGCGCAGAAGGCTCCTGAAAATGTACATCCCCTTTCTGATCAACCACAGGTTTGAGCAGGGTTTTAATTTTTAAAGAAATTAACAAACATTTTACTGAATGTAAATGTTTGCTTTTGTTTTTGTTAGCAATTTGGTGATTCTAAATACAGAGCTACTTCCCCACTAAACAACAGACTAATTGAAAATGTAGCACAAGGGGTAAGAATGTCTAGCTGACATAGAATAATATCTAATTTATCTATTTGGGGTTGTATAGTCACTGTAATTATACATTTTTGTCATGAACAGTCTGCAGAAAGTGCGGAGCAGCTGAGTGAGGCTCTCCTGGAGGACTTGCTGGAGGACACGGCTCGAGTGGCGTGGGCAGTGCAGACAGACAGACAGTTGGAGGGCATGGCCCAGTGGAGGATGCAAACGAGCACCCTGGAGAATATGCTTGTTCGCATGGAGGAAATCCAGGTGAGGCTCCCGTCTGAACCACCCACCAGAGAAAGGTCACTCTGACCAAGAAAGGTCATGATTGGCTCTGATTTATTTATAGCATCCGTTATGAGTTTCTGTCAAAGAAGCTAGTTATTGTTTTGATCTCAGACACTGTTGATGTTTGATGTATTGTGATGTGTTTGAGCAGAGGGACCAGGAACAAGTGAGGAGAAGAGTTACATCTATTATATATTCAGATCCTCTTAACTGGGACAAACCACTAGACACAGGTAACGTATTATACAAGATAAGTTTAAATGTTAATTCTGTGGGTGGAGACAGCACTTCAGATCACATTCTTATTATAATAAGGCTTTAATGCTTGTTGTCTTGTCACATCACGCTCTTGTCCACTCTTTCTTGCTCTTTGCTTTTTCAGGCAAAGGTCCCGGCTCCAGACCATCTTCTCCTCAACCAATTAGACTCACACAGCCAGTGCTGAGGCTGAACTCTGCAGCTGATATAATCCTGGTGAAACCTTTGGATACTGGGTGTGTACCTCTTAATCTGCTCATGTTTTGCTTTCTTTTCCATTGCCCTTGTTCAGTTTTCACTAAATATTACCTGTTTGTGTGCAATTGATGTGCAAGTATTTTTAAAATGTTTTACACATAACATGATATATGTTATGTCATGTGGCAGTTCCCTCCGCCCATAGAACCACCACAGCCGCTGGTGCAGGAACAAACAAGTACAACATAGAATTATATTTGAAATTGTAGTTCATATGAGAGGACTAGAGAAGTTAAAAAGAATAATTGTTTTTAATCAAACTGAAACTTATAATGCAATATTGAATTGATTTACTAAATATTATTAACTCAATGCTTTGTTTTCAGTAACAAACATTTGAAGGTAGAGGTTTGATATGATGAAGTTAAAATATAGCCTATATGGTCTGAGTGACTTCATGCAGTACACCAGCCTAACTCTCACCTACAGAGCGAAGGTGATGCTTTTCTTCCACACTTCAGGCTGACAGAATCCTATTAAAGAGTTTTGTGTGCTGTGTGTGTGAGGTAATGTTGCCATGGGTGAAACATGTCTGAATGGATTGGCACTGAGTACCAACAGAGCCACTGACAGAAATGTCATTGTCATGAAGGGCTGAAAATGTAACCTTGTCTTGAATTACTCTGATTCAAAACTGTTTGTTGGCATATACAGGCACATTGCTATCATTTTAAAATAATTCAATTCTTTCATTCAAATGTGACACGATTAATAAAAAACAATAAGAAAATAACATCTCTTGAAAGTTACCTGGATACAATAGTGGTGTTTAATTAATATGAAGACCAGTTAAAAAAACCTATATAATGCGCAATAACATTTCAGTTTTTTAAATGAAGGCACTAAATGTACGTACATATACACGTACCTTTTGCCATATGCTAATATATCAGTATGCCCCTGTACGTTCAATCCAGCATCAAAGCGGATGATTGAAGAGCTTTTGTCACCAGAAAGATGCTGTTTTATTCATAGCCACAGAACACAGAGGCCTGGAATAAAAGAATGTTATTTCAGCTGCCGCAGTGTGTGGCGTCTCCTCTCTTGTACGCACTGCTTGTTTAGAATGGCCATTTCTCATCACACACAAACAAGCGGATGTGGCAACAGCACAGAAATTAAATAAAATAATAAATAATTTGGCAAAGGAAATGTTTACCAGCTTTAGGGGATGTTGCTTCTTAAAACAACAGTAAGGGTCATATATTATTTTTAAGGCATGTTATCAGATTCTTATTATTTCCCCAGAATAAAAACATTATTAATGACATTGTATCCTCGTAAAGTAACATCTATATAAAACATAGGCCATTGCTGTGAAGCCTGACAGTGTTTTGAGAGATTTTATCTTTCCAATCACGGACAAAGCGGCAGATAAGATGTATGTCTCCATGGTGAGGAGCTGAGCCTTTTGAATACTGTTGACTGACCTGCTACAGCTCTCGCAGCAGGTCAAGTAAATTGATGAGAAGATGACAGTTCTTCTCAGCTTTATTGTAAATATGTTGTGTTTTCCTCTTTCTAATATTCTGCATTTCAAATTGAAACTAATTCAACAGCTTATGGACCAAAACATTTACTGTATCTTTAAGATCACTATGAAACGCTAAACAGAATGTATTAAGCTTCATGCTGTGTGCCAGTACTAAACTTGAATCAAAGAACAAGGTAGGGCATCTGACATGAAGCCATTGTCTACTGTACTCAATCACGCAAATTCATGGAGCAGATAATACTATAATCTATTTTATTGTGACTTGGTATCTGCAAGTAATACAAAACTCAGAAGGGGTGCCTCTGAAAAGCATAAAAAAACCAAATTGAATTTGCGCTTGGCTGTACTGTGCTCCTGGACACATCCGTCCTCAGATGGCCACTCGACTGTAAATTGACCTATTTTGCACTCACAGCATAGTCGCCTGTTCTGGCACTTTCAAATATATGGCATCCCCGTGGTGTGCAGCCTTTACAATCAAAACAGAGGCAAGTTCAGTTGAGGCCCAGGAGCACAATGGAGCGGCACTTTGCTTTGGGAAACCGCAGCCACACTAAATATAGCTCTGAGAGTGGCGTCGCCCGGGCAGACTGATTTGTCCAAACAGAGAGGATTATAAAACCAGACCATGGCAATGCCCAGCTGAGCTGCTTCTCACTGCTTGCACTCTGGCACCTCTCCTAAATTCATTATCCTGGGTTTTGTATCGAGCGCATCAAGTGTCTTTGCTCTATCCTAGCGCTGCACTCTGTTCTTGTTGTCTTCTCAATAGATGCAATTGTTACCTCTCCACAGCATCTGCCCTGAACAGACCATTCAAGCAGTGAGGATAGATTAGATCCAGATAAATGGAAAAGATCTCACTTTGTCAATGTGCATTTTTCTCTTTTCTGGCTCAGAGTCTCGTTGGACACCAGGTCGACAGAGGAAGTCAGGAGCAGCACCATGTTCCCAGCCGCAGTGCAAAGGGGCAGAGGTGCTGTTCTTTCTGTGCCGAGTCACACGCTGAGGAGCATACGGCAATATCGGGAAAACTACGAGGCTTACCGGGGTGCAGTGGGTCTCAAGAGCACTGGGGGCATCAGTCCTTGGGCCATTGCCGACAGGTAATTACAGAAAACAAGGTTGAATTCTGAATTATACAGTTTATTTAATCAACATAGAATTGCATTGCTGTCATGCAATAAGTTGAAACAATTCTATATCAATATCCACTGCAATTACCAACTCATTACAACACTCCCAGAGGTGCCATACACAGTTTATGCTTGTGTAATTTCTCTCCCTGGTTTTCACTGTTGTTCATATTGCTCGCCCACTGCACTTGATTTGCATAACTAAGGGAATTCTTAAGTTACTGCAGTGCACGATTCTAAAGGCTTGTTTTGAACTTCAACATACTGCAAAAATATTGAAGAACAAGAAATTAATCCAAAAACTATAGTGTACATGTACAGTATACAATATGACTATCTTGACCGGTCAGGCATGGCTACTGAAGTACAGCAAAGAGGCCAGCAAAGTTTACTTTATTTGGACATTTGAAATATTTTTATTGGTCATCCTAGTCTTCTGTTTTGCACACAAATTCAAATTCTACTGGATGGAGCATCAGTGGCAGCAGACTGTCTGTGCGTCCCTGGTAAAGACACTTGATCAATGATCCTCATTGCCCACTTCTCTCACAGTAACGTGGCAGAGTGTAAAAGGTAGGGCATGCAGTGTACAATAAAGCACTGGACAACTGGTTCACTGTGACCTCTTCTTATGAAAAAGAGAGCATTAAAATGTCAAAACAAATCTGCATAATAGATGGATTGCCTTGAGATTTTAGCCCCAAGGGATAAATTTGTCTGACACCACTGTCACAATCGACAAAGTTGTTGCATAATAATCGTCTAATTGATGTATTTGCACTAAACATATACTTACAGTTATATAGTTATATAGTACATATAGTTTTGACCCTTTGTCCTTGTGAAACTAGCTCGTCAGACTGTTTTGTCTTGTCCCTTAGTCTGGCGGAGGAGCTTTTGGCGGAGGCACTGACCGACGTGGCGGCTGAGTTCCAGGACGTTGTGGAGGAGTACGCTGAGGCCGTCTTCACGTCCGAGTTCCTACAGCCAGTTCAGTCGCCCGCTCCTTCAGCTCAGGCAATAACGTAATAATGACGATAACAATTGATTTTTGATTCAGGACTATTTTAGACACTTTTTTTTTTTACAACATCATAAGTCTCTTTATGGTTTTGTGTCCACCTCAGTATTGCATCTTTAGTTTTAGCTTTTTAGATATTCATTTGATGATAACATAACCGGAAGCATTAGTCCTATCATCAGTTTCTGTCTCTACCTGTATCTGTGATTTAACTGTGATGAGTTATATTTTTGTGAGTGGTGAGGGCCCATTAAAACATTATTGAGGATTATAAGATTATTGCATTCCCTTTCCACTTTGTATAAATATCTCTGGGGATTACTCTGTTTCCATTTTCATTTTGCAATATGAAAATAATTACTAGCATCTGTCCCTGCATTATAAGAGCGACAGAAATCATAATGTGTTTAATCTACTGTCAAGAATTCTTAAAGGATATGCTCTCCACCCCTCTTCCACATTATCAGTATTCATGTTTTATTGCAGGAGCACCATGTACAGAAACTACTGCTTTGTAGTATATGATTTGGGGGACACTTTTACTATTTACTGTGAATTCCTATGTTATGGTGTCGTGCTGAAGATGGTCTAGTTATGCCAACAAATTGTCCCTTGAGCGGTGGGAGAGCCCGGTCGCTGTGATTGTCCGTGTGAGGACATACGCTGACTGCATGAATTAGATCACTTTGACTCAACCGCCCCTATTTTTTCCCAGGCGGGGTTTGTGTGGGCGGCTGGATACGTGCAGGCTTTCACACTATAAACAGATCCTTGTTGGTTTTTTTTCTTTTTCTAGGACAAGTAAATTAGAGCACACGAAGCAGGGGGGAATATTGCTTTGGGATATTCAGGACTGAGGTTGTTGATATCATGGGTAAAAATAGATTTTCAAGAACTGAGTAAGAGTGGTTTGTTAAATGTTGTCGTTGTGTTAGATTAAATGGCAGTTTTTGCACCATTTTAGCAGTAGATTCAGTTTAAACATACAGAGGCAAAACAGCAGTAAATCAGGTTAACTTACAGTCACTACAGTTTTATCTTTCTTTAACTAATGTCCGCAGGCTTCTCTCTAATATCACCAACCACATAATTTGAACTCTATTTTAGAAATAATTTTGTGATCATGTCAAACTGTTTACTTCACCAAATGTAATGGACTTTGTGTATATATAGACTATATCTGCCAGCCTAATATCACACCTTATGCAACACCACTGTGTAGGCTGCACTGCATTTGCTTGAGATAATTATGTTTTAAAATTTGCTATTAATATTAAGCTTTGTTTGGTATCACTGACTCAAACAGTTGACATTTTTCACCCACAAGCCTGATCATTTCCACAGACACCCGAAACAAATCCTCACTTTAGGTGCTATATTGAGCCTGCTGATGCCTTTGGTGACTGTTTAATGGCTCCCACAAAGCCTTTGTCAGCAGAACAGTGGTTGCATGCATTTATTTACTCTCAGCCCTTTTATTGTACAATTAATGTTTGACAAATGCTGCATCTTATTTTGTTAAAACTATTCTTCCTCAATATAATTAGACCAGCCGTTCTTATCAGTGAACCTGTTGCTCTTTAATGTTCTTTGGTTCTACTAAGAAAGATAGGAATCATATTGTCTAGTGTCCTAATTACTTCCCTGTTACTTTATGTATGCTAATCCAACACCTCTGTCCTTAAATATGGAGCAGCAGCAGGGGTGTAATTATAATTTGAAGGTTGACTGTAGCGTCTCTGCTGTGATGACCAGTGACAGGGAATAGTGTCCTGTATTTTAATGCAGCATATTCCTATAATCAAACTACTTCAATATGATCCTGTACAATGTCATTAGGGTCAACTTTTGTCTGTCTCTGCAAAGTGTTGTTGCGTGGACACTGGGCTCAGGGCGCACCGCTGGAGGCAGTGCAGAGGAGTCTTGTTGGTTTAAACTCTGGCTGATAATCGCAACAGACGGAGGCAGGAGCCAGAGGTGATGGGCTGGGCATGCCATGTGAGCCAAGTCTGCTCAGAGACAACACATGCACAACTATGTCTGCAGCGGCGGTCTAGGCTTTCGGGATTCGGTACAGGTGAATGAAACCTCAGCATATTCCGATTTTTCTCTCATTCCCGCGGTTCATCTTCCCGCGGTGAAAGAGGAGACTGACGCGTCTGCTGCAGCTCCAGGTCCATCATCCCGCAGCAGAGCGCTCCAGCCCGGCAGTCGACAAGGTGTAGGGAGCGCGGAACAGGGCACGTGAAGCCGTGCTGTTTTGATTTGATGTTCGACATAGCTGAGCTGCGCTGAAAAACGTGACGGCTTTTCTAAGTGTGTCCAGAGACAGACCCACAGCGGAGCCACTATGTCCAAGGAGACAAGAGGCAGAGGTAAGGGGACTCACGCTTCATTCACGTTCACGACATGTTAACAGGTAGATCTGAGGGAATGTGCCACGGACAAAGCGGCTTTAAACATCTCCATCCCTGGCAGTTCTCACACTGGTCCTGAACCATGTGCCCGTGTCCTGTCCGGGACTGTGTCACTGTCGCAACGAGATGCCCATGAAAACGCATCTCTCATCATTTTGCACCGCAGTATTTCAGTATTTGCTGATGTTATATTCATCCTCTCCGCCTTTTCTCCACAAACCCTGTTATAATTGAAATGTGCTATTTTTAGAAACCCCTGGGCTGCAGTGTAACTTCAGCCTGAGTCGTGTTAAAGCACATTTTGCACTATAGTGTATTCTTGATGAACTCGAAGGTCATGCTAATAAAGAATAAAACTTCAGTGTGTAGCTATTAATAGCCTCACCTGAATCTAGAGCTGCATTAGCTACAGGCTGTGCCACAAGTCCATTTGAATTGGCTTTAGCTTCTGTGGTCTGTGGACAATTAAAACTCCAAATGATTTAAGACATGTTTTTATCTGGTACCACACTTGTGCAACACATTAGTTGTGTATGGCTTTAAATAGGCATACACAGCTCCCCTTAAAGCTAAACTAAACCAGGACTTAAGTTATTTTATAAATAAATGAACTGTACCGTTACTACAAAGATGAACAAGTATCAAGACAAAGCTTGCATTATTACAAGCACACAAAACATCTGGTTTCTGGGGTGATCTGTTTTTTTCTTTGTTCACACCTGTAAAGGTTTTGACAACGGAAATGATGCAGAAAGGGGCAAATTAATATGGCAAAGTCAGAAATGAAATTGTTAAAGATTGTAAGAGTTATTTTAAAATTATTTTTTCTTTGTCTTCCAAGCACATCAGTTACTCTAAAATCCATTGATTAACTACACAATGTGTCACAGGAGTTCTTTTGTGGACGGAAACATAAAAAAATCACCAGCTTGATCCATATTATTCTGAAGCTGAAGGTTGAAAAGCCGTGCATGTTTCAATTTAAGAATAAATCCTGTAGCCTTGTTTACAATATGGTTCCTTGTCTAAAATCATCAGTAATGGACTCACTTGGCTAGTCTAATAATTATGTTAATGGCATATAAAGACTTGAAACCATCCAATTCAAGAGCAAATGTTTTAGTGGGCTTTAGATGACTGAAACCCACCTATAATGGGTCTAAGACAGCCCTGCAGGTAACAACCATTAAATCAGATCCCTTCAGATTGTATAACGCGTTTGTCACATAATAGATCTGTGACGCTTTGAAAACTTTAAGGGCAAGTGTGTGTGTTTATGAGGTTTGGTCTCAGTTGTCATATTTCCCTGTTCTCTTCTTGAAGCCAGTCTTCAGTATTTATGGTGTCTATGCATTAATAAACATTTCTTGAACATTTTCTGCATTCATATTTTAGTCCAACGTCCCCAGAGTAAAGCCAGGTTATGTTGCTATTTTATATGAATGTAGTTGACAAAGACTCAGCTAAGGTTTAGTGCTATAGTTTTATTTAACAAATGAAGGGGCTGCAAACACTTTACTGCATTTATACATGAGCTGCCACTAACAATTATTTTAGTAGTTGACAAGTCAACCATTCTTTTTTCAATTAGTAGATTAGTCAAATGAATATTTCTATCGTAAATTGATCTTTTTGTAAAATACTGTTTTAACTAACTAAATGTTGTAATATGGTGATTGAAGGTTTCTAGATATGGGACATTTACAAATAAAGTGAATTGTTGATGGAAATCAGAAATACTTTGCTATCTTTGTTGTCAATGGTCTTTAAAGTCTGTATAGTCCAGTTAGCAATAATAATTATGAAAATACTATTAAGATTTTTTAATAGTTGACTGGTCAAGATTTCTCAGATTCATCGTTGCAGCCCTAATTCTCATCCATCTTTCTTTTGTCAAGAGGTATGAGAATGATGTCTGTCTGTGTGTGTAGTCTGCTACAGATGGTGAAAGAAACAAGAAAAAAGTGAGTGTGATGAAATGTTGAGGTGAAATACTTGTATACTGGTATCGGGACATTTGTCCTCTGAATTGGGGCAGTGTTTCTAGAGGCGTGAGCAGCCACAGTATCCTCCTCTAGATGTTGAGCTATGGTTGGTCAGGACCTTAGCTGGAGGATTTACCACTGTGCATGTTTTAGGTTGATGGGGAAAACCATGGTGCGATATGGCCTAAAATTGTTCTCATGATGTAAAGGCGAACATTTGCAAGGATAGAACACATTTAAGGACACAAAAGCCTAAGGTTTAACTTATTTATTTTATTGATTTATGTTCCTTATTTTCTTCTCGTTCTTGTTGAACATCCTTTTAAGAAATTAGAAAGAAAAAAAACTTCCGTGCCCAAAAACACAAAGTAATGAGCAGAAAGGTGGACCTGGAGGGCCGGCCAAACAAAACATAAGTGGGCAACACTGGGCCCACCCTGTGGCCATATAAGCCATTTCTGACCCACTAACTAAAGACACAATTAGGCAAAAAAAAAACAAAAAACTACAAAACATAAGCTGTTACAAAAACATATCTTCTAAGAAATACTTAGAAGATATGAATACTCTAACAAAAGGTTTAAGATAATTGACAATTGACAAACTACTTAACTTGGCTTCTGTAATAATTTATCAAACTTGTTTAAAGGTATTTAAGTAATGGTTATAAGTTCTGTTTTCAATCCGCAAAGCCTTTTGCAGTTATTTTTTAGTGATTTTAGCAGAGTCAAAATGTATATTGCCCTCATCCAGGGGCAACCTATCCCATATATTATATATATTTGCTGGCAAAAGAAAAAGAAAAGAAATAAGCTCAACCCCGGACAAAATACTGAACATTTGGATTCCCACAATTAAACAAGTTTGAACTGATTTCATTGTTCGATAGTAAACTACATAATCCTGCATCATATGTTTTACCTGAGATAGTTTAGTTTGTGGATCAATGTTAACTATACAGTCTATAGTGCTAAGAGTTGCTCCGATCAGGATATGTGGGCCGATCACTGGTCATCTGAAATTTGGATCTGCCAATACCGATCACATTGACTTTTTGCCCTTTTTTCTTCTTCTAATAATAATAAATATATGTTTGTATTAAGTATACATCATTTATTATTAAAAAGGCTGATAATATGAAGTTCGACCAAATCAGCTCTATCTAGTTACACATCCTCTACCTCAATGCAAATGTGATGACGATGTAAAGTGTGATTGGTGCGTCTGATCGGCCCATTTTGCAGATCACAGATCCCGTGATTTTTGCCGTGATCGGCCTGATCATGATCGGTGGCCAATCGATCGGCCCACCTCTAGTGATAACTTATCCCTAACCTTTTTATCCCTGTCTTTATGGCACAAACCTTTACCTACAATTGATTTTCCTTCATTCTGAACTCAAGAGGTATTTGGATAAGGATTCATGTTCCTCAAGGCAGTCTGCGACGCCTTTGAACTGTGTCCCGTTCTGTGAGACAAGAGTTGAAGAGAGTTTTATCCTGCTGAGATCAATAAAAGGCTAGACTGTTGTTTCTTGAAGCCTCAACAAAGTGTCAAACTGGCAAAGAGCTATGTGTTTTTCTCCAAAAAGCCGAGTTAAAGCCACACCCACTCAGCATGTGTACGATAGCAACGCAATTTTTAGTATGACTACTATCAAATGTTTCATACACCTACCGGTATATTAATGTGGATTTAAACCAAATAATACATCATATAATGCACCTATATAGAGGAAATAAATGGCCACTTACTGAATGTTATGAATATTACTTTAAAAATGCTGTATATTCTAGTTATTCTTACTTATAAATAAGAAAACAACCAAACAATGGCACACATTAATCGTTCTCCCTTAGGCTATAAAGTGGCTATAAAGACTCTGTCACTATTGGCGATTGCGAGCAGGGCCGTAGATTCATGCAATAATACATTTCTGAGGTCACTGTACTTTCATATAAATGATTTGTTTTCATTGGAACAGCATGAGCTCATCCAGCAATAAAATGCAGTTCAGTGCTCTTCTAGCCGCTGTACTGCAAGCTATATCACACTCTTTTTTACATTATTCAGTGTCTGGGTGTTTATTACTTGTAAACTAAATAAAAGACAAGCCTCTAAAGAAACCTGGCTGATTTCCCTTATGTACTCATTGTGTATCAACAACCCAATTCCGTGCTGTTTGAAATGACAGTAGGAAGGCAAGTTTCTCATTAATCGATTCAAAAGTGGTGTCTTTGGTTGAGTAAAAAAAAAAGGGTCTAAAAACCTTACCAAAGAAGAAAGAGAGTATCTCCACACTGAAGAAGATGGGTTGTAAATTATAGCAGGGAGAAGCAAAAAGGAAAATATGAAAATAAGAAGACTATCCTTTTTTATGTAATATAAAGTCTATACTGCAGTTGTTGGTGCCTAGCAGTGGGAGTCCATTAGTTCATCCAAGCCTTTCTGTGAAGCACCCACCTTTGACTGCTGATATTTTTCCTTCTTGAAATTGAAACAAGTAGTGGAAGGTATTTTTCCGCTGCAGCTGAAATGGATAAATGAATGAGTTTGCTACCCACTGCTTTTTGCTGAATTCCAGTTGGAGCTGATCGAAAGCACTCCTAAATAGTGTCCATGTTTAATTTTCCCTGTCTGTTGATGAAGGTGCTAAACGCTATTGTGACTGCCATGTTTTGTTTTCTGTTTTGCGCAATAAATATTTTGTGCCCAGTATGATGGCAGACAGAAGGAGGACCAACTGTGGAGGTGCATTAGTTCATTCAGTGACCTCTGTTATTGTTCTTGATGATCAAACTCTGTTAATTCAGATGTAATAGGTGTTTGTTATGTGGGCGCACACCTGCTCTGTCTCCTGGCGTTGCAGCAGCGGACTGGTCAGACAGAAGAAGTTCACAGGGGACCAGGCCGCCGCTTGTTTGTCTGTCGGCCAGTTTGACGTCACACCGGGCAGAGGACAGAGGAACCATATTTGGCATTTTTTCTTGACTCTTTTTGGGTGAGTCACCTACTGTTCTGCCAAAAAGATTGTTAATGGCCTAAGTTTTTGGAGAATAATGTACATTAAGAAATTTAAGAAATATATTTACAAGCCAAGGCATTTTGTCTCGAACTCAATCTGTGGCAGAAGTAATAAAGTCCTCTGCCCTAAAATGGGTCTGTTTAGCATTTATGAAAAATATCTTTGATGCAACTCTCTCTTTTTATTCTGGTTTGTGATGGTGGAGCAGTGGTGGAGAGTCTTTCTGGGTTGGGTTTGCATCTATTACTTGCCTTCAGTTGATTTCCTTTGGGAACTCTGCAGTTCTGTCTCCAAAAACATGCGGGTTAGTTTGGTTCCCAAGTCGAAGCTGTCTGATCGATACCTTTAACAACTTTCATGATATTGAAATTAATTATTGAAACAAAATCCATTTACAAAATATTCAAAATAGCAACGCATTCAACAGGTTTTTATTAGTATCCTCCCAACACATAATTAACATAACTATAATTTTGTTTTTTGCAATGCATTGTTCTATTATAAACTTGTATCGTAGAGGTGGGCAACATGCCAAATGAATTGTTCATAGTATGTCATTATATATCTCTTATTTCTTAAAAATAAAAATGGAACAAACGTATGCATTAATCTTGCAAACATACTTTTGTCTTTTTCAAATTATGGACATCAAATAATTTCTTTTGGTCTGCTAAAATATTGTTATGGGGATTCTACAAAAAGCAAATTAATCTTTATCCACAGAGACGTAATATATAGACTTTTACCTGTCTTCAGTTCACGTGTGAGTGACACTTATCTGGCCAGATCAACATCTCGCTTCAGCAGACCTTTATATATAAGATTGATATTGACACATAACACTCCCATGAGGCTTTGCTGTAGTGTAGTGCAGGCAGCGTCCTTCAGAGTGAGCAAGTGAAAACGTTATTGACATCAGTTCACTCGTGGAGGTCTGCTGGGCTTATATGAACACAACACATTAGTCAGTTGTTATATTACTTTGTACTATATTTGTACTTCATTCCTTACAAGAATTCATTGTTGAATATTTGAATAGGCAATGTACTGCTTGTTGATTATCCATTAGGTATAAAAGAACACATTTGGTGCTCTGGGAGATGGTGATCCCACTTGTTATTGACAAAACAAGTCTGCTTAAAGCACTTATACAATGGATGAATGCATTATATGGGATTATGTTAGAATAACTATTGCATGTAAACATTTATTGCATTCCCTTTCAGAATCACAAACTCTTGTATTACATGTCTGTCTTTGAACAATGGGAAGAAGCAAAAAACGGAATAAGGCCAATTTCATTCAAAACAAAGCTCCAATGTCCTTTTCAGTAAATAACTCATTCAGTCTTATGACCCGCAATTGACTACTTTTGACTCTGGCTTCAAAGCACATGTATCAAAATGGTTTATTGAATCACACGAGGAGACTGTCCATCATGATCCATATCCTCACTCGCCATTTGGCACAAACTCTATTATGTTAAAGAACAGCCTGGATGGGGACATTTCATACATCTCATTTTAAATAAGATTGTAGATAAGTAATGGCCTCTGCAATTTAAATTTAAAAGTGAAAGAGTGGACTTAATGCCCTCGCTCACAGGCAGGCGTCAGTGTGAATGTGCAGTATTTGCCGCTGCAGTCAGTCAGAAGTGGAGCAACGCACTTTAGTGATGATTGTGCGATAGTGGACGCACGGCAGTCAATTAATAGGAGATGACGTTGTGATGGGCAAAGCTGTGAGGCACATAGATACTATCTGGGCATAATGTCTGGAAGGTGACAGTGACCCATTTAACATTTTAAGAAGTTTGGGTCAGTCACAACTCTTATCTGTTGTAGCAAAAATCATAATTCATCATTGAGTTATAGCACAAGGATAATTAGACAATTACTTAATTTGCTTCCTGTTGAAAAACAATAACAAATATGAACTAGTTTGCTTAATGGTAACTTTCTGTAAGGTGTTCTAATTTTCATGGAAGAAAAGAAGGCCACTCCCTTTTATTTATCATAGATTTCCTAAGGTGGTCAGGTATGGACACCCAACTACAATTGTGTGGCAAAAGTTCTTAGTACATCTTGTTGAGATTTTTCTGTTATCTATTTTTGCCCACCTAAATTAGATTACCTTCATTCTGTCTAATATGACAGTATTGATTTGATTCCAGCTTGTCTGCATTTTAAAAGTAAAGAGTATAATTTTTACACTTCTGTTAACTTCTCCACAATATTGCAACAAATATTATACCGTGACAATATTGAACCCAGAAATTTGCTTATTGTTCCATCCATATCTACAAACATGTCTGCCGCTTTCTGTGTTTTTTCTTCAATCCCTCGTCCCTGCCCTCCCTGTGTGGCTTTCATCTTTAGCGGGGACATGCTGCCTGTTGAAATTAGGGCTGTGGGTTTTCTCATTTCCTCCTCTTTATCTGTGCTGTAAAGAAAAAAATATTATTGGATTTCTCTCTCTGCACATGTTAAATATCACAGTGCTTTTGGGGCCTTGGGTCCAGTTTTCTGCAGCAGCTTGCTCTCGCCTCCTGATCGTGTCCTCCATGTGGCAGCAGCAGTTGCTCTCACAGCCTTCCCAGGGAGCTCTTTTGGGTGTCGTTAATTGCGCAAGTTCATAGGATAGTAAATAGTACTACTAATTACAAATTGAAGAGATGCAGCACTGGTAGTGGCAACCCTGGACCATCTGTGTGTGAGCTATGCCTGCCAGTGGAGTTAAATTAGAGGCAAGTGGAGAAATGTCATGATGTTGGATTGAACTGATAAAAAGTGCATTAAATAAATTTGATGAATGCAGCCCTAGTGTGGTCTGTGGGGCTTTCTCATTAGCAGCAAATCCCACTCTAATATAGCTCTGTTCATTTCCTCTAATTGTGTTGTTTAATGAGTTATGTAAACCTCCTCCAGCACAATACAACACCAAAACGACATTTCCTCATCACATATGGTGACCTTGAGAGTCCTGAAAGGCACATGCAAATACAATGCACTAATAACTAAGAAAAAACCCTAAATGCAGATTATTATTTCTATTCCTATTTTCTCTGTTTAGTTCTTCTGTTCTCTCCTCATCTTCCTCACTACACTGAACAAATTATTTTGTACTCTTTTCTTCATCAGCCTCTGTTATATCAGCGTCTTTCTCAGCACAATACAAGCACAGCTGTATACAGTCGGCTTTTCACTTATTGGTAAAGGAAAACAACATGTTTTAACCACACTTAGAAAGGCACAATAGGGGTGGAGGGAAACACTCTATTCTCCAGGAGATGGAATAAAACCAAGCAATCTCCTTGGAGCCAAGCAGCAAACTTGTACTTAACAACTTTTTGGGCAATAAAAACTCCTTTAACTGGATGAATTAAAGATGGATGACTTTATATCATACTGTGGAACCTTACAGGCAGCACATTTGGCTCAAACCATTTGTGACTTTTTTAATGGGGTTATGGGGCCCATTTCATAAATAATTGCATTTAGAGAGAAAATCTCACAAGCATTTTACGCAATCAGACGCATTTTATTACAACCAAAATAGAATCAAATGTAGAAAATGCAACTGAGGACATGCTTTTGAGGGCAATTCCCTGCCCAGACCCTGGGGAAACCAGTTCCCTATAACCCTCAGTCCGCAGAGCAAATGGAGGATAAATCAGACCGCTGAGTGTTTGTACTTTTAGCTTAATGTATGGTGGGAATCTCCATTAGAAACAGTTTAGAAACAGGAAGACTTGCAATGAACTTGAAAAACATTTTCCTGTGTTCCTTTATTGAGTTTCTTTTTGTGTTGTTCTTTTTTTTAATGAAAATGCCAGAAAAGGTCAGTTGTAAACAAACTGTGCCCACATAAGGTCAGTCAAGTGGCATGTTTTGGACTTGTTGGAGTGTTCATCACCACTACAGCTTCATGACTCTGGGTAAATGCAGTTCTCCCTGACTCTTGCAATCCTTTTTTTGGTCCGGGACAAATCACTGAATCTACTGTTGTGAGATAGGGCAACTACAATGTCAGCATTGTAAAATCCACATCCATACTCTCTGCATCCTAACTAAATACTTGCCTTTTTGTGACATAATTATTGTCATTTTAAGAAGAAAAACAACAACAAAATGTCAAAAAAGATTTAACAATTTCAGATTTTAATCAATAGTACATTTTATTCATAAAGATTTTCTTACTAGAAGTCTTTATTCACCATAGTTCAAACTTTATTTTGTTAAAATGTATTTAAATAATTATTTGACTATTTGACTACTAAAATAATAGTTATTTGCAGAGCTATGCATAATAATCATTGTTTTATGGTCAAATGTGTTAATAAATCAGGCCCAACTATGCTTGACTACTGCTTTTTCATTTTACAGCATTTTAACGCATTTGTTAATTGCCACAAGTGAAAGGTTTTCCGATGACTCATGATGGTTCCACAAAAACAATAATCTTCGATTGGAGCCACCTGTCCTGACACATTCACAGCAATTACTATCGCACACAGACATTTGAATCAGTATCTGTGTTCTGTTTTGCCTTTTGTTATTATTTTTTTAATTGCCTTCTTTATGTCGCTACAGCTGTACATATTTCAACTCTTATCTGTTCTTGCACACTTCTGCAGGCACTATTCAAGGTTAGACTATATATCTGTTGTCTAAAGAAGTTTCACACTCCACTGTAGAAAGATGAATGGTTTTAATTATATGTCTCCTAGAAGTGCCTGCAGATAGAAATTAGCCCACAGTTGTTCGCCACTTAATAAATAAATAAATACATAAATGGATGAGAAATGTCTTCAGTCAAGAACCTTTTTCCTGCGGACTCATTTTCAAATGTTTTGTTTTTAATTGTGTTTTGTTTCATTCATACACATGCATATTTGGGCATTACTCTTCCAGAGCTCAAAACGCTGGGTCACATTGTGAGATTTTAGCATTATTTTCATGAACCCTTTTCCAGAAAATGCAGTTCATTTTCTTCACTGGTTTGCTTTGTTTAAAATACAAATAAGTCTCTGTTACCTTGAGCTTATGCACAAGAGACCCAGAAGACGATGAGTAAAAAAAAAAATAAACAATGATGTGTTTGTTCCAGGTGAAATCTGATTCACCTTCAGTGAATATGATATAATAACACGAGTCATACCAAACAGGAGAAAGAAATTATGACTTCAGCTAGATTCATTGTGCGATTTGATAAGAAATTCAATATATACTTGGCAAAACTGGTGACTTTTATTTATAATATAAAAAATCACTGCACACTGGTTGCACAGAATGTAATATAAAGATATTTAGTTTAGATTTAGTCCTGCACCTTTTGTTGAACGCGATCCATTTTTAAGTTAATGCTGGTTGACAAAGGCCTTATAAAACCCATGGGCACAGAGCAGCTGATGGAGAAGTGACAGATGCAGTCCAATAAGTCTGTAGAAAGTGAGTGTAATTGTGTTGCAGTGCAGAAAGGTGGTAATCTGCTTAAGGCATTATACCACACTAGGGACATGCTCTGGCTTTCTCAGATAAATGTGGTCTCTTGACAAACTTTGAGGGACAATTTGGACTGATCTGAGTGCTCGGCTGAAATTTCAATTTACCCAAACAGCTGTTGGATATAATGGCGACTTGCTTTTGACTTGTAAATTATATCGTTTAATGATAGTTTCACATACCTAAACTCAAGCTAAGGATTAAGGAAGAACCTCTAACTTTCTTATGGTTATCTTGCTGTAACATTAATAATTGGGGATACTTGCTAAATCACTCGTCACTACTCTTCACATTAGTCTCCATGTACGTGGCGTTAGATGTCACTAACAATTATTTTAGTTGTCGACTAGTCAGTGATTTTTATTCTTATTTCTTATTTCTATTGTACATTGAGGCTTTTTATTCAAATGATCAACCAAATAAAAGTTGAAATATGGTGACTAAAGACTGAAGTTAATTATTGATGAAAATCAGAAATAGTTTATTCATCTTGATGTTTTGATTTAATAATGCAACTGTCTTTGTAATAAGCTCTACTGGCTTTTGACCATTGTAGCTTGATTGTGTTTCCTTGGACACAAAATAGGTCTTTTATAGGCCAATTCTACACATTATCCTTACCTTGCCTTTAGACCTGTAGCCCTTTTGTAATTTGCTCTATTAATCAATTGATAAAGTCTTAGTCGAACACATTTTTTATTAGTCAACTTTTATTAGGATAATGTTTTATGGAACACAACAGAAAGGACAATGCATGAATTGAGTTTGAGCTGGAATTTTGGGGGTGACTGGACACACTGGACTTTTCACTTATTAAGATGCAGGTTTTACTCCTCTGTGTAGTTTTTGTGCAAGATCCCAATCATTTTGAGATCTTTTTCAATGCGCAAGGCACGTTTATAGTTAACTATGAAATTCTTTCACTTACAGCTCTACTTACCTTAGAGCTCTTCACACAAGAATTTGTCAAGGCTAACACATTTTTTGCATAGTACTTCTTTATAAATCAAGCATTTTGAAGCACACAACCTGCACTATAGAAACAGGGCCAAATAGCTGCTCCCAATGCAGGCCCCATGTTATCTGTTATCTTCCACCTGAAAGTCAACACTTTTCCTTGTGCTTTTGGCCAAGCCTAGCATTACCCACATTACACACATCGATTTGTGTGTGCAATAATGCAGCAGACCTATGCTGGTGACAGATAGAAGGGTAGTAACCTGTGATTGTTTTGGAGCTGTTGTGGTAATGAGTGCTGTCGAAGCGACATTTCGAGCGGCTGCCGGCCTCGGTGTAAATGCAGTTGGAAGTGGGTAATAGACAGAAAGAGAGGAAAGACAGGAGATGAATCACAAGTATCCCTGCGTTGTCTTGGAAGCTTTTTAGATATTGATAACCCTTTTTTTAATCCAATTTGTGTGAAGTGCCACGCTGCATCTGCCGTAGCTCATGGGTTTCTGCTCAAGTTCATGGGAAGGTGATTTGTTTGTGTTTGATTTTCACAGAGTGTTCATGTGCTATGGAAAAAATATTATTTTGACCTTATGTTTTGTGACATTATAGACATTCCACCTCCAATTCGAACCTTGACCATTCTGTTAGCGTATTCCTGATGTCTGCTGTGTCTCCTTTTGATCAAAGACCTATCTGTATGCTGGGGGACTTCCTGGGGTGCCCACACCTAGCATTTGCCAGTTTGTGTCTGTGTGCATTGTGTCTCGCCAGCACCAGACGGCCAGAAAGCAAATGTTATCAATAACCCTCTCCCCTTTGTTCTTGTGCATGAGATGTATGTCATGTGACCTGTTTGACCTGTATTCTATAAAAGGACTGTGTCCCCTTGATGGGGACTTGAAGTTAGGAAGGGACAGCAGCGAGCAACATCTCGACAACAGAGATGTTTTGGGTGCAGGGACAGAGATTCATTCTAATTGTACAACAGAAACCATTCACTTTTGAGACAAGACCAACTCTGTTCTATTGTTTTTACTTTATTTCTTGATATCTATTACTTAAGTTTGCCACAACAGAGGTACAGTATATTATTAAACCAAATACGTCAAAATGGTTTATAACGTTGATAAGACATAAAAAGACAGTGCAGTGTAATTTCGAAAACAAGATTATATATAAAGCTTTTTGTGATACTTGAACCTCTAGACATATACAAGTCATTCCACCACCACTATTAAGTGTAAGTGTATTTTTATTGCTTTCTTTTTCTTTATTTAGAAGCACTTTTTGGAAACCACTGAGGGGAAAAAAATCATGTAAGTGGGACAATCTCCTGCACAACTTCAGCCTTTTATAAAAGCTTTATAGGTCACCTCACCAGACCGGACCACTCAGGACCTCTCATGGTGTGAGCTGTTTGACAGCAGTTTGGGGTATCTAGTGGTTGAGTGTTTTTATTTGTTGAAATATTGGTGCTACATGGCTTGTGTCACCACAGCGGCACCAGACCTTCTCAGGTAAATAGGGTATATCAAGGATATCAGAGGTTGTGTAATGTCATTGTGTGGTTTCTACTTCAGCCATCATCAGAATGCAACACTTATTTCAGTAGAATTGATTAAATTGTGGGAACAAATATTGCCATTACGGTACCTCTAATTCTATTCTTGGAGTTGTTTTTATAAACAGGATGAGGAACATGATGAAAGACGTGACTATATCCAATATAGATCTGGGGGGTTGAGGATTAATTGCTTTACGAAGTAAGCTGGAGTAAAATATGTTGACCCACTTAAAGGACTCGAGAAAGTGGTGGACTGATCCTCAGCTCAGCCACTGTTGCTTCTCTGCTTTTGCAGCCCAATGTTGACAAGTTCATAGATGAGGTTTGTATCTTAGCTGTGGATAAATGTGAGAAGCACTATGAGTGTATTCCGGCAGCAAGACGCATCCCTTTGGGCCAGATGCAAAAACATCGTTGTCATTGATATTGATTTATTGTATGTTATTTGAAAAAGCTGAAGTCACAAAGTATCAAAGTATCATCTCTTACATTGAAATAGCAAAAAGAAATCAACTTAAAAAACATATTTTATGACAATGGTTATGTCTATGGTCTGGTCTTTTGTACTACGGAATATATCAAAGCTTTTTCCATTCGGTTTGGTTGTGAATATTGATAATAAAAGAGAATTGCTCTAAATCCCCTGAAACCATAATCTTATTTCAAAGATTACAGAAATACTGGGTTTCCTTCACCAACGCTTGAGTTCTTCACCTTCGCTAAAAGCAGCCCCCCTGTGAGAGTCGAGACGACACCCACTTGCATTTGTGGCTAAAAAATAAAACGGAAAAATATTGACTGAATACCCATATTTTGATTGACACAAATGTTTGAATTTCTTTTATAGGTGGTCGAAAGCACAGCGGCGCACACTGGTGTCTGCAGAATATTGCACAAGAATCTGTGGACAGCTCTGATGAGGAGTTTTTTGATGCTAGAGGTAAGTCTAAACCATATGTTAGGATCGCTTTTTTTGAGTACAGTTCTACTCCTTAAGTGGCAGATGACTTGCTGTTACAGTGTCACCTTCGATAGTATCTGTCGGAAAGAAATCCCCTCTGGAATGTACAAATGTGCAGCCAATAATTTACTCTTTTGAAGATATTAAGTGTGTAACTTTTTAAACTGAACTTCTCACACCAGGGACTCATGCGTCCTTCTTTCGCCTTTCAAAATGACCTTTTATTACATGTGGAGAAGAGAGAGGCTTGTTGTGCCTTAATAAATGGGCATATAGCTTACACAGCCTATATATGCTATTATTTTTAAATCCCATTTTAACAAATTTGGCTTTAATTACGTGGACATTGCGATATATTTAGTGGTGACACTTTTTGTGAATTGACTGGCTAAAAGAATATTATTTCAAATCTCAAATAGAAGAATTTGAATTGCTGTTCAAAAAAACATCGATCTTTTGAAATGTAACTAATGTGCACAATTATATTAACTGGCAATCCTTTTTAAGGCTCTGCAGTTACATGGCCAGAAAGATCCACAAATGGATCATGTTTCATTCTCACTGACAATTGTCCACTTTTCCCCATTTTTTGTGTTGTCAGAGTGTTCAGAAAAAGCAGTTTCCAGTGACCGGGGCATTTGCAGCCCCAGAGGGAAATCAAATGGAAATAAGTGGAATACTTTAAAAAAATATATATATATTATTATTATCAACACCACCTGCTGGGAGTATACAATATTTACAATTATAATATATATATATATATATATATATATATATATATATATATATATATATATATATATATATATATATATATATATATATATATATTTTAAGAGACACAGAGAAAGGAAAGTTAATATAAAGGGATAAAGGATGTGAGAGGAGAAATAATAATAATAATAATAATAATAATAATAATAATAATATAAAATACAAATAAATAGATATAATTGTTATATATTTGGTTGTACTGTTATGGTAATGTGTTTGTGTGTGGATGTGAATGTCGACGTGTATGTGTATGTCAATGTATTGGTAAATGATTGAATGAGAAGTAATAAAGGAAATAAATGCTTGAGGGCATAAAGATAGTTTTTTAATTACCCCTACTATCGCCATGTCATTAACATTTTATTTTTTCAGTATTCATATGTTCAATGCTGTGCATTCAAATTGTCAAGGCCTCTTGCAGGAAGGCTGTGGGGGGGGAATTTCTCCCCCAGTTGCATGCTCACTCCTTGTTCGCTCTTTCAGCCAGTGTAATAAGTGGAATACTTATCTCTCCAATTATCCACTTCTCGTGTTTGTTCACCAGAGACAAATGTGAACATACCAATCTTTTTGTATGTTATGTCACAGTGCATAACAAGCAGTAAACTCTCAGCACGGCCTAAATGTGGTATTTTTGCACACAAAAAAGGAAATTCAATTACTGCCTATGTGTTATTACTCTTTTCCCACAAACCTTGTACCGTTTCACAACAATTAAAGCATTACAGTTATTGATTTTTTAATCTCGACTCACTTCAGGTCGACTCTTTTTGCCTTTAGAATCATCATTCAAGGACAAAAACATATACCTTCTATTGAACACATTCAGTCACCACAGCAATGTAAAAAAACAGTGCCTGAATCACTAGCTAAGAATCACTGGGAAATAGATAACGTGTTACGCTGAATGTAAAAAATAAATCCAAAATCTCTAACATTTGTGTGTGAGGTATTTCCAATGAGCCAGACAGAGAAGATGTCTTTTAATTACAGAGCACCAGCCGAGTTTACTGCTTGAAAATGTGGGAGTGATCTGGTATTTGTCACGTCCGCGTGGCTGCAGAATGGACTGTGCTTAGAGACTATTGGCACCTAATCTCATCAGTGCAGGAGCAGCGGGATTTCACCCTGATCTGATAAATCTGTGATGGATGTCTAACAATAACCTGCACTCAAAAGGCTCGCACTGAGAAACACTACTTACTCTGCTGTGAGAAGGAGATCTAATGTATGAGAGATGTCCTGGCTCAACTTTTGGAACGAGTGAATTTGAAGTTAGAATCAAGGGAGAATTTCAAACATTTTAATTTGGCCCATATGGATGAAAAAACAGCAAAATTAGATTAAAAAAATCTCTTCTAAAAATGAAATATCTTTTTCTTTTTTTCCTTTTTTCTTTTTTCTATAGATTTTGAGTGAAAAGGTACTTTGTTCTTTGTACAGATTTAATTGTGATGTAGTTTTTGTGAGCAGTAGTGTTATTTTTTATGTTGGCAATATTTAAGTACCAGTAGTTTTATTACCGAGTGTATACTTGACATTTTGTTATATTGTTGTGATATATTTTTAATATCTATGTAATCTATGTAATATATAGCCAGCATGTCCAGGGTATGAATCATGGCCTGGACATGCCCCAAATCCTCTACTGTCCAGAAAGAACTTTTCTGACATAAAGTACAATGTAAAACTGTTCCACTGTCAAAAATTTCAGATTTTGTGACAATATGATTTCAACTTTTTCGCAGTTCAAAATCCTTCAGTTGTCATAAAAACAGGTTTTTAATTTGGCTTCGGCTTGCTCTGCTGCACTCTTCTCACGCGGGGGAACAGAACTGCACATAGTCAGTAGACAAGCGTACCTACCCTCTAAATGCTAAACTGACCACACGCACCACTGAGCTTTGTCCATTGACTCATAATGGCGGCCATGTTTAAACCCTGGGGCTTGGTATGAATGCATTGCGTCTTACTATAGCTTCACAGGTACTTTTCACCAGGGACTTACATATGTGTTTGCTTGCTTGTTCTACACTGTTCTTTGTCTGTTTGCTTTAGTCCTAAGGGATTTGTTCACTATCAGGAAACATATTTCTCATCTTTTCCATTTTGTGATAGTGACAGGTTTTTGAAAGGTGCCTGCTTTGGATTACGATCTTCTTTTGCAAATTCCAGACAGGATTTCACCACCAAATATATACACAACCATAGGAAAAGCCAGTTATGCTCTCAGGCATAAACAATCACTCGGTTAGCGCTCTATAAACCTGAGCAGCTTCAAGAGGTTTCCACCATCGCAGCTGCGGTTCTTCATAGACTGTATAAAAGCAAAAAATATTCAAAGCAAAGGCATTTTATGTACGTACTGTATTTGGGATGTATAAATGGACCGAGCCAGGTTTAATTTTCTTGCTTCATTTTGTTGTTTAGACACATTTTTTTTTTGATATTTTGGATATCTTATTTACTAATTGATTAAACTAGATCTTTGGGGATTTTAAACTTTAATAAATCAGGCTTAGAAATAGATATCAACAATCATTCTGTACCGTCAGTCAATGTTTTGTTAAGTTCAACATTGTAAAGTTTCGTGTGTAGCTAAGTTAAGGTGGGATCTTCATGTCTCTATGGGAGAAAAATGCATTAGGAGAAAATGTGACAAGTTTCAATGTCACATATAAATCTCTGGATCCAAGTGGATTAAATGAAATAATAGAACATCTCTCGGAGCAGATAGGAGAATTTAGTTGAAAGCATGCAACTGACTAATAAAAAATATTATTGCCTGTAACGTCTCGCCTCAAGTGCATGTTATTGTCCCCATAGGAAAATGTGTCCTCTGCATTTGACCTTCTTTCTTTCAATGAAGGAAGGAAAAAATCACCCGGACATGGACAGAAATCACACAGAAGGGGTTAGCACCAGGAATGTATGAATTCTGATTACGTTTTATGGCGCTAGCTTGATAGCAATTGACAGGTAAAACAGGTATTCCTCTCCAAGTATCGATATTGAAAGTATTTGAATTAGATCCGGTCCTTCCCACCACTCATGTAGCCTCATTGTTATCGTAAAAATAACCACAATCAGATTCACGAGGTTTGCATCACCCCAGCTGCAGCACTTCAGCACTTCAGACAGAGAAGACAAATGATACAAGAGTCACAATAGATGATTAGAATGAGCAGTGGAGATTGCAGACCTTCCTCTCAATGCTGATGGGAGTTGATGTTTTGATAACTGTTGTCATAAACGGTGCGTTACTCTGAGGACCACCACACACACAGGCGCAATATAGAGCAGTGATGTCTATGTGAAATCTACTCTGAAATTACATTAATTTGGTGTTGGGTTTGTGTCATTATGCCAACATTTATACACATTTGGAAGCTCATCCGCATGTGTCCTTGAAACGTTGTAGGCAAAGAAGATGCAATAATGGCACACACCAACGCCAAAATACAGTAATTGTCCAGACTTTAATAAGACACAAACTGATCAAGCCTCATTAGCACTCTATGGATGCGCATACTGGCATTGTTATCGGTGCATCCAGGAAAAAGTACTGGGCTGGATGTTGTTTACAGGATATTGGTTTAGGGCTTGGCCAATTAGTGAGAACAGCTGTCTGTCACACGCCGTTTCATCTCTGTTGTAACTAAACCACGCCAAGACCAATCATTTCATTCAAAGTCTGTTTCTGAAACTTCATAAACTGTTATTCAAACATGTTTTTTTGGACTGAAAATAACCGCGTTAGTTATCACAGCTGCTTAGCCTCCGTCTTGCATTTTAACTCTTAATATTAGAATCGTTCCAAATCCCTATGGCAGAAATTAATGAAAATTGTTGCGCTCCAAAGGCAGATAGTTTAAATTTTTTTCTTTCCACAAAGGGATATTGATTTCTGACTCTATAAGCTGATATGTTGCTGACTTGGGTTTTCTACGAGCCCACTGCACATTTCTATAGCTGAAATCGATGGGCTGTGATGCTCCATTTTTCTTTTTTGTTTGTTTTTCTGTTATGATTTTATTTAGTTTCCATGTTCGCAATTAGACACCAACAGTGAAAGCAGTCAGGACATGTCACACATTTAAACTAAAATAATACTGCAGACAGTGTCAGTATTATAATTCAAATATCTTATTATTCTCCAAAAAGTAAGGCAAGTTGCAGTGAAATTCTCGGAGCTCCTTGACATGATTTTTACTCGACTCTTGAAGTTCTTGCAGTAGAGGTTTACTGCTGCTCAGAGCTAAGGGAGAAGAGGCAGGTGCATGAGGCAAACACGAAATGCTCAGCAAGAAGTGGATTCAGCACAGAAATACATACAAGTTTGTGAGGTTAAGGTGAGCACTTTGAAGATTTTATTTTTTAATAAAACATTCACGCGATATATTACTGTTTAAGTTTTTCAGTCAGTCAAGGCAGAAAGGTGAAGACGTTCACAAACAAGATTTAGGTCATACTAGGTCAGATTTTGACTAAACATTCTTTTATTTTATATTCATTGAGCTGGCTGGTTAGAATTTATGGTTTAATTGGCAGGTGTTTTATGGTTAATATCTCTACAAAAACTGGGCCTATTCACATAATCTTTGAATGCATAAATGAACAATAGAGATTATTTCACAATAGCTTCACAAAGTAGTGCCATTATTCAACCCTAAAGACGTGAACGCAACCTATAGTCGAATAATAATAATGATGTTGGTTAACAAAAACAGAAATGCACATGACCTCAAACTAACAATCTCTCCTGACAACATTTTGCATCGCTGTATCATCCAGCACTACCCCGACAGTTGTCTCTCATATGATGCTGTGTTAGATCTTGTTATCGTGGGTCCAGGTGGAAATCTTTTGGCCTGATGACTCAATGCTTCAGTTCAATGGAAAGTCTAAGTTGAGCACAGCTGTTCTTGAGCCCAAAACACGCGCAGTCACTTTGTCAAAGGGCCCAGAGGTGCTGCTGCTGCTGTTGTGATGGTAACAGGCGCCAGAGTGCAAAAGAGGATACTGAGGAGCTCACCTAAGATACCCAAAGAAAAGAGGCTAAGTTTAACATTTTCTAACCACTATAGTGTAATTGTGAACACATTGCTCACATACTACAATCATTATCATTTTCATGACTCTGTTGATGTGTGATGGTTCTTGCCCATGCTCCTTCACCAGCTTCTAAAGCTTACCCAGTTCACATTTTTGCACCTCAGTGGGCATGAACATTGCTTTCTCATTGGCCATTCATCTCTAAGCTCATTGTAATCATTTGCCCTTACATGACCAAACCACCATTCCTTCCAGAACATATTTACACTACACTGTTATTTTTTACCTTAATAGTACTTAACTATTTACAAGCCAACGTTTAAGTTATTGTTTAATTCAGTGGGTAAACTAAACTTAAACAATTTCTTGCTGTTGAAAACATCTGTGATCATAGTTTTTACATTATAGTATTTGTACTATAAACAAATCCTTTTACCTTCGGAACAATTGTGCTGTTGGTTCTATTGGTGAGAGATAGCTTATTTTTGTGCTCAAATAAATTGCGTATACTAGTTTGAACTATATATATATATATATATATATATATATATATATATATATATATATATATATATATATATATATATATATATATATATATATATATATACCTATATATAATATATATATATATATATATATATATTCTTTTTTTTATATTTAAATATTTCCATAGTGTTCTGTTCTGTCATAACATGAACAGAAGAGAGAAGACAGAGAGAAAGAGAGAGTAGAATATAAAATAAATAAATAACAGAGCATCTCATGACAGTAAAATCAAATTATATCAAAAGAAATCACGTCACATTGAGTCTTATGTCCATTATTATGTTAGTCCAGTCCTCATAAATATATTCATATATGAAAAAAAGAGGTATAAAAATCTGTATCACATATCAAACCTTTCCCTTAGTATCCAAAGAGCTTGAAATCTTGTCTCATGATAGCAAGGTAATGAAATTATAAAAATTTCAAAATCTGAGCGTTGCTGAGCTCTTGTAACACCATTTTACATTAGCCGTAGCACTGCCGTACTGTTTGTGAATGCCTGATTGATTAGGCTGTCAGACGTTTACCCACGATACCATGTGTGAAGTGTGCATTTTCAGTGTTTGTCTTCAGGGATTGGGTAGAACTGCTCAGGCGCACAAATCTGTCACTGTTTGAGGATGCTGATGCGATGTGTCACACTTTCACATCCACTGTTTGTTCGTTCCTAATGTCATTTTTTTACTCATAATTAAATGGTCTTACCTCAGTCAGTGATGTTAAGTCATGTATGCAGAATGAGGTACAGGCTGTTTCGAGCACGGCCTGTTCAACTTTTTTTTTTTTTTCCAAAGTTCAAGTCAAGGCCTATTTTAGGACAGGTTAAACGTTTGGATTAGTTTTTTTTATTTAGGTTTAGATCTGTCAGCTCAAAAAATTAATGAAAAAATTACACATTCCTAGTTGGGCGCATCCTGCTGGTACAGCCCACTGATTTGCCTGTCAGTCATACATGTAAGACCCACACAGTTGTACACACTAGCTCTCAATATTTATAAGGTGTGCACAACGTCCTCCTCCCTTTTGGCAGCCCAATTCCGACTTTGTTTATTGATATGAGTCTTTGACAAAATTTACCATGCTAATCCCGACTTTGCCTGTGAGGCTTTGGCTGTGGTATATGTTAATAATAAATCAAGTTTATTTATTGTTTCGCTTCAGTTTTTTCCACTGCCTTTTTTTAAAAATCAGTTCATGAGGGTCTGATTGATGACTGAAAAACAGACACACAATGACTCTCAAACGTATTAAAATTTCTAAATATGCTGCGTCATAGTGAGTAGAGGACAGAACAATGTACAGTTTTACCCACAGGCTGGCTCTGTTAGTGAGTGCCAATTCAGTCAAATAACAACAACAACAACAGGACAAATACAAGGCAAAAAAGGCAATTTCTTATAATTATTTTGTACAGTGCCAGAGTTGTTTTTCTAAATTAGATCAAATTAAAATGTGCTCATTCTGTTCTGTTTAATAAGGCTTATTAAAACATTTGGTAGGCTTTGGATAAGTTAAATATCAATATACTCTGTTTTTGATAACAGACCCAGTAGTTGAAGTCCATTTATCCGTTATACATTTTTCAGATTTATACAGATTTTGGACTCTGTGAGGTTTGTTCTCAAAATCTTGGAAGCTTTTACCCAAAAGCTTCCTTTCTTGGCATGTGTTTCATTGGTGCTTTCAGTTTAGCTGTGGCAGGAAGTTACTGACAGACATTAGCGAAGCATACAATTTGAGTAATTTCAGAAAATGCAAGAGGAATCAAATGTGATTATGTTCATTATCTGCTCTTGGGCCAATCCAGTGCCCTCCATCTTGATGGGCTATACCTGACAGCCTTATTATGTTAATGGTATTTTAGAGGATTATCGGCAAAGCAACGCAATTAACTCACGGTTGAAAAAACTTTGAAAAAAAACAACAACTGAAAAACAGGAATAATAGAATAAAATTAGAAGCATTTGGGTAATATCTCTGCCGTGGCTAATGCATGGCGATGAGACAATGGTGGAAAGATTTGCAAGTGAACTGTTGTAGAGGTCATTCGAGGCATTTAAGAAGCAGCCTCTCCTCTTTTTCCATCTCTCGCTCTCTCTTTCTGTCTCGCACACAAACACACACACACACACGCACACACACACGCACACACACACACACACACACAACCACACTCTCTCTGGAAGACATGGTGATGCTGACAGGTTGAAGGATGTCTCTAAATCTCTTATGTGCCCCTGGGGTCTGTGTGCTGTGGGTATGTCGCACGCTTTTCTTCTTTTTGTTCAGACGCTGGTATAATCCAAAGTAGGAGGAGACGCTGCTTTATTCTGTCACATTATACAGCTTTTTAGAGTTTGGAGCAGGTTGCTTTTTGTGTGTGTGGAAAAGGTGTGTGAGAGTCTCAGATTTCCTCCAGGAGATGATTCAGTAATCTGGTTTTTCAGTAAGCCTACTTTACATTCTCTTCCTGTCTATCCATGGGCTTTCTGACTTCCGCTGTCTCTTTGTTCAAACCCAATATGCATCTTGCTGAGATGATTTTTTCCTATACACATTTCTTGGTGTGCATGAATTCCAAATCTTTTTGTCCCTTTTCAAATACTGCATTTAACCATAATGAAGACTTGTCAAGGCTGCTTAGTATAGCACATAAATATTATTATTGCATGCTAGCAGGAGTCAAATGTAGAGGGCAATCTCTATGAGTAAAAGAAATTCTGGATCTGAATACCTATAATTGGCCTCCGTAGCGCCTTAAGCCAAAACTGGATGTACGTCACCATCTACCATGGTAAAGACTGTCCGATAAGTCCGCTCAGTTACCAACTGACAAGCAGGCTCCTTTTTCCAAGGAAGGAGTTAAGAAAGGATGTATTCCTCCGCCGATTTCTGCATGATAAGTGAGCTTGAATGTGCCCATGACATAGCTTCAAAGGTAAAGAAGTTCAGTGTTCAAAGCCCAGATAAGGAGCGCCTAGCTGTCCACATTAAAAGTGCACTATGTAACTTTTGTGGTGGAGGGTCTACCATGTCTCCATGGAGATGTTATGGTAATGAATTGGCTGGAATGTCTCATAGTATCGTATAAAATAAATGTATATATATATTGCATTTATTCAATTAAAGATGATTTTATTGCTCACAAACATGCATTTTATTATTTAGTTTTATTGATTTGACACACTTAGGCCTGTCACAATAATTACTATATCAAAGTATTAATTCAATTTAGTTCAATATATAAACTAGAACAATAAGTAACTTCTACGACAAATTACACTTAACAAACACTTTTGTTTTTGCTCTCATTTTTCATGAGCTGAACTTAAATATATGAAACTTAAAAGTAAACACTAAAAACCCATTTCTCTTAAATATTGTTCACAAATCTGCCAAAATCGATTTTACTGGGCAATTAATATTAATATTAATATTAATAATCCATCCCACCTCACAGGTGTGGCATTAGTTGCTGATGAGACAGCATGAATATTGTACAGGTGTGCTTTAGGCTGGCCACAAAAAAAGCTTTGAAATGCTCGGTTTTGCTTTATTGGGAAGGTCAGGGGAGGGTCCGAAAACAAGGGTGACATGTTCAACCTGATTTATCCCTTATTTTGTCTTGTAATATAATTTAACTTACATATTGTGGGCTTCATTTGCTTTTTTCAGTGCATCAGTTGTAGACGACACGATAGCGAGGAGGAAACGCTGGTGACAGACACAGACTGACCACTGAAGCGACCCTTCTGTGATCCAGATGGAGAGTGTATATGAGCCCTGGTTTGGTCTTGGAGGCAGCGGCTGTTAGGGAGAAAAGACAGAAAATTCTTGGATGCAGTGTGTGAGGCAGTCTGTCTCCGAGGACGATGATGGTCAGCGACGTGACAACTAATGTGCCAATTTTCACAAGGCCCTTCCTGCTTTCTTGAATACAACACTTACTAAAGTATGTGTCACAGACTGTACTTAAACATTTGGATTTACATATACTTTCTTACTTTTAAGAGATCTCCTTAGATTTTTATTTTATAATAGCCATCCCTGCTATGGACAATATTGCGATTAAAAACGACAGCGACAGAAACATCTATATGTAATCTTCCAAACAAAAGTATAAAGTGATATTTGATATTTTACAGTTCATTCAGGCTTTGTACTTCAACTTCAATGAAGAAAAGATTTACAGGCACAATTTAGCACATTATTTATTGTCTGAATATTGTTATTGACGCCCTTAAAATAATTCTGAATTTTTTTTTTTTTGTCAATGTCTCCTCTGTTTCATCTTTGGTTCGTCTGTGCTCACTAGAGCTGCACGATATAAGATTTTTTTGCAATATGCAAAACACAATCATTTTTGTTATATAATAACTAATATTTTTATGTCTGAATGTATTAGTCATCCTCTGTCAAAATAAAAACAGAGACAAGACTGAGATTAAATCAAGGCTAATTTAGACTAAATAAAGAAAATCGGGTGTACCCCGTCTAAGGCCCAAAGGCACTGGGATAGGCTCCAGTCACCCGCGACCCCTAACGGGAACAAGCGGTAGAAAATGAATGAATAAAGAAAATCATGAAAAAATGTCAGCCCTTTTCAGCGTTTTCATTATATAAACTGTACATTTGTTTCAGATGGAGGACCTTGGTTTTAGTGCGATATATTTATTTTCTTAAGATATTGATATTGCGTTAGCCAATATTGCAATATAAATATTTTTGCAATTTATTGTGCAGCTCTAGTGCACACAGCAACGTACTGAAGCATGGTTATGTTTAAATTATTTGAATGGGATGTAACAGAAATGTTTATGCGTCTTTATTTTATATAATCACTTTTCACGAGAAAAAACAAAACAAAATTTGAAATAAACGATATCATGCAATGAATGTGACCATCACCCAGCCCACTATGAAGTGTGTGATGTTTACAAGAATCTCCTCAAGCTCCCAAAAGGCACACACAGCAGCGCTCAACATGAATAGTCATTTGAGCAGCTGAGGCTGCAGGCAAGGTCAGAGCACGGCATTTATAAATTGTATAACATAAAGGTATTGTGTTCAACATGCAAGCAGTGTTTTTTGTGGACTGCAATGTTTCCAATATGGCGTCCTCATGTGGCACTGCTCTCCTCCACCGTTAGAACAAGCGTAAGATAAAACTGGTACAACACATCCATCTGCTTCAGTAATTCTCTGTATATACACACAAAGATATGATGGTGAAATGAAATATTAAATGGACAAGCTACTAATGTAGAAAAAGATTCAGTTGAAGTCATCTGGACTCTGTTTTAGAAAAACAAAACGTTTCGACTCTCATCCAAGAGTCATTCTCAATCTGTGAATCGAGTCTGGTGAACTCAGGTTTTATATGCTCCTCTGTGTAAACCCTGCCCACAGTGCGGGACCTCATGATAAAGGGGGGAGAGTTTGGGGAGAATCCCCCCTTTATCAGGAGGTTACACCGACAAGCTACAAATGATTGAGCTATGGTTAACTTGTGTGATTGTGTGCCAGCAGATGTTATGGAGGGGAAGAACGCCATCCTGTTGGGCATGAGTCAGTGGAACTCGAATGACCTGGTGGAGCAGATTGAGACCCTGGGACACATGGAAGACCAGACACATGGTTTGTACAAAATACACACACCATCATTTAGCACTGAGCCACCACGCAACCACCGCCTGAAGCTGACGTGTTCATTTTGTTTATTTCAGTAGTTGATAATTGATCAAATGTTAGCACACTTGATAGAACTTTCCTGAATAGTTTATAATAGTCTTCATCTATATTAAAACTACCGTATTTTCTGCTCTATAAGGCGCACTGGATTATAAGGCGCACTGTCAATGAATGGTCTATTTTTGAACTTTTTTCATATATAAGGCGCATTCAGCTAAACAAAACAGTCAGATAAGTCAGTCAGTCAAGCTTTATTAAACGCATTCACAATAATTCTTAACATTGTTCAAACATTAATGAGCAAATCTGCAATAACTCCCAACCTTGTTCAATGGAAACACGTTCTGACACAGTCTGATACGCTAAATCAAACGTTAGCATATTCACAGTAACTCAGAATTGTTCAGTTAACACTATAACACGTAAAATAAAACACAATACACTCACTTTTTCAGTTTATTCCTCGTCCACAAATCCTTCAAATTCCTTATACACACACTGTAATATTATGGTGAAGCACAGTATTACTCCGCGACGCTCCTGGCTACGGCTTTGTAGTTTACCAAAGTCGTAATGAAACATTTTGACGGATTTTTGAGCGCTGTGTACCACATAAAATCAGTTCGGAGGTCGGTCAGTAAGCACAACCAGAATTAATCCATATATAAGGCGCTCTGGGTTATAAGGCGCACTGTCATTTTTTGAGAAAATAAAGGTTTTTAAGTGCGCCTTATAGTGCGGAAAATACGGTAGTATGAGACTACATGGCAATAATGAAGAATTTACTATTAGTTTGTGCTGATATTCTTTTGTATATAAAAGGTGTGATTGAATTACGCTTATATATTTAAATTTGTGTCGAGAATAAGCCTCATTAATATGAATTCACAACTTTCAATTAAGGAGAAAATTACTGGCAACAATGGAAAACTGTTTAATGTTTGTAAGTATTTTTGGTCCACTTTGATCGCGAGTATCTCTAAATAGGTTTATTGCTCAGTGCACACAACCAATGGATTTACTCCCTGTTAACTATATAAATGTGTTTGCCATTCAGTAATGATACAGCTTAACCAAAATGTACTTTGTTCCAATTTACACATTTGACAAATCATACAAAGCCCAATGCAAATCCATATAAATAATGTGGTTTGGTATGAGTTTATGCCAGCTGTGGAAGTGATTAGAACGGCACTACTGTATTGTCATTGTTCCCTGATGCGCTCAGACTCGTCTTTGTTAGTTTGTTAATCATGACAAATCCCAAGTTTATTGCTTCCATGTTTCTGCATGGCCCAATCGAAATAAAAATGAAGCTGCTGTTTATCTGCAAGAGGGAGGCAGTGGGTTATTTGAAGTTAGAAATCGTGTTGGCGGCACAAGATAAACAGCGTAACCGTAGATAAAACAAGTCTGTGTGATCAAACATGACACCGTGCTCTGCATTTCGATCACTATTTTTCTCAGTGAGGAGTGAAGAGTCTGGAAGCGCATTTCTTTGTGCTCTGTCTGACCCCTGTTTACTTATGCGCATCTAAAGCATCAGTTAAGACAGAATTTATGTTTCTGCTAAACCCATAATCTTGTTGTGGCTTTATCAGAGAATGAAATGAAACCACATGGAAACACAATTAACCAAAACATGGAGTTATGCACAATTTGTTCAGTATTTATGCATGATGGATTCAAAAGAAAAAAGATGAGATGCTAACATTTGCCCAAATACACTGAAAAAGTTTTGTACATTTTTACACTTCAATTGACCTATTGCAGAAGGTTTTATTGATTCAATGCAGGTTTTTACATCCCCAATGTAGTTATTTTATTGAACTTCTTTTTTATTGACCCAATGCAGTATTTTACAATATTTTACTTTGGCCCAATGCAGTATTTTACTTTGGTCCAATGCAGTTGTGAGTGAACAAACATCAATGCTTTTCACACTTCTCCCTCTCGACTATTTTCAAAGAAAAGACAAACTAAAGCCCAGCGCATATTTATCAAGCCTTTATTGCTTAATAAAAGCCGCGAGTTGCATCTTTGAGGAGCCGTAAGTAGTTTAATGTGTAAAAGTTTATTGTTCCTTTGTGGAGGACCAAAAGTGTGGGACACTGTAGTGATTTTCACTTCTTCTCTGCCTTGCAAATATTCTTGTGAAGCATCCAGCGAGCAATTGAGAAATCTTTTAACGTGCCTTCACTCCGAGCCTTTGCCGCAGCAAAAGGCTCGTGCTTTGTGAGTGAACAGGAAAGTTCTCTCCGCTTAAGTCACTGTTTGAGTCTCGTCTCCTCTGAGAAAAGAAAAAACAGCTGCTCTGCTCCGGCTCCGCCCCTTTCACCCTCTGTGTGAGTATCCATGACGACGCTAGCTGAAAAGTGCAGCACACAAACTTTTAGATTTGAAGCGAGTTTACACCTGACATTAACACTGTACAGAGTGCAGTGGATTCAGCATGAACTGGACTGAGACAAGAGTGAGGTCAAGAAAAGATTCACGGAAAATGCTGAGTTTCCCTGAAGAGCAGCAGTGGCAGTGGCTTCGATTAAAAAAGTAGTGATACTGAAAGACTGGAAATATTTATAATTCATTTATAGAACTTGGGATGGAACCTAAAAATCTGTTACCATGGAAATCCACCATGTTTGTTGCTGGTGTGCTAAACATGTACAGAGATACATTAGCCAAAACAATGTAAAAAAAATGAAACAAAAAAGCCACGGAACAACCTGTTAAATGGCTGAGCCACTACTTGTAAATACATTTATCAATCTACAATGTTCAAATACTTTTTTAACAGTAGCATGCGGTGACTTTTATGAATAGGCAATCAGACTTGGGGTGATCATCAATATTTAATCGATAACGATTAATAAATAAAACATTTATTCTAATTAGATTGCAATTTTGAAGGTTATATTATTTTTGACTAGCATATTGAACACATAATTACCGACTAAACAGTTTTTGAGTAAAACAAGCCTAGACCTACATAGTCAATATTTTATATAAAGGTATTTGGTATTTGACACTCAGCACAAACTCAGTGGGCTATGTTTGTTGGTCCTCTGATTCCATTATTAATGTAGCTGAGCCTGCAGTTCTATTGTCATTTATTTTATTATTTCAATTCAATTCCATTTATTTTTGTAACGCCCAAAATCACAACAGTAGTTACCTTGAGGGGCTACATTGGAAAAAACAGAATAAAAACAAAATAAACAATGTTCATAGGGACTTGGTAATGTCCCATTGTATGTATGCACCAGAAAACATTTGAATGTGTGACAAATGACAGCTCTACTACAGGTGTGTCATGCTCCTACTACACAAAACACACACATATGAAGAAATACTCACAAAGACAGCACACTGGTCAGACTTCATGTGCCACAAACATCATATTATAAACAGCCCTGCGTTAAATCAGCTACGATAAAACTTACCTGTCACACCCAGATGCAAATCAAAGCTGCATCTTTCCTGAAGAAACGTCCTGTATTTCCCTGGTCCAAAACAGCCGCAGATGCAGTCACTCTTCTTTAAAAGTTGAATTATTCCTTCATCGCTGTTGTAGCTTCATAAAACCTCTGGGCGCAGACAGATGCTCCTCGGCTAACGCCCCTTGTCTTCATTGCTAAAGGCTAACATGTGCTAAATATAAATCAGATAAACTTGATAAAAAGTACGTTGAACGCAAAGTCGAGTGTTAGGTTAGTTCAGTTTGTGGTGTTATTTTAACTTTATTGATTCAATTTAAAATGACTAGAGAGTATAATAAAAAAAACAAGCAGATGTCAACTAAACACAAATAAAAACTAAATCACAGCATAATTAAATTAAAACAAAGGTCTCATTTAGTCCAAAGTCTAATGAAATTGTCCATTTCCAAATTAAGTCTGAATGTAATTGTTTCCATTTGTCAGTCCTTGATTATTGTGCGGTTTGTATCATCCATTTCTTTGTGATGGCCTTTTTTCCTGCTGCCAGAAGTACATTCCAAAGGTATCCCTTGATTGTGTCCATGGCAGGGGTTTTGAGGCCCAAGTAAATAATTCTAAAATTGACAGGGATGTCTGTAGTGCATTATTAATCTCCATATTCTTGGTCACACCAGTGCAGCAAGGCTCTGATCTGAGCTGAAATAAAATCATTTTTTACACAAGGTAAGCCCCAGCCTTCTTTTTCTTTTGATAATTGTGGAGTTTTGAATCTGATGTGTTTTTTTCCCCTGCCATACAAATCTTGAGATTGTTTAATTCCACTCATCAAACAGCCTGTTGGGGATGGAAATCGGGAGAGTCTGGAACAGATGGAGAAATCTGGGCAAAACATAATTTTTTATAGTTTCAATCTTTTGATTTAAGCTTAAGTATGGGATAAGATTCTATTTTTCAAGATCTTATTTTATAGTAAAAAGAGGGGTATAATTTTTCTCCAAAATTGTTGCTAGGTATCTATGGAGTACCACACCTAAATATCTAAGAGATTCTGTTTTCCATTTAAATGGATAGGTATTTCTAAAGGTCAAAGGGGGTTACCAGAATGAGATCATTTCAGTTTTGTACATTCATTTTTTATCCAGACATTGAACCATTTTTTTTTATTAAAGTGCATCACATTGGGTAAGGAAAATATAATAGAGCATCATCTGTGTAGCAGGCAATTTTATCCCATCAATTGTAACACAGTCAATTGTTTTTGATTTTCTAATAAATTGGGCCAGTGGTTCCAAGTACAAAGCAAACAGGAGGGGAGACCAGGCACAGCCCTGCCTCATCCCCCTTTCAAGAGTCAGCGGATCTGTCAGATGACCATTGATTTTAATTCTCGATGTTGGACCATCATAAAAGCCCCAATTTTTTTTATAACTAAATTGTTTATTTAAAATTGTTTTGGCACTTTAAATAAATATGGCCAGCTAAAAGAATCAAAATCCTTCTCAGCGTCCAAACTTATTATTTTTATATGGTTCATATGTGTCAGGATCGTCTTATGTTATCCTGCGTTTGTCATTTGTTAATAAATCCTGTCTGATCATTGTGAATTAAGTTTGGGAGTCATTATTCCGTTCTTTTGGACATAATTGAGGTGTATATATACGATAGTTCACATTCAGAGTCAGCCCTTCCCTTCTTTAGGTATTAAAGATATGATGGCTTCTTTCCAACTAGGAGGGGTCAGAGTTTTTTAAGTGCCCGGTTAAGAGTTGTTAAAAGCAGAGGAGTAAGTGTGTCTTTTAAAGCTTTATACCACTCTGCGGTGAACATATCGCTCCCCGAGATTTATTGTTCTTTAATCTTTTGATTTCACCTTGTATTTCCAAAACTGTTATTTCAGCTCCTAATTTTCTATTTTGCTCTTCTGATATAGGAATAGGAATAGGAATATATAATAGGAAAATTGAGGGTGTCCGGAAAGAAATGTATATCATCCTCTTGGATATAATTCCTGCTGGAATTTTTGAGAAAAGTTTTTTATAGAAGATTCAAATGCTGATTGAATTTGGTCTTAATTATTGATTTATTTTAACAAGGCTCAGCTAATTCCCCATAAGGAATGAATGGAGCAGGAAGTGGAGCTCCGCAGCTCCAAGTCTTTTCTACCATTTATGCTGTTTATACTTGCAACTTCCTCTATCCATCGCTGTGATGGATGGAAGTGGGTAAGTCTTTTACCACTTGTATCAGTTCACTTTCCAAGATGATATAAATATGAAATGATTAATAACTGTTGCTTCTTTATCTTTTTGAATAATGATCTTAAGTGTGATATATTGCAAAAAACATATATCACTGCAGATAACCAGATAGGATTGGCTGGTAGCTGAGAATTTGACATAAAAAATGTGATGAGGTTATAACCTCAGATGGGGGCAAGAGCCACTGTTCCCTGTTGATTGCGTTGGAATTTGCAACGAAATATCTCAAATTCACAAATTTTGACCCTAATGATTTATCTTAGTGACTAAACCTAAGAGCTAATTGTATTACAAGAAATTTAAAGGTATTAATTTTAGCTGCCCACCATCTGTATTAAATATTGTTGGCCGATGGGCTGTTGTGATGTCACGTGAACGTAACCTATTGGTCTGAACCGCTCGCCTGTACAGACAGCTCAGTGTTTGCTTTGGTTGTTATTTACTCACAAAGGGAGCTGCTGTAAAGGTCGGCTTTGAGCTTTGACAGACTGGAGTGGAGGCTTTTAATCTCTGCATCTGCAGATAGAACTTGTGGAGATGATAGGGATCCTGGCATGTAAGAAAAGAGGTCAGAATGTAACTCAATTAAACCCAGTGATGCCCTGAGAATTGCTTCATTTAGACATTCACTGTTTGGTACAGAAAAAAGCAAAATCACTAACAGAAGCTGTTTCAACATGTCCTGTTTAGTAAAACTTTTACTGTCGCCCCTTTAAGAAAACTAGTTTCTGAAGCATTGCATGCAGTACATTCCACAGTTTTACTTGATTGAGTCTTTTCATGTGGAAAGGTGGCCATATCATCTAATCCATACCAAACATAATCCAATGGCGTCCTGTTTTATGTATGGATTACGTTTTTTATATACTATTTTCTGTCTGTATGTGCGTGGGTGTGTGTGCTATTGTTGATAGTTCTTTACTAATTGGTTGTTTTCAGATTCTAGAATGTGATGATGTCATGACCCAGATCTTCCTATTGATTACATTGTATTTTAACATTGAATAACAAATGATTAACCCGATAATTTCTATTTGTGACTAAACTCTAGAACTTGCTGTATTATAACCTATAGAATACTATGATGTCATCTGAAACCCAGCAATTAAAATCTTGTGGGCACTACACTACACTACACGTCCTTTAACAGGACATGTTATTTCCCTGCTTGGTACCGCAGCACAAGACTGTGTAACAGTGATTTGTGGAGTCCCTAAAACAACAGCGGACCTCCTGCTTAACTGGCCCTTTGTCTGTTATTTACTGGCAGTAATTTACACAACATGTGGCATCTGAAAGGTCTGGCGTGTGCAGGTAAGCAGAGCCATGCATTCTGTGGAGCCACTATCTACAATTAAAATCTATGAATAATGAGGAAACCTTGAAGCTGTTGCGGGCTTTATCAGGGCTCAGCTAAACACTGGCCGCTCTTTGATCTGCATTTGTCGGTTTCTCAAAAGGCACGCTCCATCAACTCTTCTCTCTCGACCATTCACCTCTACTTCTCAGATCTTCTCAGATGAAATGCAGCAAACTGGTACTCAAGTAAAATACTGCTACTTCTTTCTCAATACATGTAATATCTCCAGTACTACAAAATATATAGAAATTCTGTTAATACTAAAAATAGTATCAAGAATGAGTTGTGGCCTTTTTAAAAAAAAAAAAAAGATTCCCCAGGTTTATATTGACACAATGAATAAAGACTTAGTTTATTATTTTTCTGCCAGATTACTCCCTTCAGTGGGATTTGGAACTTGATAGAGGGTCCCACTTTCACTAGTGCTGTTGTCACAAAACCAAATTTCAAACTCTATTTTGACACAAAGGAAAAGGTTTGATGCAGACTTCAATATCACAATGATGCCACCAGACCAAGTTACAGGTCAGATCTGTGGAGAGGCAAGTCCACTCACATCAATAAGGCATGTTTTTCAATTGATATAATTTTTTTAGCTAATAAAATGTTATATTATTATTATTATTATTATTATTATTATTATTATTATTATTATTATTATTATTATTATTATTATTATTATTATTGAGTAAATGCAAGATAGACAAGTTAAATGCCATCCAGTCAAATCTCCATTGACACAAGCAGGTGGCGGACCCCCCCAAGAAGGGGGGCATTACCAGTATTCCCGAAGTTTAACTGATTGCAGTTTCTTTCATGTTTCCATTTGGTCTTATGTCTTAAAGCTATACAAGCTTTTTTAAAATTTTATTTATGGTATTTTTTCAGTATTGGTTCTTGTACAAATGAGTATGTTGTTTTGATACAACCTATAGTAACGATATAACATTTTACTGTTACGATTATTGTGAGAAGACATCTTAATAAAAAAATTATGATTACTCATGATTGTTGGCACTATGACCAAACAGCAGTGAAATTCTTAATTTACTTTCATTCAAATCTATGGATTACCATAACTCACTTTGTAAACAGCCAGATAAAGTATAGAGTATATATTGAACTGTCATTCAGCATTGTTGCTGCCAATGATTGTCGCAATTTTTATTTTTTAGTTCTTACGATTTAATATATTGTGACCTGAATAATCATGATTTTCAATTTACAAAATAATCTTGACATCCCTTTTTTTAATTTTTATTTTATTTTAACTCTATAGTGAAGTAAGGTGAGAAAATACCCTCAGACATTGTACTTGATTAGTTAAGTACCAACTCTCCACGGCTGAAACCCATCAATTCTCCTCATCATTACACTCGTACACTGATGACTATAAACACTTCATTCCCAGCACAAGGGTTTTAGCCTGAAAATAAGTTTGTGCCTGCATCACAAAAGGCCCTTGTCTCTACACTCCACCTTTTCTTCTCTTTCACATTCATCCCAGTGATTTTATGTGAACTACATCTCCACCATCTCTCATGCTCCCAGTCTGTTTTGAATACAAACAGACTTGTGAGTGCTGTGCTCCTCTCATCAGCATCTGTTTCCACTCTGCTCACTGAGAAATGGTGTAAAGTAGATGGCCATATAGTTAGACCTGGAATAGCAATATTATGTAACTACAATCTGTGATATATATAAAAGCCCCTGTACGGTCTAGACCAACCTAGTGTAACACCACAACATGAGAGTTTGATGTTTGGTACGAGTAACTGATAAGCCCCCCGACAATCCGACATGAACCATTTTGTAAGAACATGATACATTATGAGAACAAGAGCCAAACAAAGTGGCCCGTTGAGAAGTGTATTGAATTTCATTTCTGTGCCCACTTCCAGGCAGCTTCCTGTGGCTCTTTTCAGAAACACATGCCGTGCTAAGAACAGACAGCTCCCATAAATTACAACCCTCCTATCTATCACAATGCGCACAGGCGCTGCTTCCTCTTGCTCCAATTTCTTTTAAATTAATTTTTCTGTTTTCGTGCATAGCCATCTCTTAGAAACAAACTGCCTATGTTTTTTTGCTGAAAAGAAAAAAGCAATTTTGGTTTGGGAATGGATATTAGAAATGGGAGATTTACCAAACAAGAGGGGTGATATGATCAGTGTCTAGCTGCAAAACAACACAGTCAATATTTTACTCTTTAGTTCTGGCTTGGGTTTACAAAACGCAAAAAGTCCAAATATGTCCAGACTAAACACATGAAAAATATACCTGATCCTCATAGTCTAAGCCCAGATATGTAGCCCACCAAAATGCTAAAATGGAGGAAAATGGTCAGTGTTTCATTTCATTAACACAAAACCTCAGTATGGCATAAAAGTAGCTATCTATATATCAAGCAGGTGATGCCACCATGCCAAGTTACAAATCAAATCTGTGGAGAGGCGAGCCTGCTCAGTGCTCACAGAAAGAATGCTTGTTTTTCAATAGATTTTTTCTGTTGACGTTGAAATATTTGCATTCAACTACTTTTCTGGTTATGGATATAGAAAGCTTGAAATAGTTTAAATATTTTCTTTAATATCACTGTATGTGAACTTATGTATGTAGCTTGTACTTGTACTTTTTCCTTTCGATTTTCAATAATATAGTGCATATTAAGTATAATTTCATATCCTGTCAAACTAAACTGAACAAAGCCAAAGCCTTCAGCATTTACAGTGTGTATGCTGAAGAAATGTATCTTGTGTAGTTATCTTGTTACAGTTTGTTATGTGGCATCATTTACTGGATTCTCATATCTTCTGTCATATCTTCACCACCACCAATGTTGGTCTCGGTTTGGTCTGACAGGATATGATGTCAAAAGAGATCTCACATCATGAAAGATAATGACACTCATACGAAACTGTTGCAGCCCCGAGGTGAAAAGCAGGTGACAGTTCGAGAGTGAGAGAAATGAATTGAAATAGCACCAACAAATTAATTTCATTTTGCCTCGAAGCCCCACACTGATATTCTCCTGCCAGTAGTTTACACTATATTGTAGTTTGACTGGAGCAATGCCGGAGATAATGAGTGTGGGGCTATTTCTGCTGGTCAGTAACAGATGGGGCTTCTTGGGAATGTTTTTGATTGCTCTTTTCCAGGATGTGGTTTCTAAAATCTAAAATCAATCTAATTTCCCTTTTTACTGAAGGCAGTAGCTCAGTGACAGAGTGCTTTTCCTCTGCATCCCATACATAAAAAGCATCCTTGGTAGAGCAGTCAGATCCACTGGTCCACAGGTCTGCAGTGGGTGAGTGATTCCTTGTTGTAAAGTGCTTTGGTAGAAAAGCACTCTATAAACGGGACCATTTTGTCATCAAAAGGACCCAAAATGAAAAAATGCTAAAAATAATATTTAATGAACAAAATGTCTAGATAATCCAGGGATGAAATGCAAAATGAAATGAATTTATAGGAAACAGGACACAACAGACAAAACGACATGAACCAACAAAGGAAACAGCAGTTTCGTGATTACTGACGTTTCTTCGATAACTGATGGAGCTCTGAGAATCTTCTCTGCTGTTTTTAAGTCCATAAATCATCCCCAGACTCGCTTTGTGACTTTCTGTCATTTTATCATGATCAGTACAACTGCATGCTGAGATCAGGAAGTAAACCAACAGCGTGTTCTATGTAAATGCGTATCTTAAACTGTTGAGTGATGGCGCTGTCTACTGGTTGCAAGGGGGAATTACACAGTTTGCAGTGTTGGAATAGGCATGTTATAAATATTTCATTTTTTATTTCTCAAACATGAGATGCCAAACTACAGATAATCAAGAGCATGTTTAAAGGCTAATAACAATATAAATACTCCATATGAACGGTTCTTCATCAGCCTCGAAGAATTGGTTCTCCTCCTGAGTGGGTCCCGCTCCAAATTGAGGCGCGTCCCCCTGTCCGTCCGAGGGAGTCGGATCTCTCCTTCACTGTGGAACTTCTCCAGGTTTCTCCTTTTTCCCAAAGAGGTTTGGTAGTTTTTCCTGGCCGAGAAGGAGGGGACAGGGGAGCTTTGGACATCTGTCTAAGGACACGGGATGCTGGGACATTACCAAGTCCCTATGAACATTGTTTATTCTGTTTTTATTCTATTTTTTCCTCTGTAGCCTCTCGAGGCAACTACTGTTGTGACAAAAATAAATTGAATTGAATTGAAATAATGCATCATGTTTATTACAAGGTTGAATAAATTAAACTATGTGGTAATGTTTCTGAACAAGGCTTTGGTGTTACTCAAGTGTAGTCGAGTGGTTCATGTTGCCGAACATGCCAAAGCCGAAAGGACAAAATTACTCCACTATGTGAATTTGGATAGATATTATGCTGTATGTAGTCCCTAGCTATGGTTTTTCTATTGTTCTCTCAATACATTTCTATGTGGATAGCATTTTAGTGCTTACACGGATCATCAGCTCTAATAATTGTGCATTAATTTGCAGCCAGTTATGTCATTCCAGTGTTTGACTGTTATGTTCATATCATAAAAGTATCATGTTTTAATAGTTGTCTGCTGTCTGTTTTTATTTGATTAGGCTACTTTGTTTACTTCAGGATTGACAGGACTAGACACAGGCGAGCTTATTAATGTTTCTGTCTATAATGAGCTGTTTGCCTCCTGGTTTGTGCGTGGGTTTATGTACAGTGTTGTCATGCAGCGGAGGAGGCTGGGATGGGGGTCTCCTGGGTCTGCTACACGAGGTGACAAGGGCAGCTTGTAGGCGAACAGAAGAGCAGACGGCTTTATGTGTTGCTTGGTTGTTGTTTTTTGCCAGGAGAAAATGCCTGTTGACACTTTCCCAGGACGATTCACATTACTCTTGCCCCGACACGCTGCCGATGGGCAATATAGGGAAATCACTCAGCGTCTACAGCAGTTATAGTTTGGAATAGATTAGTGATGGGACGGAACTGGTTTGTCACGATTGTCTCGTTACATGGGTCATGATTTGTTGGCCAAATTTTTTTTCATGTTTTGTTTGGTTTAATAATAATAGCCCAAACATTTTTATCATTGAAAAAAAACATGTATTATAATAATGATAATAATTGTGTCTCAAAGGGGCGTATGTGTTTATGATATATGCTACTTATAGGTTATTAGACATACAATCACCATCAGAGTTCAATTTACATTTTACATTTTTGTGTTATATTTGTTTTGATCATTTATTTGACTATAAGTCTGTGCCGGTCCGGCCCAGCAGCAGCAGCCCCTCCTCCTCCTCTCTGCTCCTGATGAAAGGACACACACAGCTTTACTAACACTAAACCAATTATACCAAATAAATGTGTCTAAATGGGTTGTTTTCTATTGAAAACTCGGAAGATAATGTCTTAAAAGCAAGTTGCGCCGCATGTGAATTGTGAGTGCCTTTAATTCCTGACACAATAAGGCAAATTCCTGGGTCCATTTGTGACAGAAAGATAACCCTCCTCTGTTAGAATAAAGTAGCAGTACTTCCTCTGTCTGCAAAAAGACGGCAGGGTTGAACCCTTTCCTACCACACCAAAATTACAACACAGAGCACATGGAGGGACACGTACAAATCGATCCCAACATGCAAGTCAGATCGAACCACCAGAATTGAATGATTCGATACTATCTCAAGAATTAGCCCCTCCCTAGTATAGATTTTATGTAGGATTTGTACTGTCACATATCCTATCTATACCAATGTCCTGAATGATTATATACTGGCTTCTTATGACCAGACCTTTCTGTGTTTACTCTGTCGTCCTACTGCTTCAAGGAAGAGAGCACCAAAATCAGTTTGAATCAGCTGACTTAATGACCTAATCAGACTAATATCCTGTATGACTACATTTAAATTCTGATTTATACTGTACAGAGGAGCCAAAACATCTTACAATGCAGTAATTTGCATATCATTTTTTGATATTTTTGGTTTTGTTTGACACACCCTTGTCTTGCATTTGGACTTAGAGCAGTACACAGTTTGTATGTGATTATAACATTTCATCGCATGATAATCCTTTGGTTAGTTAATCATGTTAATCAGGTGTTAATTTTGGCCATCTGCACTTGCATTTGAGGAGACGGGCGAGTTCATACAAAGGCCAGAGTGTGCAAATGTAGAACAATGTGTTGTCGCAGACTGGGTTCTGATTCTGCAGGCTTTGGAAACCTTCCTCCACTGCTTTGCACGCGAGCATGTGGAGACGTTGTGTTTACCTTGCACACACAGAGGAAAGGAGAGGAAAATCAGAGAAGTGCAGACACTTGTTAAAGTGCGGCCTGGCGTTCTGGCCTTCATATTGTTAAAGATATCCAATACAGTAGCAAAGTTTGTCCTGTTTACGATTTCAATGCACTGTTAGTTATAACTGAACGCTTCTCGTAGCTCTTACACAAAAGTCTTTGTATATTCCCACTGCAGTAAGTGCCTTACTGTGAAAGCTGAGCAGAGCACTCCCTAAATATCTGCGTTTCATCCCGAGCAGAGCCACTGCAGTGTTGTAATCTTCATAATGAATAAGACATCTCATAATGCCGCTGCTTGATATTATGACAGTTATATAAGATGAAATCAAATAATAAAATAAAAATCAAATAAGATGGTTGTAAAGTAAGTAATAAGCAAAATAAAATAATACAAAATATTAATATGTTGCATTGAATTAGAAAATGTTTATCTATTCTAGATGGACAATCATGCAATAAATTTGATTGCCATAAACAACAATAAATGCAATATCCCACAAAATATCCCACGAGACCTCTGAACACGCATCTTCTCCAAAATATTTATTTGAACAGTACATCAAATCTACTGTGAAACGCTGCTGCCCCTCTGCATACATAGCACACACATACTTCATAATCCACAGTGAGCCTGTTCACGCTCTAGCAGACAGGAAACTTAAGGGCATCTCACCGTTTTCAAATTCCCCGATGGGAGAGCATCCACTCTCGACTGTGCAGCTCCAAGAAATCAAAATGCGTCTCTTGCGGCAGGGAGCCAGTTTACTCCAGTGAGCAGGAATATGATTTTATAAGTTTGTCCCAATATCAGGCCAATGGTGCACTTACTGTTGAACTAAAGAGCCTGGTGCGATGGCTGCTCTCAGAGGTGATGAGGTGTGCATAGCACTGCTGGTCTCCTGTAGATTCTTGAATCTGCTAACAGTGCTATTTGCTGTAGACTGGCAGAAGCCAAAATGGTTCTGTAGGTAATTTGTGTGGTTGAAATGCCAACTTTGTGACAACTTTGCTGCTGTAATGCATTTTGTTTGGGAACATTTTATAGTGTTTGTGTCAAAGATCCTGCCATGCAGGAACATATCGTTGAACAAATTTAATCTCATTACATTTGCATTTTACATAAAAGACAAATTGTTCTTTTGCTTAAGGGCACAGTAGGATTTTGTTATTGAAACAAATGTTTTTTCACTGGCAATTCCAATAAAACTTATTTATGATTAGTTAGCACAACGTTCAACTCTACTGAACATGGTTTAGATTTCCATTCAGACTTATCATTATTTACATGATAAGATTATATATATATTTTTGGTTTTCTGGTGTGCATTCAAAAGCTGTTGCATTGCTGTTTAGGGTATTGAAATATGTTTAAGATTTTTAACGATGTAAAGTTATTCATTTGTTCGCGCAGAGCCATTTATGTTCATTTTAAGACATGGCTATGAAACTAGAAGCCGTGCAATGGCAAAGTCGCTGAAAGCCTTTTTTCCTGTCTCTGTGTTAAAACGATGGGATTGTAAGATAAAAATGTCCTGAGACCTCAAACTGTGAATACCTGATCTGATGTGCAATAAACTTGATACATAATCAGGAAAAATGCCAACTAGAGCTTTATACGCAAACAAAGGGCCGTGCTGTACAGTAATAATAATAATATAGTAATAAAAAAGATCTTTAAGAACTAATAGTACATTATGTAGTCACTCAATAAATAGTTTCTAGAACTAATAGTTATTGCATAATATTTAAGTAAAGTAAGGCTAAAGCAGATCCTTAGATCAGCTTGCCTTTATACTGTAGAAAAAGATTCAGTTGTAGTCATCTGGACTCTGTTTAGAAAAATAAAACGTTTCGACTCTCGAAACGTTTGAAACGATTGAGTCATTCTCAATCTGTGAAACAAGTCTGAGAACTCAGGTCTGAGTACACCGATTTGCCTTTATACTGTGTATCGAGATAAAGTGTTGTATTAGCAGATTAATGCTTTCTTCCTCTTGCAGAGGAATAAATTTTGTTCTTTTATAGACAGCAAGACTTCATGGAGTTTCTTAAGGAACTTTCTCTCAGCTCTACCTCTGCGTCTCCCTTCCAGCAAAAGAAAAGCTCCTCTCCATTGATTTCCTGTTACTTTTGAGACCAAAATAGTTGGCTGTGTGCAGTGTCCCTTGTGTGCGTAGAGCTGTTTGAGACAAGTGAGGCGGGTCGGTGTGCCAGGAGCAGAGCTGACAGAGAGAGTCCCATGACAGAAAGTCCCAGACCAGGAAGCCAAGTAAACAACGGGTGCTCAAAAGGAGCACAGCCTTGTCCCCAGCGTAGACAGAAAAATAGGAAGCGCAGTGCAGATTGGATGGCACAGTATCTGAAGGTTTCTGGAGGATAATGACTTTGGCAAGGATCCCTGGGTGTTTGCTGTAACCCCATATAATTCAAAGATATAATTGCGTCTAGTCTGGTTACACGTTAATACAAAGTGACTTCATGTCTCCTGTTGTTCAAATAATGATTAAGTATTAAGAAAGTGTACTGTACTTTAGGCAAGAAGTGAACATTTTTTCCACATATACCTTAGCAATAAGATAAATAAAAATGGAACAGGTACAAGAATTGACAAATGCTCGTAATGTTCAGCCCTATATTTTTACCAGCATCCATTTGTTTGAATTTAGCAAAGGCCCCCCAAGTTACTTCTTGTGGCTAGCGAGAAGCAAAAGTGAAATATATATATTTTTCAGTTTAAAAGGTGCTGTATCAGATTTAAAAAAATGTAAAAAACAGATATCCTTCCTTTTAAACTGTTTGCAACAGTCCAAGCATATGTCCCCACTTTCCAAGCATTCCAAGCAGCCAAAGTTTTCACAACAATAAGTCAAATTTCTGAGGCTAGAGCAGAGTTTTGCCATCATGTTAATGCTAACAACAACTAGCATGCTAGCTGCACGCTTCCTGGTTCGCGGAGGATAAAACACATAATTAGATGCAGACAACACAAAACAGACCAGAAAAGGTGCACTGTGGCTTGAGTGTGGTTCAATTTGGTGGGTACACAAAAATAATCACATTTTCAGCGCTGCATATAGAGGCATAGATAGAGCCGAGACACTTTGTATTGACCTGTGAATATTACGATTTTGCCATTAGAGCCTAAGAGTACTAGGGATGAAGAGGTTTTAGGGATATTGACAATTCACACAGATCGATATTTCTGTGTTGTTAAGTGGTGCAGTGGCTCTTACAGTGATTGATCTTTTTTGCGCTTTCTTTTTCAGAAAACTTGTACCAGCTGAGAGGTCCACACTGCGCCCCTCAGAGCAGCCTCGAAGGCCAAGAGGACATGGAGGTGGGAACGTTATTTAAAATAGCACAGAAATACACTTTTATTTATTTAGTTTTACCAGATCCGTCTTGTCTAGTAATTCTGCAACTTACCACATCCAAAACATATCTAGGATTTAGCCAGGACATTTCCTATACTAAACTGGACGGGGCAAGGACAGGATTAAAACTAGCTCTAAAACAGAGGATACAACCACTGGTAACCACAGTACCGGTATGTTGAATCTGTGCTCTTGCAGCTACTTACTTAACTGTTCCTTACGACTCTTTTACAGACCAAATGTAAGACGCACGTACTGCTGCTTGTGGTTCATGGAGGCAACATCTTGGACACAGCAGGCGGAGACCCCAACACGAAGGCTGGTGATGTGACCACGTTGACATCTGTGCTGGAGAAGGTGACGAGGGCACACTTCCAGGCCGCGGCCGAACATGTGATGATCAAACTGGTGCCGTGTCCTGCTGTGTGCGCAGAAGCCTTCTCCCTGGTCTCCAAGTGAGTGATGCACAACCACATCCGGGGTTTCTGTTGGTCTGATTCTGATAATTAGAGGTGGTGGTTTCGCAGTGAGCTTTGCAAAATGACTATATATTTAGTTAATAGATAGCTAATATTTTAAGTAAGTTTTGGTTTACTTTTTTGCAATTGGTGATATCAGCATTTTGAATTCCTCTTTCTACACATACAGTAACCTGGATGAATTGAAGCTAATAACATAATAATGTTACAGTCTTATTTGTACTCAGCCTCTTGTATTTTAGTGTGTGTGAGTGTATGAGGGTGTGCATGTTTGTTTGTGTATTAGGGATGTCAAGATTATTAGGTTAATCAATAATCGTGATTATTCAGGTCACAATATAATCGGAAGCAAAATTAAGTCTCTTTAGTTCAATCTTATAGTCCAAGAAATATACTTAATGTAAAGAACTTTTTTATCTGGTTGTTTTTGTCACATTTATTTTTATTTTGTCTTTCAGAAAGTTACATTTCATATAAGCGGTCACAAACTTGAGGAATGGTAACATCTTAGACCACGGGAACGAAAGACGATTAAAGATTTCACTGTTGTTTGGTAACACTAAAATATTATATAGTGATATCCCTAGTGTTTACGTGTGTGGTGGCATGCGTGTCTCTGTGTGTCTGTGGATGGGATGTTTTGCTGTGTGGCTCAAGCGGTTGTGGGGTTGGGTGGTATGTGGGATTGTTTTTAATGCACTGTATAGTGTTACTTTTTTTTGTAGGAAAAGCGCTTAATACATAAAGTTTGATTGATTGATAGATATGTTTTATTTTAATCCATCTGCATCCAGCAACAGATTAGAATGTGACAAACTATTGGTTTATACATATTAGCTCCAATATATTATGCTTTCAAACAATGTATTCAGGGTGGGAAATATGCACATACATTTATTTACTTAAAGATTTCTAAGATGAAATTCTGGCCAACTTTCAGTCTCAAGGACTCTAAAAGTGGTTCCATGATTTATGCAACAGGAGAAAAGGATGTCAGATTTGGATTAGGAAAGTTTGATGATTAATTTGATCCTCAGAGAGAGCTGGAACATCTTTTAAATGTTTAACTCACAAGGAAAATAAATCCACACACAGGAGCAAATAAGCAAAAAAAAAAAAAAGTTAAAACACAGACAGGGAAATGCTTACGTACATTTTTACCATTAGAAAATGCATGATGATCAAAATATTGATAATGTGAATTTTGTTTTGTAGATTTAAAATGAATAATATAATATGCTGCAAAAAGATGATTTAAAATTAAAATAAAACAAAAAATGTCCTAATAACTATAAAATTAACAATATTTCTGCACTTTTGTGGATCATTTTGCTACTTATAGTCTAAATTCTAGTAAACTAAACAACTTTTAACACATTTCTGTTTGATTTACATAATCTTGTCTGAATAATGTTATTAGGATAATCCCAAAAAGTATCAGGATATTTATTTTTGTCAATGTTGCACACCCCTATTGCCGAATAGTATATTAAGTAGGCCCACATCAATAGACAATAGATTACTGAAATGACAAAAGATATTCAAATACATCCAGACAGTGTGAATGCAGCCTTAGTTCAAAAGTGGACCGACTCTAGTGGCCACTTTATGCTGATCTCAGACCTTCATTTGAGGGATGCATCAGAAATGCACCCAGAGCTAAAACATGACTAATCAATCAGAGAAATGCTGCTAGGATTTTCCCCAGAATGGGAAAAGCAAGCTATAAAAGATAAGAATTTCACGACTATTTTATGAACATTCTAATGATATTATAATGTTACAGATGTAGTCAAATGTTAAAAGAGCGATTTTAATTTTTATTATTTGCTTAATCTTCCAAAACCAGTCAAAATATCCATCTTAAATGCTCATTAAACTCATTAACTTGCTTTATGGGTAAGAAAATAGGATAAAATAATCCAGTCTTCAACAAATAAGGTAATCAAATGTTCAATATGACAATATGAATTAGTTACATCCTTGAATTCCCTTTGAATTTGTCCTGACATATCCTGGCTCAGTAAACAGCCGCAGTGTCATTGGCCTTTGGCTAACCTGGTTCACAGTGGGGTTTCTTTCATAATGACAGGAAAAGCCTGTTACTGTTGCCCTGTCCCCTTGATGCGGCGTGAAGAAAGACTTCTCTGCTCTGTCAGCTGAGATCTCCTCCGGCTCCTGTTCACCCTGCTCACTGTATTTACAGCCCCAAGCACATGTCCGCTAATTTTTGGGGAGTTAATGTACCATTCAAACCCATCTACATAACAACACCTGTGCACTTGACAAACTATGATCGAATGCAATAAATGCTGTTTTGGGGAATGTTGAATTAAGATAAAGCTAGAAAGTAACAAGATTGTCCATAATTATATTGCAGTCGTTTGTATAATCATGTGGTACTGAAGATACTGCATTTTACAGACTTAAGGACAATTGTGCAGTAGGGATGTCACAATATCAAATTTTAGTATGACTATTTTAATGATGATTCACAATTACTGAGACCTTAACCAAACCACAGTGAAATCTTACATTTTCTTGAATTGTCTAACACATTACTATTCCTCAACTCTATGCGCAGCTTTATAAAATCAAACTTCCACAAAATAAAGTAAATGTGACAAAAACAGCCAGACGAAAAAGTACTACTTTTTTTTTTATATACATTTTTGGACGATACATTTGATAAAAAAATCACTGAATTCATGATTGATATGATTTAGTTCTTACGATTATAATGTGACCTTAATAATCACGATTATCAGTTAACCTAACAATTTTGACTAGTTGGAGTATAAGCGGTCATAAACATAATGAGCTATTGATCTAATGAACAGAAACATCATGAGCAAATAGCACTGGCTTAATTGAGCTGTGACACATTTTGACTCAGATGCATTCAGAGGCAATTGAATAGCATGCGTCACCCTGCCTTCTCCAGTCTGATCTTGGACAACTTATTGAGTGGTTAGTCATCTGGTTCAGTCCAGGGTGATAAGCAATGCTCACAGTGAAAAGGCATATTTCATAAGGAAATGGCTTGTTGCTCTCAGATACGAAGACTTTCAACAGATGTTATCAGTGGCGTATTTCAGTCATTTCAAAAGAGGGGACATATGCTATGATAGGCATCAACTGTTCCTTTCTCGCCAAGCTCCAAAAGCTCATAATGCTCATCGTGAGTATGTTTAGGTTAGTTTAGTTTAGTGTATTGTATTTATTTAATGAGACGAGGATAGTGTAAATCATGCGTTAATCTTGACAGGAGAGATGCATTGTACCAGGTTGTAGCTCAAGTGCTAATTTCCACCTTTAGTCCCGAGGCTGATATCAAGATATCCACAATTGCCCCTTATGAACGATTGCATGTCGCTTTTTGTCCCACTGTAAAGAACAAAAACTGATTATTTCCTGATTTATTCCCACATTTTAATTATCATGATTTATTTTCATTTTTTGATTGGAAAACTCAAAACAAATAGATTTCTGATTTTGCTTTTTTTTTTATTAAATGGTCAGAGGCAAAGTCTAGATAAAACTGGATTGAGGAATAAAATGTTTAAGCAATAATGTTTTGTAAAATAAAGATCACGATGATCAAAATACCAAAGATTATTATTTTAGTTAGTTAGTCAACTATTATTTAGGGCTGTCAAAGTTAACTCATGAATCACAGATTGACGCTGAATCAGTCGTCTGTTTTGACCAAACACGCGCTTTTAGATCACGCATGGATGTTTTACCTGAGTAAAAGGGGACCCGCGCTGACCTCACATGGTCAAGTTTTATTTTTGTCACGGAGCTCACGTTGTCTAACTCCAGATCTCAGTGATGTCTTCATTCTATTCCGCGAAGAAGCAGATCAAACCAAAGACCAGCAAAGATCTGGAGTTGGAACAGCATTCACTCTGTGATAAAAATAAAACTTGCATGTGAACAAAACAAGTGAAATAGGCCAAACATTTCACCAAACAACAACAACAGCACATCTATAGACGCCAGGCCCACACCATCAGACACTGTCACACTGTTATTATGGGTCTTTAACACACTAAACTAGTTATCATGTTCATTTACCTGAAACATGAGAGACGCAGATTCAACATGAAATACAATGTCTAGGCCTAAATATAGTTAGTTAATTAAACAGTGTATTTAGATTTGTGAAATAATTACATTATTTACCTTTATTAAGAAAATGTGCTTCCAAATAGACATTTAAAAATGATTTTAAAGCATGCTACGTGTTTAATTGTGACAACACTACTGTTATTATTCAGTTATTGTTGCAGCCCTGCATAGGTGCTAATCAATCATATGAAGTAATTATGTGACTTGAGTCTCGTTCATTGTTCCCTCTTTAAACCATGTTCGCACTCCACATTTGTCACTCCTTAGTGCCTGTGTGGTAGTGGCTTTAATGGCTGTAGAGGCACAATGGAAAAGGTGCATAGGATTTGCTGATTAGGAAGCCCTTTTGACAAATGCAGGTCAACTTGAATTGACATGATGGGAAGAATGCATGGCTGAAGGATAAAAAGGTTAATTAGGAAAAATATTGACCAAGGCCCAGAGCGCAGACAGTGAAAAGCTGATTAGTATGCTTATGACATTTTTCATTCTCAGGCACCATTTAACCATGAGGAATATTTATGCGTAACCATTTTAATTGTTTTGTTGAATAGCTTAGCCCCCAAAGGCCGTCACATCACTCCTTATCTGAAATTAGAAGATGATATTGTGCTTTTGATCAAGGCTAAACTGATCTGGTTAGTTCAGGGTTTGGTTATTATGTCACACACCAGCAATTTGTTTTCTCCCATTAACATCAAAATCAGAAGCAGTAAAAAAAATAACCTTTGTAAACAAGCAGTTACTTCTTATTCGATCTGCTTCAGTTTAACTGTAACGATTGCATTTCGCATTTACTGTCGCTCCTCGAGTTGTTCCGCTGGTTTTATCTGCGACAGCTTGACATCCCAGTTCTTTAATTTCTGTGTTGAGAGTGTCGTTAATAAGCGCGGCTGAGGGAACGTGGTTGGCAGCCGGGTAGAAGTCTGTGTCTGTAATTGACGTTACGGAGAGCAGCCCGGCCTTGAAGCATGAACAAGAGGCGAGCGGTGTGTGTGTGTGTGCTCAGCTGATTCACGCCCACTTTGCCTTCTCACATCAGTGCACATGAAATATACAGGAGACATTCCACAGTCGTCCGCCACACTTAATACCAAAGTGCTATGTGCCGCTAATGGCCACATGCATTATACAGTCAAACCAAGTCTACTGTATTCAGACTTTCACAATTCCTTTCCATTTTTCATCCGTGGCACAATCACTTCACTAGGCGCACATTATCGTTCTACACTTGTATAGATGAACACAGTGAAGTAGACGATTAGCTTTCACGTTGACAATATCAATATTTTCTTGGAGTATCCCAATAAAAATATTCAGATGATATTATGTATGTGTCTTTAAGCGTATTAGTTGAGGTTTAATGTTTTAGAGAATTGTCAAATGTCTGTCAAATGAATCTCAAAAGCGCAAAAATATTTTTGTTTTTATTTTTAATCATCTCTTTTTGTTGCATTTTTTTTACTATAAGTGATATACTCAATATTAAAACGTTAACTAACTTGATAATAACTACAAAACAACATTTTACAACAATTTAATTTAAATTAGCGATTTCTGTAGTATTTATGGCCAGTTTTACAGTTTTAATCAAGCATGTCCTGGTGACCGGCATGGGGCTTTGGAAATACAGCAACTTTAAAACACCTGTTTGTTCATTGTTAAATAAATAAGCCAATGGCGTGCTGTGACTTGGATAGGCAAGCAGACCTGGGGTTTTTTTTTTTCCTGGGTAATAGAAAAGTGGGGGGGATGGTAATATCAGGATCTGAATCCGGGTCTCCCGCATTAATGGTAAACGCTCATTCTACTGAGCGTTCACCATCTCCGATCAATTCATTCTAGCGTTCTATGCTGTTAAATGACTGCCTGTATTTCTAACTAACATCTAATCATTGGAAAGATGAATAGAGCCTTAGCTGCAAACAAAGACTTGTCTCTAAAAGATCGTTTTTAAGTGTTTGTTGAAACTTGGTGCTGTTGTTGCTTCGCTTCTCCTCGCACATGCTCAGTTAGGGCAAAACCTGCAAACATCCAAGATTTCCACACAGCGTGGTTTGAGCATAGATCCATGGGTTTGAGGCTGTGTGGTCCTCAGAGCGCATGTGTAGACCTATAAAAGAAGCTGCTTTCCGCTCTGGTTCTAAAAGCTCATGTTAGAGGAGGAGCATGAACGGACCTCTGAACACGGCCACAGACTGCGCCGCTGTGGGAAAAGCAGGACCATGCTTCCCACGCAGTAAGGCCCAACGGCCTGTAGCGGCCAGTAAAAGACACCGTGACTTCAGCCAAGGTTCAGCAGTAGAAGTGATGGGAAAACGGGATTATTTGGATATATTTTAGAACAATTCATACATAGTTGTGACAATAGGTCATTTTAGATTTTATTGGCCATTCACTGATTGCCTTGATTGCCCTGACTGCATGCTACTGAAATAAACTAACTAAACATAAAAATACAGTGATGAACCAGTGCTACTCTTTGGCCATTAAATGATGAACAGAAAGTCAAACGCAAATTCCACAAGCCATGAAACTGAGCAGCCTATTTCAAATTGTGCTTGACATGATCGCACAATCTGCTGAAAGAAACTGCAAGACATAAAAAGAGAAATGGAAATGCAATAGATCCTCAAAAACCAAAAGCCTTTCCAGATCGCTCCAGGTTTTTCCACATACTCTTACAATATGCGCAGTCAGTAGGCTCTGAGCACGCCCACACAGCTCGCAACACTTTTTCTACTCCTCTTTCGCCTGTTAACAGTGTTTGTGCTAATGACAGTGTTGGACCCGTGGGTGTGCAAAGTCTCATTACTCGCGTGCCAACATAAACACACCAGAGACAGGACACCACAGCCGCGCGGGGAACGAGCTGCTGCTGCTGCTGCGTGCCTAATTTTACTCTCATTGTGGCTAACAGCTTTGGCTAAATAAATAAAAAAAATCACACTACAATGCTGAAGGTGATGAAGTCTCTTAGCACATTTAAAGGGAAAAAAAACTTCACATAAACAGAACACTTGGACTAAGTGTCTGATAAATCCTGGGGCACTGGAAGAAGTCTCTGTGGAGAGGGTTTTCCAGTACGTGTTGTGTTTGTTGCCATATGCATTATGGGTGACTGCCGCTCTCTGACAGGCTCTCAGAGTTCATTATTAGCCCAGCCCGATAATGAAACCACTGTGCAGGGTGTCAAGACAACACACACACAGGCGGTGTTAGCACTCACTATGGGCCTATTATTACACAAAGTCAAAATCTAGTGATGTACATCCTCCCCCTGGGGATGTGGAAAAATCAATTATTAAACAGTAGTTGTACTGTATCAATATTGGAGAAAAAAATAATGTTTTTCTTGTAAAATCAATAGTCGTCTAAATCCGACTTTACATGCAAATGCACACACATCTCATCTGGATTATTTAGAAATGCAACTTGTTCATGAAATACATTGCTATAATTGTTATCGTTAAACTAGATAAGCAAATTTCAGAATTATAGGACTGCACTCAATAACATTGTTTAAATATTGTGCTACAGCTTTAGACACAGCCTTATTTTCCATGATATATTTGTGGAGACTCACATCTCGTTATTCCTACTTGGAAACTCTGGCAGCATTTCATAACCCTCTGTTTATCCGATTTAGAGAATCCAACATGGCTGCTGGACAAAGTGACAGTTCAAATGTCCTTGTGTTATTTCTCCCTTTAGTTTCTTTCTACTGTCCACCCGCTGTTTACAAACCTGCTCCTGTGCAATCGGCAGTAGAGCTGAAACAGATTCAAGCCTTGTCTGGCTTGTCAGCAGGGCCGGCCCAGCCTATAAAAGCAAACTAAGCAGCCGTTTAGGGTCCCGAGGCGTTAAAAGGGCCCCCAATCTGGTAACCTATTTATGCAAAGCACAAGCCCAGCGTGCGCCATTAGCATGGTAGCACTGCTAGCGCGGCAGCGCACACAGCGTTAACATTTAACGTACAAACAGCATTTATTTGCAATGACAAACTGGCAACCAGGGCACCTGACCAGCGCTGATTGGTCAACTTCATTGTGTGCGAGCGGAATGAAAGCAATAGAACGTGGTCGTCATGTCCAAAAGAATACATCCCTCCAGTCCCGAAAAACTAAAGAAGAAAAGACTTGACGATGAAAAGAATCTGCAATCTTAACAACACTCTCCAGTTATTGAACTTATTTTACAAAGAGACTGTTAGTGCAGCTGTTTGAAAGTACATGAGTCCGTCATGTTAGTGCTCCGATAGCGCTCTGAGGCTGGCGGCGAGTCGAGAGCTTCGGGCCGGGGCCCTGCTGTGTGGGCCCCGCCATGGGGGCAGATACACATACCGGTGTAAACGAGCACCGCACCACTAATAATGCGTTTGAATGAAGTCTGTTAAGCATAACATTTATACCAGGCTGGCAGTGTTAGCAGCAGGTGAGGGAGTGAGGTGGCGTCTATGGCCCAGGTCACTAATAGGTGGACTCCGGTCTGGTCCGGACCAGAACCTCTGACATGAAACTTATGAGTAAACCGTGTAGGCCCCTCATTCACTCAGAACGAGCTGTGCAGCGGGTTTTAAGCAATTGTTTCAAATGAACTGGGAGTTTGCTTCTTTCCTTCGTGTCCTCTCTCTCTCTCCCTCTCTCTCTCCACGTGAGAAAACCTTAAGAGCAGATCAGTCGTGACTCGTGATGTCCGTTTTACTTTGACTTAATTAGAAATAAGCGCATCGCTGACTGACGAGGGGAACGTAAAGGTTTCTGCATGTAACGCCCATCAGCCAATCAAATTGTTCAGTCCAGTTTGTGATGTTCTGATCAGAATGATTCTCATTTCAGCTTTATATTCTAATCAGCTTTTAATAGAGCAATAAAACACTTCAGTTTATTTGAAAAGCATCATTAGACCATTTGTTATAAATTCAAATAAATTGGTAAATTGGAAAAAAATAACTAGGCCCATTATAATTACGTATGTTATAAAATAATGATATATATTATAATATAAAAGTAGCAAAGTGGCAGAAAGGCAGTCTTTTCATGACAGGTGTGGATCTTCACTTCTCGTTCTGTTCATTCTCTGTGGGAATTAACAGTTTTGCACAGTGTAGTTTAATCAGTGTTAATTGTTAATCAATCAATGCTTATGCCATTTGTTTAATTTAATGTATTTTATTTTGTCGCTTTGGCAAGAGGGAACAGGAGTTAAGGATAACTATTACTTTTACATTTTCAGTTAAATAGAGAATGTACATGTTAACTTGTTTGTTTACAGTTATATTTGTAGTTCTGCTGATGTCTGGTCAGTTTGTACTTGACCTTCCTTGTGTTATGTTATGATGAGTCCATCCATGTTAAGTGCTGATTGCTTTAATTGCCTAATAACAATACTTAGTTATTAGTATTAACAAAAACATTGTAACCCTTCAGTGGTACAGTTCATTATGGTATTTAACTCGGTATTCAACAAATAGCCTGATGTTTTTGGTATATTTATTTGTTATGAACACAATTTGACCCTAACTATTTTTTATAGCCAATACTGTATTAAGTTTACTAATGTATTAATAACTGGCTTTAGTTACTTTCTCCTGGCACAGTTTCATCACGTCATCATTTAATAGCATTACAACCTTTTAATCTTACTTTAGCCGGCTAGACCACATTAAAATCCACCAGAATACATGAAAAAAGAAAAATTTACGGGGGAGTGCCCCCAGACCCCCGTGGTGAATGTGGCAGTAGACCCTTAACACCTCTACAAATACATTTGTCACAACATCTCTGAGAGGCGTGCTATTCATACAGGGAGTAGGGATGATGTCAGGGGAATACCAAGTTGCATTGTGGAGCAAATTCCTAGTTTGTGAATTGTTCACTGACAATGGCAATAAAACTGATTCTGATGATGTGGTGGGGGGCCCCCAGGGAAAATTTCTCTTAGGGCCCCCTGAAGGCCTGCTTGTCAGGCTTGTGTCTAATTCTGTCAGGCCGAACTTTAAGACCTGATTACAGCTCTACTCTGCTATAAATGCATTGTTGTGCTAATGGTGCTAAGGTCTACATGAAGCTAATTAGCAAAAATTCACATTCAAATGTTGATTTATAACTTACAAATGTTGTAACACTGTTCGGGTTAATACATTAATCAAGTGCTTCTCCAGATTTTTCAGGCACGTCCCCCCTTAGAAGATAAAAAATGTTTCCCCCCCTCCCACAGACTGTCACTGTCTTTCTTTGGTTTGGGCATGAAGCTATGAAGAAATGGCACAACACAGAGCTTCACTGCTCTACAAATGTATGAGCCTCTCTGTGTACTCTCCTGTCCTTCCCTCTGTCTCTTCTACTGCGTGGGACAGCACAGAATTGGCGCTTCTCTATGGTGAAAGAGGCGGTTCAAGGAGAGGACGCACTCACATTACTTCATCACTTTCTACCAGCGCGGGTCCACGACGTCACCCACAGACTGCTTTCTGTGCGGTGCGTTTAGGTTTCACATTTAACACGAAAAGCACATGGGATCAAGGTGGAAAGCAAACAAATGCACACATATTCTTCGGATATGCTTTCTATTGCCAAATGCGCTGTCTAAACCTGCAGTAAACATGTGTGAGGAGCACAGAGGCAGGCTGCTCCTCCGTTGCTCTCTCCTTTTTAATTTTTAAAAGTTTTTTAATAGTTTTATTTTATTTACAAATACAAAACAGTAACAGTAACAATAATGAGGACAACAAGAACAAAAACAGCAAAAGACAGACAACAATACAGACATTAGACAAGTAGAGGGACAACAGTCTAAAAACTTCAGAGTGGGGTGATTGTGTGTCTGTGTGTTTGTACATGTACGCGTGTGGGTGTGTGCGTGGATGTTCGTGTGTTTGTGTGTGTATGTGTATTTGTGCATATGTGTGCGTGAGTGCATGTGTGTATGCATTCAAACAGAGTAAAAATGTGTTATATTATCATTACCATCATCACATATATTGTCGTACATGTAGATATAGTCATCTTTTTAAAATAGCAATCATAATTTACCACCACCTATTGTCATTGCATCTCTCTCTATATAATATATACATATTATATATACATTGTATTTATTATATACAATATATATACATATACATACATATACACATAGATAGATAGATATAACATATATATACATATACATACAGTACACATACGTGTCTGATAATCTCCCCCCGCATCATTTCTGCCCCTTATTTTTTCTTCTTTTTTTTTTCTGTGTCATGTTTAGTGTCTAAGGTGCATTAAAAGAAAGAGGACATTTTACGAGCGTCTCCACTTGGGACAGAGATGCTGGTAGTTTTTTAGGGACAGCTGTTGTGACAAAGATAGTCGTGGTACAAATGATAACAGTGGTAATAGTACAAACAACAGCAGCGATAATAATAATCCATTGCTCTCTCCTATTTAATGAATAAACCCGTGCTGGCACTGTTCGTTTTTCTGTTGCTCAAAACACGTCTGTCACGTGTAATGTTCGCACATTTCTCCAAACGTCTCGCGCCCCTCTTGACACTGCTCTGCGACTCCCCAGACGGGCACCCCCCCACTTTGAGAAGCTCTGTATTAACCTAATTGGATCCACATTTTGGCTGATTTGTGCTCTCTCCTAGTTTTTATTATTTTAGTTTGAGTCGTTACAGTACATGAACTGTACTGTTTGCTCATAGTTTTTACAACTTCACCACTATAACTCTCTCTGAAGTCCCAGTTGCAACCTCCGAGGACAAATGGAACGCAGCATAAACCCTCGGCAGCGTTGGCATACTCACTGACCATGGTATACTTCAGGATAATGTGCATTCATGATGTTACTGTCATACTCAAATTAGCATCTTGCTCCCAGATTTAACAGCATCAGGAAATACTGTCTACCTTTCAAAGCAAAGACAGCACTAACAAGTACGTCCAACTTTAGAACAAGTTTGTGAAACAGTTTTGCTTTGGGGACTTCTGAAAGGCGAAAATGAATTAGGTGTGGCATTTTCTCAGTGCAGAAAGGCTGCTGACGATGTTAAGTTGGCTCTGTCCACCACTGGAGGAGACTTTCATGATTGATGCTATTGTCGCTCTGTGCCTATTCCTGGGCCCTCTTCCTCATTAAAAAGGAGTATACGGATTGGTACATTTCTCACTGCACAAATGCTGTGCCAAGCCATCCATTAAACAGTTTTCTTCTAATCTGTCAGACCTTAGATAATGTAAGTGTGGAGCCACATATTAAGAGTCCACCTCAAGGTTAGATGCGATGAAACTCATTTGGTTTTTAATCTTCTCCCTCTCACCGTTTCTGTTAAAAGGATTATTACATCAGGACATCAGGGTCTAATGCAGCGTTCATGTGCTCCTTGGAGACCATTGCATTAAAGCATTTAAGAACGTGGGAATTAAAATCCTGTTGCTTGAAGTGTGACATCAGATTGGTGTTCATTGTCATTCTTCACAAATGCTTATAATAATATGTTTTGATTATCTGTATTTGTTTTATTTACTTTGAGTCAAAATATTTATAACCAAATGTCAACAGGGGTTTTCTACAATTGACTCTTAATGTATAGGAAAGACTGATTTCAGACACTTCCTCGTCAAAAATAGAGTGCTTTTATCAATGCAATAGACAATTGTTTTCGCAAGTCCATTGCGACATCCAGTAATACTTACAACTTTGTTTTTGTGTTTGAGGGCTCTCTACAGCCGTTGGCTTTTACGACATCTATTTTTAAAACCCTACCATCATGTACGGAAATTATGTTTCAAATTATTTAGAGTAATTACAGCCATTAACAGCAGATGGTGATGGGATAGAAAAACAAAGTCAGATTATAATCCATTTATCCTAAACAGAATGTCACAAATTCAAAGATGTTAATCTTGAAAGTAAACTCAGTGGGATGTAAAACAGGATATGAATCGAGTTAATAAAGCTAACAAGTGTTTCCATAATCAGCTAATTATGCCACATAATAGAGAGTGCCTCACCTGGCATTTGTGGAGCACTGTGCCAGGTGTTTCTCTTCTGTTCTTGTCCTGTGGATCGTGAACCTGCTCTGTCTTACACAAGGAGTTTGAATGTTAATTTGCTTTTTCTTCTATTCAGTAAACACTTGTTTGCAAAGCCTGAGACATGCAGATTCATTTTTCTTTCCTTGATTAAATAAAGATCAATTCATAAATCAATATAATAATGAAGGCAATTGCTATCTGGAAACTTTAATAAATATATAGCTCAGATAGGTGAATATTTATTTAAAGGCTTTACACCAGTGGAGCAATACCAGAGACAAGATCCCTCATGATTGGAGACATCGTGATACATAGCTCACAATATAGTTTCCAGATTTGTAGATACAGCTATAATCAATATTTTGCACAGATAACTGACAATATATGACTTATTTTTAAAGGAAAAAATACATTACACCAGTATTACTTTGTTAAAGCGCTATACGTGCCAAGAAATACTGCTGTATTAGTAATTAGCGGTATATACTGTATACTTCAACTATATTACATAGCAAATTTCCTTTATACAAATGGTAGTGCTGCTAAAATGTTTTTTTTTTTTAAATATCGATACAGCAGTATGCAGCAACAATCCATATCCAAAAAAATAAACACAATCTAACTATTTCATGTCTATATGAGGAGTTATTTGCTACAGAACATAAGATATTTTGAAATTAATGCCAAAAGTTTACAATTTAATCTTTGTCTTGCTGTGTTTTCAAAATCTGAAAATATTTGAGTGCAATTAAAATCCCATCTATTCTTGAACAAATTCCCTCAACTATATACTGTTCTTAAACTAAGTTTCTTTTTAAAGACAATAGGTTTTGAGATGTATTTACTTTTTCAGCTGCTCTCTGCGAGCCATGTTCAGAACTGTCGAAAACACCTACTGTCTCAACTATTGTCTTTGAAAAGAATCTTAGTTTATGGATAAAACAAAAGAAGACAAAATTAACTTTGTTGGAGTATACTGCTCTTAAAAATATGTGCAGAAGATAGTACCATAAAGACACATTTTCACTACTCAAATTAAATTTTTATTTTGTACATCTCTGTTAAATTACTCCTTTAAAACACATGATTGGATTTTTTTCTCTTCATTTTAGCTTGTTAATGATTATGAAGGTTAAATAAAAGGAAAACCTAACAACTGCACTCTGATTGATATGATCCTTCTCAAAGTGTTTATTTTACCTGAGGAGCTAAAGCCTGGTCTATTCATTCTCTTGTCTGTTTATGAACACACACACAATGGTGAGCTCACACATGTGCTCAACAACAGCGCGCTCAAACACCACAAAAATATGATTCAGACTGTTTAAGTTTCTACCTGCACCGTTGCAGATTAAAACAAAAGTAACGAGCCCATTTTGACAGTACAAATACTTGGGTTAAAAAGTAAGGGTACAAGTAGAAGTAAAATGTTGCCAGAAATGTTCTCAAGTAATGTACAGATACCTGAATAATCTACAAAGTACAAATGCTTTGTTACTTGTCACCTCTGCAAATGAACTCTATGCCAACCCCTGCTAGATAAAGAGCAGGGGTTGCCTTGGATTGTTTAGTTGAGATCCTTGTATAAATATAAAACACTTGCACTCACTTGCAACAATATCGGGAAAAATCACATAATAATAATCACTCATATCAATGGCAAGGCAAGTATATTTGTAACGCACAATTCGTACAAAGGCAATTCAAAAAGCTTCACAAAACAGGAAAAAAAAATCATTAAAATCACAGACATGACAGAAATCACAAAACAGTTTAAGACATAAAGGAGAAGAGTGCAAAGAAAATCCTTTCAGTCATATGCACAGCTAAACAAAACAGTTTTTAACGTAGATTTGAACATTGCTAGAGTAGAGGCCTGTCTCACATCTTCAGGAAGAAGATGTCCCTGAGGTCCTCAGAGTCCGAGATGGTTCATATGGCACTAACATGTCCGAGATGTACTTTGGTGCTAGGCCATGGAGAGACTTGTATACAAGCAGAGCTGCTTTGAAGTCTATTCTCTTGAGCCACAGGGAGCCAGTGCAGAGACCTGAAGACAGGACTGATGTGATATTTTTCTTGTCAGGACCCGAGCTGCAGTGTTTTGGATGTGCTGCAGTTGTTTTACAGGTTGTTTGGAGAGGCCTGTGAGTAGGCCATTACAGTAGTCTAATCTACTGAGACCAACGCATGGATGAGTCTCTCCAGGTCTGGTTTAGACACTATACTTTTGATTTTGGCAGTGTTTTTAGATGGTAAAAAGCTGCTGATGTTATTGATTTGACGTGGCTGTTGAAATTAAAGCCTGAGTCCATTATTACCCCAGATTTCTAACTTGATTTGTAGGTTTTAGAGCGAGACTCTGGAGGTGACTGCTAACACTTTCTCTTTGTTCTGTGGGGCCAAAGACAATGATTTCAGTCTTGTCTGAGTTCAGCTGGAGAAAGTTGTTTGTGAATCCACTGGTCCATATTCACCTGCCGTCAGTGAAACATAGATCTGAGTGTCGTCTGCATAATTGTGATACGACACATTTTCACTGCGTATCAACTGACCTAACGGCAGCATGAAGAGGTTGAAAAGAAAAGGGGTCCCAGGATTGACCCTTGGGGAACCCCACAGGTCAGGGGCATGTGGTCTGAGACACAGTTACCAATTTCAACAAAGTACTTCCTGTCTTCCAGATAGGACTTTAACCAGTTTAGGGCAGTGCCAGAGATGCCTACTCAGTCCTGTAGTCTCTGTAAGAGGATCCCATGATCGACAGTGTTAAAAGCAGCACTCAGATCCAACAGAATTAAGACTGCATCAGTGTTCGGGTGGATGCCATTTGTCACCTTGACGAGAGCAGTATCAATGCTGTGATGAGGTCTAAAACATGACTGAAAAACATAACATTTTTTGTTTATTAAGAAAAAGTCAGTGAGCTGTTGGTAAACAACCAAGGTAAACTGTTGGTAAACAACCTTTTTCAAGGACTTTGCCCCAAAATGGCAGATTAGAAATGGGACTCAGTACCGCAGCATCAAGACTGCTCTTCTTTAGGAGAGGCTTCATGACCGCAGTTTTCAAAGACATTGGAAATGTTCCATATTAAAGCGACATGTTAATTATGTGAGTGAGTGTTGCTAACAAACTGTTCAGCACAGACTTTAGAAATCTGGTGGGTAACACATTGAGGCAGCCTGTGATGATCTCCTGGACAGTTTTGTCAGTTACAGGTGCAAAGTGAGTTAGCTCGAAGTGTCTAGGTGGTTTTAGGGTTATTTTTTGCACTGTGAATCAGCGGGCCAATCAGCATCTTGATAATCCTCTTACTTTGGCAATTCTAAATTGAACCTATTCACTAAACACCTTTCTCACTGTCAGCCTTTGGAGTTGCTGCACCATAGATACCACGACTGTGAGGAAGTGAGAAAATTACCTGCTTTACTGTTAGTTTCTTGTGACTGCCACCTCTTTGTACCTTAGATTGTAAGATTGTAAATTGTACCTCTGTGTCCATCGTAGCTGGTGTATAGAATGTTTCCATCAACTGGCCGGTTGCTATGAAATTGTGGCTTGTAGATATGGAAAGGGCAAATATAAAATTGCAGGATAATGCAGTATTCTTCCAGTATTGTGGATCTTGATAGGATTCTGGCAGACTTCCTTAGTGTTGAGACCAGGCTGTGCCCTTCTGTGTCACCAGGCGATGGGTGTGCTGACACTTTTCAACCTTGGGTCTAAATTGTTGCTATATTCTGTAATCAGAGCAATGATGGACGGTGAGACACACGAAAGAGCTCAAGGAGAGTTCAGGGCAGCACCAATCTGAAGTGCTTTACAAAAAACACTTCAAGGAGTCAAGGCAGTTTGGTCATTTCACAATTTTCTAAAGTTCTAATGTTTTCTAAAGTCAGGCCTCTCTCAGACTTACACCAAGGCCTCTGTCGGTGGAGACTGAGAAGTTCAAAGTTCAGAACATCTTTTGGACTTTTTTTTGGCAATGAATTAGCATTTTTGCTATCACTTATCTTACAGAATAACTTGTTTAACAAGAACCGGAGATTGTTCCATGTAAAAACGAACTACAAGTCAAAACCCAGCCAGCAGATGGAGAAAGTTTTCCTGCATATAATCACCATGCATGGATTGCGGACCCGTAGCACACGACGCAGCACTTAGAGCGCACGCGGCTGCTCTGTAACCACTGTGTGCACAGACATGGAGGGTCATGCTAATGCAAGGAGGGTCAAATTCATTGATGCATCAATTTATTTTAGTGCGATTAAAGGGGAAAAAAATATGCAATGCGTTAACACGTTAGTTTTCTCTGCCGTACTTTTTTTTTTTCTTCATTTAACTGTTATTTAACCAAACATTTCCCACAGAAATGCAGAAATTACATTCAATACAACCCGATTTACATGTAAAATTCTCTCACAGGTTCCACAATGTTTTAATTTGTCATTTGTCATGATGTTGTGCCTGAATAACACTCTTGTGTGTTCTCTTCTCAGTCTAAACCCCTACAGCTACGATGAGAGCTGTGTGTCCAGCAGTGTGGACCACCTCCCTCTGGCAGCCCTCCCTCTCCTCGCCATCGTTTCGCCTCGATACCAGGATGCTGTGGCAACAGTGATTGCCCGGGCAAACCTGGTGTACCACAGCTTTCTCCAGACTGAGGACGGGCAGGGCTTCAATGGTCAGGTGCGTGTGAGTGCCTACAAGAACGGGCCATGTGTGTGAAAACAGAATACATTTTTTTTAAGGTACTGAGTATTATACTACAGCAAACATACAGTAGATCATTATTTTATATTTTGTATATTGTAAACGGCAATATTGGACTAAAACGACTTCTGAACTGATAAGCCCCGCCTATTCATCGTTACTTTTCATTATAGCTAGGAGTGTGTTTTTTTTAAAGTGTTTTTCTTATTGGAAAATGTTTACATTCTTTGACTTTTTTAATAGGAAGGTGAAAAGACATTTACTGAACACGCAAGCCTTAAATGTAAGAAAATACAGGATTACTCGAACATGTGTCAATCAATCAAAATATAATAGAATTCAATTCAATACTTTATTTAAGTTAATTAAGGTTAACAGAACACTGTTATGACATGTCAAGGTTAAAAGCTCATAAAATTAGAGTTTGTTTTATATTTATTGTTCGAGAAATGCCATGTGACATTTGGTATGCTTTTATTTAACACAGGTTGCAAACAGATATTGACTATTGACCCTATTCCGCCCCGCCCTTTTTCCTCTTTTTCCCACATATTGATATTTCCGTTGTAATCTCACTTCCGGTCCAGTGGGAACTCCGTTGGTTTAAATGGAGAATGAGGGAAAAGTCTTGCCGCTAAAATATGCTATAAAGTTGATTGATTTATGTAAAATATCCAATGTTCAAGTCAACAATGCATCGATTCCCTGGGCGGCCCAAAAACTGCGTTTTAGTCCGTGTAGAACTTATTTTCTTTCTTAGTTCGGCAGCCCTATGTTGACTAAGGCAACCGGAAGAATGATTTCGTCGTATGGCCGCGCCCAGTCAGGCTTCTGGAATAAAGTGAATAGGCCCTTTTCACGATAGGCCCACCTTGTTCCTGTTGTCGTAAAAGTGCAGATCTTTTCTTCTTGTTCTATTAATTCTCTGTGGGAATTAGCCGAGGCATTTAAAAGCCTACGGCTGCATGGCAAAACAAAACATAATACAATAGACTAATGGATCATTGTGGACCTTGGCCCTAGGTTCTCTATGTGTAGAAAATGCCAAGGCCAGACCCCAAGGTCAGTTTTATTTCAGGTACAAAATTTTACTTCAGTAAGAAATCAAATTATGACTAATTTTTTGTTTTACATTTTTTGTTTTAATAACGAAAAACTGGTTATTTCCCCATTTTCTATTTGGTTTTGAGATCGGAAAGACGAAAATGGGTCGTTTTCCTATTTTGGTTTTCCCATTTCAAAACAAAAATCAAATGGCCAGCAGACGGACCTGTGAGTAACTCATTGTACATAAAATGCTGTATTTATTTTCATTATGCCTCTCTATTGTCTGAACAAGGCTCCCTGACATTTTGAAACGATATGTTTTCTCATGTAATCACAATCATTCTTCATTTCTGCATCTATGGCTTCCTGTGATTAAGCCCGTTCTGCCTCTGATACATTGTGTTGAATTGCATGTGTATTTCGTGCAGGTTTGCCTGATGGGAGACTGTGTGGGTGGCGTGCTGTGCTTTGACGCCTTGTGCTTCAGTAACCATCACAGGACTGGCAGCCCAAACAACAGCAGCAGAAATAACAGCACTGAAAGCCTGAAGGTAAGGCTCTTCTCTGGTAATGGGATGTGTGAAGAGTTTTATGAAGATATCACAGTAAAATGATGATTATGATTACATGCCTGTCATACCTTGTCCTTTCAAAAGAGTTAATTAAAGAGCACAAACAAAGTGAAAACACAACTTTGGCACAGTTCCCAGAAACTTGAACATCGTAAGATTTTATTAGCTTTGGACAGTTATATGAAATGTGATTTGGGCCTGTACAAAAATATGTTGGCAATAAAGTTATATTCACTTCATTCTAATTATCCTAATCCTTTCTCTAACCATTATACACAGGCCATTGAACTAAAAAAACAAATCTAAATTTGAACTTCTTTGTCTTTACTTTTGGATTCAACTTTTGAATTTTAATCTTGACTGCGTAGAATGGGACATGGGCGGTGGTATTATAAAGCAAAGTTAGACACTTGCTGAAGAAATGTGCAAAAAAGAATATAATGCAAGTCCCAGCTGAGTTGAAATTGCTCAAATTCGCACCCATTTTCCTTCCTCTTGAATCCCTGTTGATGACAATGTCTCTACTGTGTATAGCACTCTCTTAAAGCTGGCATAATGATGAGATAATTAACAGAACTGTATAACATGATATTTTTCATAAATATATGTCAGTCACAACATTTTTAACCTGCTCTCTGCACAGGACAGCTCAGGGCCCCAGATAGAGTCCAGTCTTGGGTTGAGTTCCAGTAAGAGACTGAGCAAAAGCAATATTGATATCTCTGCTCCAAACGACAGCCAAGGCGGACCCTCTCTGAGCCGCAAGCAGAGCGACTCTTTTGATGGTGACACGTCCTCTGCAGAACAGAGAGGCTTCTTCTCCAGGTACGACCAAACACACAGAATACTATAGTATGTATGGGTCTTTTTTTCATAGCTCTGATTAATTGCATCGCAAAAAAGTGGAATATTTCAAGCATTATCCAATTTCACTACCTTAAATTAAAATGTGAATTATCTGTTCAACTAAAATGCCACAAATTCGTTTTAGATATTTCGCTATAGAATAACAACTACCATTCTCTTGATAAACTGTACCAGTTTTCTTTGGAGATCTATTTACGTATTTCTATTTCTAATTCTATTTCTATTTATTTGTATGTATTTATTTACTTTTTCTTCTTATTTGTTCATTATGTATTAAGTATTTGTTCATGCTTTATTAAGGCTATTAAAAGTGTAGTTATTATGGAGTGGAACCGAATCAGTATTTTTCTGCCATCCATCTCCCGGTCTGTCTCTGACAGGTGTTACAGGTTCATCTAGAGCCAGATGCTTCCCCGCACCCCTCATCTCACAATATGTCATTCTGCTTGGCTCTGCTTCTTTATCAATATTTGCAGCTTGTCTGTTCCGCCCTTCCCCGTCTGCTTTATAAATAGCCTCTGTGAGTGTGTAGATGAATTAGCTGGCTCAGGTTCGGTTTAATAGATACAACTAGTTTGGCATGTAGATGCAGTTTACAACATTGCAATTTAGGCCAGACTGGGGGCTCATGTCTTCACTTGTGACACTTTTACTGTTCAGCCTATTTTTCATTGAATCCAACCTGATTAAGCCTCAGCGTGGCTCTTCTGTGGGGAACCTCTGCGCTTCATAATGCTTGCTGCCTTTATTAGCCCTGGTGGAAAATCCCTGCCCCAAGAGACCTTATTAAATCTGCTTTCCAGGACATTATCCCTCATTTCACACCAGTGGCTGCTTGGATTAGGGTATATTTTGTGTAGTGCAATTTTTTTCCCACACACACGTCTCCCCCTGACTGAGCCTCATAGTGTTGTCAGGGTCCTAGTTCTAGTATTAGTGCTAATATAGGTCTAGAAGAGTATAAAACTATTCAGAAAATGTTCCAATTTGTTACATTTATGTTATTTATTCAGTGTCAATACTTGTATTGTATCTAATTTTGATACCAATTGCCGTATTAATTCATATTTGCCTTTTTTCTTGTAGCAGTAGAATGCAAGTACTACTTGCATGTGATCTTAAAACTAAAACTTAAACTGATTTGCTGCTTGTCAACTGAATGTTAAAGCAGTCAGGCATCCAGTATTTTAATTATTTCAATATAATTTAGACTGTAGTTCACACTTGCACATTCACTACATCAAAATTGGACCTAAACCAGAACAAAACTATTTCATTACTAGTTCATGTCTAAACAAGTGTAGCAGAGCAAATAAATAGTTTAAGCATCAAACAGGCTTAGTTCATGTTCAGTTGATGTAGTCACAGTTCATGTTCAGTCGATGTGATCATAACTTTAGTCCATGTTTAGAGAGAAGTAGAGTAATTTTGTGTTCCTTGGGTCTGGACATAAACAGGGCACAAACAGGACCATAATAATTAACAGGAAGGTTGGCTCCAGCGCACAACGCAGCTCCCAAGTTTCATTTACTTCATTACACGTGAAAATACTACTCCAGTTCTGCCGACAAATGTTTCTAGCTCGGGACGTACCACGTTAGTGGCACGGGGCCACACGTGGGGCTTTGACGACAAGACCACAACAATCCCAGAGTCAGCCGAGATCACATCGGAGCATTAACCTAAGCAGCACAAGGTGACAGGCCATGGCACTGAACCACAGAAACATCTACATTCAGAGGAAAACTACGTTATCAAACCTTATTAAAGAGCACAACTACTTGGAGAGCGGAGGACGTGGAGCAACACCAAGGGAAGTGTGTAGGTCAGAGAATGAATGACGAAATGGAGGCGCTTTTTATTGGTTGACAGCTATCGAGATTAGCCAATAGGAACAGTTTTAAGTGACCGTACCGATATTTTAGGAAGGAGCAAAAAGTAAATACATGGTAATACAATTCAGAATAATTAAAATAGCAAAATCACAATTATGCAGATCGTACATTCAAATAAAATATAGTGACTCTATCTAGGCTATAGACACGGGATTGGGTCATACAGTGCACAGGAAAAAATGGTGGCTTTGAAATAATAATAAGGTTATCTATTACATAAAGGTGAGTTATTGTTATGAATGTTCAATCTGGGAGCGCAGCTGTTGGAGCTTGTTGGAGAATGAGCTTTTCTGCTCCTTTATCGTCCAGTGGAGTGTTCAAGGTTGAGAGCACTATTAGTTGCACTATTGTTGAGTATTCACCTTATTCTAGAAGCCCGTCTGGGCGCCGCCGTTCCAACTAATCCTTCTTCCGGTTGTATTAGTTAACACAGGGCTGCCGACCTCAAGAGAAAATACGTTTTCGGGCCGCCCAGGGAATCGGTGCATTGTTGACTTGTCAATCATATGAACATTGAATATTTTACACAATGTACTTTATATTCAGCGGTGAGTTTTCCCTCATTCTCCATTTAAACTAACGGAGTTCCGCTGGACCGGAAGTGACATTACAGGAAAAGTGGGCGAGGCGGAATAAGGTCTATGTTGTCCAGTGTCCTCCTATTTATAGCGACTTTGAGCTTCCTTTCTTGGAAAGGCCTTTGCAAAATTTGAGAGTTGCGGGTTGTGTTTTTTGGGTTTGTTCCTATGCGACAGGACATAAATTAGGTGATTTATGACACACAAGTTTTAACGTTCTAAGCTTATTTTTTTTAACTTGGTTTTGTGGCTTAGTTACTTGTTGCTCTTGGGAAACCTGGCATCTCCATTTATATATTTATTTGGATTTCTATCTATTTACAGATTTGTTTTTTGTTTTTTTATCCATATAAATGTGTTTTACATTTAGCTAACATGCATTCGTGTCTACAGCAGACTGTTAATAACATTTATTGAAACACTAACTTTTTCTCACTGCATGTGGATCAAGTTACAGCCAGGAATCTTTGTTGTTGACATTTACAGTGGACATAAAGGTAAACAACAGGCTGATGGTTACACAACAGAATGAAGGGGTGAACTTGAGAGAGAGCAGCAGCAGCATGAGAAAACACAAACGCAGTATTGATCATGGCTTTTAAAGGGGACAGGAGAGCGGTAGCTAATCCCTCTCCCAGTGCCCACTTTAATGGGGACGTGTTGGCCTCACTGCAGGGACTTTTTTAGTTTTGTATCTCACAATGTAATCACTGCTGAGGACAAAATCTACAAACATTATTCGCCACAGCAAAACATTTATATTGGTTTCATCAATTTACTTTGGGATTCATTTGAGTCCCAGCTCTCTCCCTCATTTGTTCTCAAATGTCTTTTTCAGTTTGATGAAGGAGGGGGTAGAGCTGCGTGGTGGCAGTAATACCAGTCTGGTGTTGAATCCAGGCCGTTTTGACTTTGAGGTGTCTGACTGTTTCCTGCTGGGCTGTCCACTGGGTCTGGTGCTGGCCATGAGGAGGACTGTGCTGCCCAATGTCCAAGGTAAGACATGTGCAACCATTTGTGGACTGTGGACCATATGACTCCTGGACATAGAAATAGGTCCCCCTTGGTTGGAGAATGATATGTTTTTTTTTCTTTAAAGCAACACAAGAGATATAGATGCAAAGATATAATCTAAAACGATGAACTAGGGCCAGGGAAATTGTCACGTAACTCATCGCATGATTTGTTTCCCTTCCCTCCTTGTGTTATTTGTGCACATCGTGGTTACAGCATTGTCATTAAAGACAAGAGTGTGGTTAGCTGCAATTTATGGTCTGTTTTGTCAGATTTGCGATGAACTAGTTTTGTTTTTTGAATTGATTCCTGGCCCTACAACAACACTACAATGTAATTAATGTATTAAACAGTGCAACTACAAAAAAATCCAACAGATTCACTTTTTACATAAACATTTGTTTTTCTTGACAGTGAGCCAGCTTCGTCCTGCCTGCTCTCAGATCTTCAACCTGTTTTACCCTTCGGACCCCTCAGCCTCCAGACTGGAGCCCCTGCTGCAGCCAGTCTTTCACAGGTTACCCCCGTTTGCTGTGCCCCGCTACCAGCGCTACCCTCTCGGAGACGGTCGCACCATGCTCTTAGGTAAAAATGGGACATTTCTGGAAATCCATTTGCCAATCCCATTTGAGAGAGCATTTTCTTTTGACTATATTGTGTGCGTACTTTTTTTTAGGGCTGAAGATTTTTATTAGGTTCTCATTTCATAAAGCGCGCGTACGTAAAAAATGGGGTCTAAACATGATGTGTGTGATGTTCCACGTTAAGTTTGGGATTTACAAAAAGACAATATGACCGCAAACTCTGCATCCTGCGTGATGCTGTCATACGCACTGACTGGTAGCAAAACTCTCTCCCCCCTTCCTCTCCCCCCCACGCACACATCACAGGTCCCCTTTGCACACACGCACCACTACGTGTCCTGGGGGTCTTCTGCTTCTCTGCCCATACCATGTCGCACTCACTGCAGTGTGTGTCTCTGCTGTCCCACATTCTCACACACACCTGGTATTTTGTCGCTCAAACTTCCGCATGCACGTACAGTGCACATCATATGAAATAAAACACAGTATGGTTTCGAGAGCATTAAGCCATGGTTAAGCGCAGTTAAATATAGGCTAAAGGCAATTGCATTTCAGCACTACTTTACTGTTTCTTCAAATGTTGAATGTTATCAGTAAAGATCACACACTGTGTCTCTGCTGCAGTGCCTCTCTGATCCTACCTCTTTGTCTCCGTGTGTCAATCAAACCCGACTCTTATTGGCTCATGTTTAGGTAAATCTGATTGATAACTCACTTTGAATTGTTCTTACATGTTGAAATGGAGGAGTAGAGGAGGCGTGACGTGAGGCGGGATCATCTCCAGGTGTGATCTGGGAGTTAGGAAGGACCTGCTTTAGTGCGTACGGAGGGTTTTATAAATCGGAATATTTTACTACCTACTGTACGTGAAGTTTGGGTTTTATCCCCAGGTTTTGTCAGAGTTCCACATACTGTCTTATAAATGAGACCCCAGAACTGTGTGGAATGGGCTGATGAGCAGGCGCGTTACTTTGCACAGTTGTTATGATCTAACCTTAAGTCATTTTTCAGCACAACATTTGAGATTTTTTTAAGATGTGAAGATGAAATAAAATTAAGCAATGTAGTTTATCACAGATGGATAGACAGAACATAATACCATTTCTTCCTCTCACTGCTTACTCCTGCGTCTGTGCCCTACCTTTAGCTCTTTGTCTCTCTGCTTCACACTCACAGGATGTGAGACATTCATTGCCAGATAAAATGTTGTAATCCCCCAGGAGAGCCGGCTGTGGAGACGGGAGTTCTTTAATGAGTCTCTGATTTATTTGAAGCATGTTTTAGCCCACTTTTGGGACACAGAGGCACACTAAACAATAGTTATGACGCATTGGCGTGTTCCTCTGCCTTTTCTTTGCTCCTTCTTCACTGTTGGAAGAGGTCGGCACACTTGCATTAAAAGCCTCAGGAATAAAATAGATGCTCAAGGCTTGACAAAAAACAAGCTGTCAATACAGAGAGTGGCATATTTACAATAATGTTGTTGGTCAAACCACAGTATAAACAACTCTTAACTAATCCTGGGTAATTGTAGCTCATTGTGAGATAGATTGGACGCTCTTATTTAAACTGGGACCTACACTTAAAGTGAATTCACTATAATTAGTTTGGTTAATTGCTTGGAGTAAATAAATGGAGCCTTAACGACCACACAACCTCAAATGTCAATGCTAACTATACATTTAGAAACCCACTAGGGAAGACTTGACGCAAACAGATGTTTCCTTTTCCTATCAATGGTGTGCGCTCGTTTACACATTCATTTTCAAGATATTTTTTTCCCCGTAGCCTTTATTAGACAGGAGAGGAAAGTGTGAAATGGGAGATGAGAGAGAAAGGAGGACATGCAATAAATGTCAGTGCCAGGAATGGAACTCACAACACAGCGGCTAGTTGCACCACTCTACCACCAGGCAGCACTACCCTTTCATTTTCATCTAAGAAATTATATTAATAATGAAAAATAAACTGATCATTGAAAACGTTTAAATTGGTGAATACATTGTAATGGAGATGCAGGAAATCCCATGTATATTCCGTGATTTAGGTGAATATGCATTTTATACCATGTTATTGTAATTTCTCTGATTAATTCCAGTTGAGTCTTAAGCCTTTTATAGAAGTGTTAAGTCTGTTATAGTGTTCAAAAACAGCGCCAAATCCGAATGAACCTGTATGTAGCTTTTTATCCAATATATTATACTTTTAATGTTTTCATTTAGTAACACAAAATGCAAGTGGCTACACTGATAGTAATTACACAGACACACTTATGGTGTGCATTTAATTGTTGTAAATTGTATAATATAATTGTGAAAATACAAATGAAAATCATTAGCTGATCACTTGATGAAGAAACATTGTCGTCCATTTCGTTCCGTGGTTAATGATCATTAGTTCTCCTGAGTGAGGGGGAGACCAGCCAAATGGGACGTGTGTGGCTAAAACTTTGTCATCAGCAGCTGTCAACAGCTAAGCTTTATTATTAAAAATGGTGCCAATTTAGAAAGGATGAAGCCACTTCCTATTGATTTCCAGTAATGACCCACTGGGAAATATGAGGCCACGGGAGGAGTGAGGAACTGAAGCCCATTTTTTATCCATGACATCCTTTCCAGTAGTGTATTTTAAACATCATGAATTATCTCGTGAAAGAGGTTTCCAGCCACAGAGACATTTTTTTATTTTCTAAATTTACCTTTCAAGGCAATGTCACAATCATTTTGTCACTGTCACACTAAAACTACCCTTTACTTAATTTTATTTTTAACTTTACACAATGATCAACCTTCTGTAACCTTAATTTGTTTATTCATCCTTGAATCCGTGATTGAATCCTTTCCCTCGTGTTTGTTGTGTTCTTGCTAACTGTGTTCAAGATGTTACTTGTTTGCTATTATATTTGTCACTGTGGAAGATGTTACTCTATTGCTACGCCTTGGCCCTGACTATAAGATGGTTTTGTGAAACCACTTTGACACCACAAGGTTACACATTATTCATTGCGGTCACATATTTGAGGACTTATTGTATATGCTATATTGTGAATCTTAACACGTACTGTGAGATGTGTTAAGATTCTGATCAGTGTCGAGATTAAAATTTATACCCAACTCACAGCTCAAGAACATGTTGTAGAATAAGATCCATAGCTACATGCCAGACAATACAACTACACCTAAGAAATTCTTTGTGATGTGCATTAAAATTATTTGTACATCATGGTTTTCACTGTAGCACATGCACAGTAAATATGTTATTACATTTTTGTGCTGCCCCGCCAAATTGCTTCCATTTTATCTAATCACGAAGCTTGGTGTTGAGCCGAGTGGTTTAGACACTGAAACTAAAATTGTGCAAGTGCAAATTTGGACACTGGGAATCAGAAACCAAGCAGAAAACAGTGATTCATTAAGATTTCCCATCATCTCCTCATCACTGCTGCTACTGAGGGAGACTGGAGCTTAGATCGAGCAAATTATTTTGTTAATGAGCACATTTAGTTGGCAATGACATGTTAGTGCTGATTTATTCAATGTTCACAAATATGTAAACCACTTATATTTGTCCAGGACATTGGTTTTGGGTAAAAAGCTAAAGCTGCATTATTGTGTCCATCTATATAATGTTTATTTATGGCAACATGGCTGTAGATTTGACAGTTTACTACTTGTTTCATACTGTGGGTAACGTCTACTGCTGCGGTGCATTGCAAGTCAAAACTTGGCACAAAGTAAATCCAGAATTCTGACTTAGAGGTCGGCTCTATCTTCAACAAAAAAGGTTAATGTATCCAGTGTTTGTCAAGTCTAAATATTCAAGGCTGTTGACATTCAGTCATCAACATGTAAAGCATTTGGAGTCACTCCTGTTACATGTCTGTAACACATGCATGAAAAAGATATCATTACAGTTTTGAGTCACATTGCTTCCAGTTTAACTAATTACAAAACATGGTGCTGAGCCGAGTGGTTTAGAGACCGAAACTATTGTTGTTTGAAATTGTGCAATTGCAAATCTGGGCACTGGGAATCAGAAAAGACCTCTGATTTGAATTGGGATATTTGTCGACTTATTGACTCCCGATTATCCTTCATCATGTGAGTCATTAAGTTTACCATCATCTCCTCACTATTGCAGCGCCAAAGACTAATTCTGGAGGTTAGATAGAGCAAAGGTTTTATTAAATTAACGCAGTATACATTTGTCTCCACAGACTACAAACCACAATGAGGATATAGTCATTATAAATGATTTTAATAACCACTTGCATTATCTGTTTGCTTGCTTGTTTGTTTGTTTGTTTATAAGGCTCTCATTGGCCCTAATTATTCAACAAGTTTGCCGAACATCAGATCAAGAATTCACGGATTGTAATCTCAAGACATTTTTATTTTACAGTCAATACCGTGTTAGGAAAAAAGGCCCTCAGAAACTTTGCTTTTGCCTTTAATGAATTCAAAGCTCTGGTTAACGATTACCCATAATGCCAGTGTTCTTGCTTTGCATGATTTTATCCCATATAATTTATGTGTGTTTTTATGTATTTGTTAATTTTATCGATTGTTTTATTGAATGTTTTGTTGACATTCTATCTGGATATTCATTTGTATTTTGTTTCTCTCATTGGGTTTTCCCCTGTATAAGATAAATGATGAATGGGGAAATCTTTTGAAGCCAAGATTGAATGTTGATTGTTGAACCAAGCACCTTTTAGTGAGCTACCAGACCTTTTCATAAACGAAGTAGGACTCAAGTGGGATCATAAGAGTACATACACATCAGGTACTGACACACAGATGTTCCTGTTTTTGTTGAGAGAGACAAGAGTGCATTTGCCTCTCAGGCCAATATGATTGAGACTTCCTCTTTAGAGTGCTGTGCTTTAATGAAGACTTCTTTAGCCCTGAGTAAGTTTGAAGGTATTGTTATAATATCTAAAAAAAGCCCAAGGATGACTCGTGATTAAATAACTGAAACTGCATCCATACTGCATCCCTTTAATATTATTTTTTATTATTATTATTTTTTATTATTTTAGCTTTCTTTTCCCTCCTTTTCTCCTGGTAGGGGAGATACTTTGCCGCACATACTTTGTCCCTGTGATATACGTGCACTTAAAACAAACTGAAACGTACTGATCTGAGCTGCTGCACATTTGTCTTTCAAATTGTTAAATTATTGATGAAATCTGTCTACTCTAGAATGTCTGACTCAAAGAATAAATAGGTTAATTCCAAGGATACTTTCAGATACTATTCTATAAGTAGTATAGTAGCTTAGTCCAGTCCTTTCATTCTAGACATAACCATGTTTAGTCTAGGTTTAATCCTTGTTATGCATTGCTTTTCTCTGTACATAACTTCCTGGAAATATAAACTGTTAATAATTCAAATCAAATTGATGATAGGTTCAATACTTTTGAGAACTATTAAATAACATTATTCTATCATTATGCAAAGGCTTAGTTTAGATAAGCATTTATAAAATAGTTAGGTCATTAATTTTATTTGCTGTCTAGTGTCTGTCTGCATATGCCAAGCTCGTACCTACCAAACCAAATCCAAAACCAATAACAATGGAGCCAATGGAGTAAAGTCTCTTACTCTTATTCTTAATGACTTTCGGTGACTGTCTCTGCTCTCTTTGGCTCCTTTGATGAAACCCAAAGCAAGTCAATACACAGCGAGAAGTAACCTTATTAGCTAAAACAGTTCTATTGATTTAAAGACTATGCTCGGACAGTTGTTGTCTGATCAAAGCTTCTTTTATCTGTCCTTCACTTTTTTTCTTTTCCTCTCTTGTCCACAGATGAAAGTATCCAAGGCCACTCAAACGTGTTCTTGAAAAGTGAACAAAGCCTGTCCACGCTGTCGACTGAGGATAAGACACAAAAAGAGGAGGGAGGAGGTCGCAGAGCTAGTGTGACCAGTGTGGAAAGTGAAACATCTGTTTGTTCGATGAGCCAACTCGGAAACCTAATCACCAACAGTGAGTGAAATTAACTAATACAATTAACTCTTTAACAGGTAGAAGAATAGCCAAAATGTGCTCTTAAGTTAGAGTTTAGTTACCAAATTGAATTTTCTGTGTGCAGTTTCTGGCACGTGGTGGGGCTCTAAGCGGCTGGACTTTGCTCTGTACTGCCCTGATGTGCTCACTGCCTTCCCCACAGTGGCTCTGCCCCATCTTTTCCATGCCTCCTACTGGGAGTCCACTGATGTAGCAGCTTTTGTTCTCCGTCAGGTATGCGGCTCAAAGAGTAAGGGCTTTTTCCCCCTTGGTGGGTCTCTCCCTTGGTATTAAACATGACTTAAGGGTAAACCTTCACAACATGACACATAGGAGATGTTTTCTGGATCCTGTTGTGGAAATTACTGTAAACAGTGACAGAGAAATAAGGCAAAATAGAACAAAGTTGAATCTTTATTTCAGCCGTGCACAGCCAAAATGTTCACCCTGACAGAGTTGTCTCTCCCTTCCTAATCTGACTCCAGAACAAAAAATGAGTCCAGCTTATCAAGGCACAACAGGTGCTACGTTTGCACAAAACCAGCCTTAACATATTGCAAGAATACACTGAATGTTTTACCGCATGTGAGACATCGTTGGATCCCAGGCTATCAAGCTGTTTTCCCAAGGATGTCTACATGCCGAGGCATAATAAATGTGCCCTGGATGTTACACACATGTTGACCATATTTTTATGGCATCAGGCTAAGAAATGACATTTTTCTCTCACAATCCCTGGCTGGGTATTGGGTAAAAATCTGATTGAGAATGACTCTCTGAGAGTTGAAACATTTTGCTTTTCTAAAAACCAGACCAGATGATACAACTGAATTTTTTCTACAATTGTCTATCTATATAATCTTTATTACTGGCAGCAGGAATATAGATTTCTAATGACCACCATAAAATATATCTGATGCGTGTTACCTTTTTTCATATTGTGGGTAACATCTTGTCTGCAGTGGTACATTGCTTGGTCAAAACATGTGGCACAAAGTAAAGCCAGAATTCTGATGGGTGAAAAGGTGCATCTGTATGTTTGCAGATGTTAACATGTATGGTTTTTATTGATAACAGAGCAGAATGACTCAAAATTGGGCAAAATGTAGTGTTTTAATCAAAATATATTGTCACCGTTTCCATTCTGTAATTGGTGCATATTCTTCATGTAGTGATCCGTGTATTTTTTGCCGTTCTTTAATCCCAGTCCTCATTCAGATCATAATTTGTGTCAGCACTGGTCACAAAAGCTCCCCTTTCCACTTGTGGTTTATGATTGAAACTTCATCCTGAAATTCAATTCAAAAGCTACTGCAAACCTGACACTCTTTACTGCTCTTGAAATGACAATGGTAGTGATCTCTATGTGATATTTACTTACAGCTCATGGGATGTGACAGTGTGAAGACCCAGGAATCCGACCATTTAGACCCGTCTCTTTTCTCACCATCCAGTCCCCGGGAAAAATGGCTTAGAAGGAGGACACATGTTAAATTGAGGGTACTTATAAATTTGTTTTGCTTTATATCCTAAATGTATTGCTCATAGTGCTGTCTCGTTAACAGCCGATGCAATGGATGCTGATGTTGAGCTGTTTGTTTTTTCAGAATATACTCACGCTTTCTCTTGCAGACACAAAACAATTACTTGACTCTTCTGAGAAAAATCAAAGCCACATTTCAGTTCTCCTTTTTGTGTTTTAAAGTCAAGGCATTTGCCACTGCTTGCTTTCAATACAGTTACAAATAGCACTGTGTTACTAGAGCACCATGGAAACCTATTTCTATTTGAGGTCTGTCTCGTTCCTTATAAACCCAAGTGTTTCCGATACTTACCATAATTGGTCTAGAGCTGAGGTTGTGGTGCTCAGTCTACGCACACAGTTTACCCTTATTTGAGTGATACTATAGTTAACAATAGCAACTTTGTTTGTTGCCATATGAGTTATATTTACACATATTTTTAATCTTTTAAGATATAAGTTATTTAATAATTATAATTATTATTATTCTAAAACAGAGTCCAGATGACTACAACTGAATCTTTTTCTACAATACATTTTATTTGGTCTTGGTTTAAATTCACGTCAAGGATATCTCAACTATATTTATGATGTACTTAGCCACATTAGCATTTAGAGAGCTTTGTATAGCACTGCACAGTTATATTTTAATAGTTCTATAATTCTATAACTGTTCGGTAATATAAATATTTTTTAGATCATTTATTGTCATTTTTACTGAATGAAATACCTTCTCCAAACACTTTTAAAAGATAAAGATGTATTATAAATATAGTTTCTTTGTAGTGGGTGGTGATTATAAAGTGTGTTGTATTATGCTTCTGTAGAATGTCACTGCCAACCATAGGGTGAATGATGTACTAGCCACTGAGGATGGCCCCCAGACGCTGGTGGGCCGCTTCATGTACGGCCCATTGGACATGGTCACTCTAACGGGAGAAAAGGTGACAACCATTATATCACTCACCGGGAATTCAACATGTTGTGATAGGTCAACAATAATGACTTTCTGCTGCTTTTCCCAGGTGGACATCTTCCTCATGACACAGCCGCAGTCTGGCCGCTGGGTGCACTTTGACACTGAGGTGACTAATAGCAGTGGCAGAGTCACATACACCATCCCCAAGAGCAAAAGGCTGAGTCTGGGAGTCTATCCAATTAAAATGGTGGTCAAGTAAGTGGCTATATGGCTTATATAGTACCTTTCCGTTGTTATGAATTATTTAATAAGGTGCAGGAATCAAGAGGCTTACTGACATGAGATATTAGATTCATATATATAACGTGTTCAAGTGTGGTCTGTATTGGTGTGTGTGGTTTAATGATGGCAACAGTTATGGGCTGCAGGCATGTGGAGCACATTGAGTTCCAGTTTCATAACATCATATTTCTCTCCTCATTTCCCTAGGGGTGATCAAACTAGTGCAGAGGCCTACCTGACTGTGCTGCCGAGGGGTATGGAGTGTGTCGTCTTCAGTATTGATGGCTCATTTGCTGCGAGTGTGTCAATCATGGGCAGTGACCCTAAGGTCCGCCCCGGAGCTGTGGATGTTGTCAGGTAATAGTTGAAGGTGGTGACTGCCGTGTTCTGTCTGTAAAATTATATAAGAGATAGATACACCAATCAGGCTGCATTAGGACCACTTGCCTAATATTGATGGTGATAATGTCCATCTGATATAACCGCCTGCCGAATAGGCAACGCAAAAAGCAACAAATTGTGGTGCAGTGTACCTTCGAAAACCTTTTATCTTAACATGCAGTAATTTAAAAGCAATTTGAGGTGCACCCCATCTGTTGGATCAGCAAAGACGTCTTTTTTCTCATGCACAAAAAACGAAATAATTTTGATGATTGCTACCTATCTACTAACAAGTGGATTAATGCAGAGTTGATGTAATTTGTTGCTAGTGGTCATAATGCGGGCTTGGTTCATGTTTGAATCGCCTTATGCTTCCTTATAGTCAAGCTAAGCAGTTAAATACTGAATACTTTGAATGCAGGCACTGGCAAGATCTGGGTTATTTGATCATCTACATCACAGGCCGCCCTGATATGCAAAAGCAGCGTGTGGTTTCGTGGCTCTCGCAGCACAATTTTCCACACGGGATGATATTTTTTTCTGAAGGCCTTGTTCACGACCCCTTGCGGCAAAAGACCATCTTCCTCAGAAATCTCATACAGGAGGTACATAAGCTTGTTTTCACATAACCATAATCACAATAGGGAAACCCTATACTGGCACTTTGAAATCTATTTTTCTGCGCTACAAACTAAACCCTTAAAGTATGCTTCATCAAAATTGAATCAGTTGCTTGGCAAACACATTCTTGTGTTAATTGTCTTTATAAAAGTCTAAAACTGCTGAACACATTTTTCTTCACAGTGTCACATTAAGATAAACTCTTCATATGGATCCATGAAAGACATATCCGTTTACAACATGCTTGGCCTAAGTCCCTCGCAAATTTACATTGTTGGACGACCATCAAAGAAATACCAAAACCAGTGCCAGGTAATAGAGGACTATTTTTCTTTTCTTTTTTTTAATAGTTTTGTGTTTGATCATTTAACATGCTTGTCATCTGTCCAGTTTCTGAGTGAAGGTTATGCAGCACACCTCTCGACCCTTCAGTTTGGGCACCGAGCCAGGCCCAAGAAATCATCTTCGGTTCGCATGGTCCTGAGGAAAGGCTCTTTTGGACTCTCGGCTAAACCTGACTTTCTGTGTAAGCGGACCCATCTGCGTAGGACCATGTCAGTGCAGCAGCCAGACCCTCCCTGTGCAGCCAACCCCAAACCAGAGCGGGCTCAGAGCCAGCCCGAGTCAGACAAGGACCATGGAGGAGTTGGAGGTGCAGGTCCTGCAGGAGCAGGGGGGCAGGGAGCATGGGGACGGATCTCTATGCACCGGGGAGACACCACTCCATAGCACCACGACACAGAGGTATAAAACATCAGAGGCTTAAACTGCTGCACAACTGAGACCAGTTTCCAGGGTCAAGGTGAGATGGTGAGAATCTTTGGCTGCAGTTTACAATCATCAAGGAAAATAGAATTGATTCATTTAATTTAGTAATGATTATTTTTTGATTATGTGTTTTAGAACCATTACAATAGCATTTTTATGTTCCTCAAAAAAACATGTTTTTTTCTTCTATGCACTATGCAACAAAGGCTGCAGTTTAAAGGCTAATGTCATCATGTGACCTTTGTAGTACAGTAAATAGCTACGCATGTAGTGAGCTTTTGTGTAATTTCTTCCTCCCTCTGGCTGTTTAGCTTCAAGTCATAGACATTTAAAACAGATTGATCTGCCCGGTGTAATTTAGCACAGGCATACCTTGACAGAAAATCAGCACTGTGCCTTTTGAAGTACTTGAGTAATTATTTGTAAGTGTGTGAATGACTTGCTTTAAGTTATGCCCTAGCCCTAAGTTATGGATCTTTTGGGATAAGAAAGAAGCCTTGACCAATGAAACTCCTCAATGTAAATAATTAAACATGTGGAGAGGATGAAAGGCACATTTGTATCACATTGAGTTACCACATTAAAAAAAACATTTGCGATCCTCTCCTGGTTTGTAAGCATTACTACCAGTGTTTCTGTTTCTGTTGAAAATGATAAGAATGTATACCACAACATACTTAAGGATGTACATTTATTGAATTGGATAATTGTGGTTTGAAAAGCACTCAGTCAGGTGGCAGGTGGTCTTGTTGACTCACTCATGTATTCAGCCATGTCCAAATACAAACATAGTAACAATGGAGGACAATGAAAACACTGGGACTGTATTTTGAGACTGAATACATGTGGCGCTTTGGCATCTCTGCATTCTCATTCATTGGTCCCCTGCGCTCCCCCTGTCTTCCCTCCCCCTGTGAGCCTACATGCAGAACATGGTTCCTGACTCAGCCCAACCCTGGTGGAACACAGATCGCCCTCGAGGTCAAGTTTGCTTTATAGGAGCATGATGTGTTGGTTTTCCTTTCACTGAAGTTTATGCTCCAACACCAATGCCTCGTGTCGATTTTATTGTATCTGCTTTTTGATGAATAAAACTAATAAAGCAGTTTTTATGTCCAGAGAGGATAGCAAGAAAAGTTTACAGATCGTATATGTGTACACTAAATGTAAAAAGGTGACATTGTTGCCGTATTTGTTGGTATGTGTGTCGTGCGGCTTTTAGAATAGTGTACAATAACAAAGAATTAAGTGATGCTAGGATGTTGTGACATCCAATTCTCAAAGTTGCACTGAATCTTAAATCTAAATTACAAACTGTCTTGTGCACTTGAATTGAAGTATTTCTGTGGCTCTGTCCAAACTTATTTTTCTATGATGAAATATTGTAAATAGGAATATTTTGAGTAATATGACTTATTCTTGTTTATTCTGTGTATCCCAGTTTATTATGCCTTATTTCTATGTCTCCTTATGTGTAGAGAAAGTTCATTTATCACAAAAGTTTTGACTTTATGACTAAGTGCATTTGAATGTGTTAGTGTGCGAGAGATAACTGAAAATGGCAAATTGGATTTCTTTATTATTGTAAATATTAAACTATAGAAATATAGCACTTGATTGTTTGAATGTAGTGTATTTTTACTTGAATGGAAGTCCCGGTTACAGAGTGTTAGGAAACTTACGGATCAAGGACAAAGATAGGCACCGCTTTTCTATGCCTTGTGTGTTAAGTAATTAGATATTTGATTACTGTGAGTATGCTCCCTGTAGGCTTTAGTGCTGCCTCTGTAAATGTACAGCACCAATTAGACTTACCTGATAATTGTTTCGTAAATATAATAGTATTATGGTTAGTAGCCACTAATTACTGAAATAGTCCTCTTATTAAAACAGTCTCAACAGTTAGTTAGTAAATGGCAAACAGTGATCTAATTATTTACTTACATTTGTGTTATGCATTAGATTATTTCATGTTATGCGCATAAACATAAATTATGATAATTGTATTTGTCCTAATTATTATCATTTTTTGTTATTTGTATTCATAAGTGGGCATATAACAATGTCTTAGTAAGCTGTGGTTGGAAATATATATTTTCAATTGTTCATTCATTATTTAGTTTAAACATTACATTTTAATGACAATTCTGATTAAAAGTAAAAAAATATATATATATTTTGCTTTTACAACGGCAAGTTCTTGCAGGAAAAGTTATGCCTTTTTTTAAATGGGCATCAGAGCTGATTGTCTTCAAATTAAATGGGACAACATTTCAGAGTCTGATGTACATGTAATGGGCGTTGTCTTAGTATAGTTCTGAAATGGATTATACCTGGACTGCACTGTACAGAGGTGGACTCAGTCAGGAAGTCTACAGTGAATTCAAATGCCCTGTTGTAAAGTCATACCACCGATTCATTGGTGGACAGTAGTGAGACGGGCAGACAGAAGGACAAAATGAATAATTCATTGTAGCCTTTGAGTTAAATTTTTTTCCTAATTGAATAGCTAATCATGTGCTGCCCAGTGGTCGAGTGGTTAAGGCTAGCACACATGCCAGGCTCCATGTGCAGCTGGCTGCAATGTTGTGAGTTTGATTCCCGACTCCGACCATTTACTGCATGCCCTCCCTTCTCTCATCCTCCTTTCACGCTCACTTGTCCAATAAAGCCCACAGCCCAAATATCCTTTAAAAATATATATATATGAACAGATAATCAGACTTGGAAATTTCAATAACACCATAAAGGGAGGATTTTGGCAACTGATTTGTGAGAACAAGATCGAGCACTGAGCTAAGTTTTACCTATTGTTGGATCAGTTGAGTGAGACCAAATTTTGTTGCATGGGCTTTGTCCTGAATTGTACTAGTTTGCATAAATACAATATATTCAACTAGATAAACCAGATTTACAATATATTTGATTCATTGGCTGTTGACCTGTTTGCCATTTATTAACTCCTCAATCGAATGTTTATATGGTGTTTTAGCATTTGATTGTTTCTTATATAAGAACTGACCTTGGGACCTTTGTGGTAACTCAGTTTTTTTGTTTTGTACTGTAATCCTGTGCTATACAGTGCATATTGTGTTACTTGACCTAAAATATCTTACATGATTGAAAAAATAAACAGACGTGCTGCACCTTTCTCTCTGTGTGACCTTACTGTGTGACTGTGACCCATATATGACTCAGCTATATATTTTTTATTGCAGTAACCAGTTGAACAGAGTTGTTACTGTTACCTGACTAAGGCAAACAGATAGAAATAAGCACATTTACTATAATCTTTACTATAATAAGCATCAAATAAATCAATAATTATTGAGACCCAAGTGCATTTCAAATGACACAGTTAAAACACTATAAATGTGATTACACCTATTCTATCCTTATTTTACATATATATGTGTGTGTGTGTGTGTGTGTGTGTGTGTGTGTGTGCGTGCGTGTATGTACAGTTCACTTATGATTCACACAGGAGTTTGCAGAAGTAATTGGGAAACCTGACCTACCTCGTGCCCCTGTGTTTGTGACTGTTTGTGGTGGACAGGGGGGCCAGTAATGCAGATTGCAGGTTCAATTTCATGAGTCTACCCAAAAGCTGCTGTGGCTGCAGTGGCATCATTGAAAGAGTAATGCAATGTAAAGTGTCTTATCAAATGCATTATCAGTATTAGTGGTATTCTGTCCATTACATCTCTGACAATGGGACAAAACTCTGGACAAAATCATGATTTGTAGTTTGTGAACAGACCTTTTATTATCAGAAAAAGAACATCTCTAGTTTCCCCAAAAGATGATACGATCTCAAAGTTAGATTATACCAATTACATGAAAAGGTCTGCCCCAGGAACACATCAGAGCGGGCTGGGTCATGAGATGTGACAGGCGCTCTCTCCACTATGCCAACCAAATATTGTCAGTAGTATCAATATTTAAAGTGTGTTCATTTTGATCATATTTTTTCAGCTCTTGCTTAGTTCAAAGTTATGTAAACATAACTGATGTTCTATTTAATTGGAACACTTGAATGTATATGTTCAAAATAAATTTACATACAAATAAATAGTTATTCTCAGTTTAAAAAAAATTCATCCAATTTAAGAATACCTAATACAACAGACTCTTACAACAATGACTTCTGGACCCATTGAAGTGGTGTTTTTTTTTTAAAGCCAACGCCTGAACGCGGCACAATCCTGTGCTATTGTACTGTTTGAACATGAATCACAGGGACAGTAATGGCAATAGAGCACTGACACCAAGCTGTAACTTGTTTTGGAAAATAATAAGTGACAGATACAAATGAGTAGCTCTGCTCACGTGATCCTGCCAGTCATTTCTATTAGGTGCAAAGTGTAAACCCCAAAGGCTTTGAGCTGTCAAGCAGCGTTAGGGATTGTTAGGGCTGGGATGGGAGACCGCTGGTGACACCAGGGGCAGCAGGGTCTCTCATGCAAACTGTTGTTGTGTCCTTTGGCAAGACACTTCACTCACCTTGCCTGCTATGAATGCGATGCAAGAGTGAGGGATTGGTTGAAAGGGGCCGATGGTGCAGATTGGCCACCTCGTGTCTGTCAGTTTGCCCCAGCTATGGCTGCAATAGTAGCTTTTTAGTATTTTTTCTGTTACTAATTCTATAGACTACATTTTTGGGTTGTATGTCCTGTAATTTGGTGGTCCCTTGGACCACTTTGAGCAACATCAGATGTGTGCACTGTGGTCACGTCAGTATCAAATCTGTCCAAGTTACATGGTTTAATAAAATAATCAAATTACAGCAGTCATTTCTGTAAGATTACTTTTAATTAAGTGATTTAATCCACTTACAATGAAAAAGACAAAACTCTTGTCCATAACCTGTGTAGCAGGGGCAGACTGGGTGAAAAAAGTGTCCTGAAGGCAGAGCAGCCCATTATGACACCATAACATTACAGTACTCCTGGGAGTCCTGTTCATTGCATATCTATTTATTTTATGGCCATAGTTGTATGATATCCTACTGTATAATGTCAGCTTGATTCAACAGAGCTGAATATTGTTTTTACATTGGTATATTCATTTCATGATTAGCACCCTTTTTTGTACAGTACAGCACTTTTTAGGCAATAAAAACTCATTTAACTTGAAAAAATGAAAGATGGATGAGTTTATATTATACTCTGGAACCTTCCAGGCAAAGCAAGAACCTTTAAACATCAAACTGCCTCATTTCACCTGAGGAGCCTGTTGTTCTGTGGGCTTATAGCCTACTCTCTGTGGCCCATTTATGGACCCTCACCCACTGTTTGAAAACCGCCACTTTAGCATACACTAATGCAGAGTACAGCGTCAAAAAAGATCTAGTATGTGAGGGCTATGGCCTGGTCCAGGCCGTTGCAGATCATATTTCTGCAATACTCATTCACAGACTACGCTTCGCTCACACCTCTCGCATCGCGCCTCATTCATAAAGTTTCACCAGCGTTGTTCTACTCACATGGTCAAAGAGTCCTGTGTTAATACATCCACCTGACAGAGCTCTCCTCCTCCCACTCTCACGCATTCACCACACACACTCGGCTCTATGCGGGCCACTCCTCTCCGGGACAGGGGCGCTCCCGCTCGAGGCCACTCAAAGCCGCCTGATCCTACAGCATTTGACCTGCGGGAAATCCCATCCGCCACAGGTCAGGGCCGACACAGCTAAGGCAGAGGCCGATGGGGCTCCTCTCATCTACAGCTCGGCACGCACCGACCCACATGATGTGGTGTATGTGTTGTCTGTTCAAAATGAAGTGCCAGACAGGAATGTATATCTGCCCCAGAAGATGAGCAGCTCATTGCTTTAGAGGAAGCTGAATAGACATATATATATATCAGAACTTTCGGGGGGATTAATAGCTAAAGTATATACATGCATTAATTTTCTTTTGACGAATGAGGAGTGGGAAGGTACATCACAATGGAGTCTTATGTTTGGAGAGAATTCTGTTGGAAGAATGTGACCCGTTTTTTTTATAACACCATGTCAAAATGCTCATTATTCACAGGGAGGAGCTGAATGTTGGAGAGGCTGTGGTTGGACAGAGATCAAAAAGACACTACAGTCTGTTTTCAACATCACCATCCCACTCAATTTCCGAACAATGTATTTAGGCCTCATAACCCATGGCCACAATGGACAGATATCTTTAGAACATACTCTTGGCAGCTGGGAAAAAGGCCATCACAAAAAAATGGATGACACAAAGTGCTCCGATGATTAAGGACTGCACTAAAATAATTAGCAACATACGCATAATGGGCAAAATCACATCTGGACTCAACCTGAAAATAAACAAATTTGACCGACATTGGTAAAAATTTGACCTTTATTTTGGACTTAACATGCTTCAACCCTTCTTTTCTTTGGATGCCAAGCCCTTATTTTCAAATGTTATTCTTCACCTATCTTATATTTTCTCTGCCCTGTTTTATGTTTGAAAAAATCTAAATCTAAATAGATGCACATTTTGAGACTGGTAAAACATGAACATATGTAAGTGTTTTACATAGAGAAACTTGGGGAATAAGTATTTCAAATACTGTTCAGCATAATTCTCCCTTGCACCTGTCATCATATTCACAAGCAGCTTTGGTTGGTAGCTGCTTGTGTACTAATTATGCTGGTCACTGAGCCGGCCGTTACCCATATAACCATTTGCAACATTTCAATGAAGATTATATATATGAAACCAATTTAGTAAAACATTGTCAGTGTGATTACCAACAAACTTAATATACAGCCTGCTCGCTTGTCCTAAGGCTACAAAATAATCTACTTACATCAAACATTTCCACCAAATTGAAATCAAATATGGGTAAACCAAAGAAATTTAAACACAAATAATGTGTTGGTTGGGGAGAGCGAGCGTAGAGACATTTGGAAAATGCTACGGTTGTAGCAACCATACACGTGCAGTGCCTTTATCCACTGTACCCTGGGCAAAGCACTTGACAGAAATATTTCAAACTTAATTTAAATTGTCTGTCTGAGTCACACTGGTTAATAAGTTATGTTTTAGGCTACCTCTGAAATGATTTACACCATCTAATTTCTGCAGAAAATTCACAAGCGCTACATGGGACAGTACATTGTGGCAGACATGGAGACATCCATCAGCGACCGGCTCTTTTGCTGCCCATGGGTGCGCCGCAGGGTGCCGGGGGCCTACAGGGACGAGCTTTACCATATCCTCATGATGACAGTGCCTGTGGTAAGGAGCATCATTTATAATGGACAGAAAGATTAGAAATGGGACCGACACCGTAGAAACGGCATCATTTCTGATTCTGATTCTGATTTATTAAGTAGAAGCCTTGAAAAAGTCATGGTACCGTGTTTAAAGTAAACAGGATTTTTTCATTCCAGTTGATTACTCGAATTCTCAGTTACCTGCCTACCTTTGTGAATACCATGTTCTGTGGACGTTTGGGAAATAATGTAATGGCTGGCTTTGGTCTGGCTTGTGCTGTAAGTAGTGCTGGGGAACAAAACAACAGCAATAACATAAATGATCAAATAATGAACATACATTTACATGAACTGTAGTTTATTTTGTATGTATAATTATTTTTTAGACCATCAATATTACAACGGCTTCCACAGGATTTGGTCTTGCAGTGGCCTGTGATACACTGGTGTCTCAGGTCTGACATTCTGAATAACACACAATACAAGGTGACTGCCTGTTTCATTCTAAAGCCCTTTTGTGTCTCTGGGTTAGACTTTTGGGGGTAAAAACCTGTTACGTGTTGGAGTGATTCTGCAGCGGAGCATTCTCATCCTGCTGCTGTTCTGTTTGCCCTGCTGGGCACTGCTCATCAACGCACGGGCCGTCCTGCTCTGTCTGGGACAGGACCCCGAGGTCGCCAGGTAACATCAACAACATTGGTGCAATCACTTAACCATGTACACTTAACCCCTCTTGCTTAGGGGCCTATTTTTCCAAAAATGCCTGATGAGCCCCATTTCAAACTGAAGCTGTTGCTGAACCCTCTGGAGCACAAACAATTGGCTGGAGCCTCTGTGAAGCTGAGACTCTGTAGTTTTGGACTCTGATGTCTGTTTTACTCAACAAGCTCTGCACAGAGGAATTCAAATTTTTAATGCTGGAAATAAGAGGGTTACGGCTTTATTTTTATGTACAGCATATCAAGCAGACCGAGAGTTTTCTTTTATAAGATGGGGGACAAAGTGGAATAAATAAAGAAAAAGTCCAACGTCCCAGGCGTGGGACGTCCTAAGCAGAGGGAGCATAGAACACTGTCTTATGCACTTTTACATGTATATGTATGTGATTCCAGAATAGCCCAGCTGTATATCACTGCCTTTATCCCAGCAGTACCAGTAAGTGCTGACTCCTCCACGTGGCCCAATACCAGGAGCTTTAGCTGAACTTGTCTATTTCTGTTTATAGGCCATGTATCTCCAGCATCTGCAGGTCTCCTATTTACAGAACCAGGTGTACCACTCTAACCTAAAAAAAACTATAACAACAACAAAAAAACATTACATTTCTTCAAATATCTGCAGCATTTCAATGTCATCTTAATATTTGCTCTATACACAGTGTAACTAAATTGTATAACTTTTTCAGGTTATCATCCTGCCTCAAATGTTCACTGCAGTTGCAGCAAACATAGCAAATGTGGTAACTAACTATATTCTTGTGCACTGGCTGGAGCTGGGCATCAGGTTAGAGAACATTCAAATAAACAGTTACAGAGATGTGACTTAATATTTAGACCTTTCTGTCCACAGTGGTTCTGTTGCCGCCCACACCTTGTGTTATTTCTATTCCTGTGGGTTCCTCTTTATTTATATTCGGTGGAAGAATCTGCATGCTGGGACGTGGGGAGGTGAGGCCGTTGTAGAATTTGCCTCATGCAAAATAGTCATATTGCTCCCCCTACAGGCTGGTCTATGGAAGCACTGCAGGAGTGGGGCTCTTTCATGAAACTGGCCATTGCCAGTGCAGTGATGAAGTGTGCAGAGTGGTGGGTTTATGAGTGTGGAGGGTTCTTTGCAGGTACCAGACATGTAATCATATTGGAAAAACTGTATTATTTTTATGATTTCAATTTTCAATATTTTATTTAGGAATGCAGAGTGAAGACGAGCTGGCCGCCCAGCACGGACTTGTGATGATAGCATTCATAACATACATGGTAGCTTTTACCTTACCTGAACTTAACTGAACTTGCAACATGTGTATAACTTTACATGAGACTTTTTAGTTTCCTATGGGAATACAAGTGGCCGCCTGTGCTCGTGTTGGCAACGCACTTGGAGCAGGAAACACTTCAAGAGCCAGACTGACAATGAAAGTCTCCTTTGGACTTGCAGGTCAGGTCTAGTTATTGTTAAAGCTGGTTATCAAGCAACCCACAACTCTTGTTCTCCTCTACCCCTTTTTGCAGTTAGCTTTGCCATAGTTCAAGGTGCTGTGCTGGGCTCCATTAAACATGTGATTGGATACATATTTACCAATGATGAGTAAGTAGCAATAAATACATTTTAAATGTTAATGTTCAAATGTGTAGGCCTACATCATGTTTTTCATCTGTAAAAAAACCCTTCAGAAAAATTGTGAACCTAATCTCGCATATGATGAATGCCTACTGTTTCCTACAGTTTTTTGATGGCCTTGTGGTGAGTTGTTGTTTAGATGCACTTCTTAGATGGTGATGAGCTGGGGGATATTTTGTTGATTACATGCTGTCCACAGTGTGTGTCGACCGGCATCTTTGTGGGAACAGGGAAACAGAAGATTCCAGCTGTGGCGAACATTATTGGATACTATGGCATTGGACTCTCAATGGGACTGGTGCTGATGTTTGTAGCAAAACTAAATACATTAGGTAATGTATAATTGTTTCATTTAGTTGTTACTAAGGGCTCTTTGAGTTACTGCTGCTGAATTTAATATGTGATAATGTCAGACTTGTTATAGCCTATATATAGCCTTATAGCCAAAATTCCCTTCCCCCTTTGGAAAAGTTTCAAAGATGTAATCTAGAAAAAAAATTTTTTAAACATCTTTATTTTGAAAATTGTCCATATGTATAACTTTGAAACTTTTTCTACAAATACCTAACTAACCCAACAACACTGAAGATTCTCTCTGTGTACTGCAGCTTTGAGCCACTGCCACTGCCTTTCGTGTGTTACTTGATTGACTTTATGGAATGGGTGTTTGGAGTGTGGAGGCCAATCCTAACTGATTTGTCACTAATCGAAGCTTTTTGGATGAATGTGAACATACAATGAATCATGGAGAGGCTGAAGGCCCAGAACCACCACCATCCTTTAGTCTTTTTTAGATAAGAGAAGAGAAGAGAACCTTTATTTGTCCCACAATGGGGAAATTCCAGTGCGATATGTAGAAAAAGATTCACTTGTAGTCATCTGGACTACATCTGAACTAAATTTCGACTCTCATCCAAGAGTCATTCTCAATCTGTGAAACAAGTCTGAGAACTCCTGTTTATATCCTACTCTGTGAAAGCCCTGCCCACAGGGCGGGACCTTCTGATAATGGCCCATTGAAACTTAACTATGATGGGCCTATTGTTCCCTGACTTTTGGCTCCCTCACCTTGAGTGCCTGTTTAGCATCTGAATGCCCCGGGCGTCTCCAGGGTTTCAGCAGACCATTATAAACAACTGGAAGGTTGAATCTTAAACCTCCATTACGATTTAAGGAAGGATTCTCTTTTTTAACAAAGATTGCCTCCTTAACTCCTCTTCAAACCATCTTTTCTCCCTGCTCAGAATCTCCACCTCACTGTCTTCAATAGAGTGGTTTGTGGCTTTAAGATGAAGATGCACGGGGCTCTGGGGTCCTGAGCTCGCGTGTCTTCTGTGCTGATAAAGCCTCTTGTGAAGTGGCTGTTTAGTCTCCCTTATGTACCGCTCTTTACAACTTTCTTCACTGCATTGGATAGAATACACTACATTGCTCTGTTTTTGTGTCGGCATCTTGTCCTTAGGGTGAACCAGTTTTTGTCTTAACGTGTTGCCTGGTTTGAAATAAACAGGGACTTTGTGTTATCTAAAAATTCTTTGCAGTTTTTCTGACAGTCCCGAGACATAAGGGATAGAGACACTCTTTCTTCTTGGTTCTGTTTCCCTTTTGTCCCTCTTGTCCAGAACCAAGGATATAAACATGAGTTCTCAGACTTGTTTCACGGATTGAGAATGAGTCGGTCGAAATGTATCGTTTTTCTAAAACAGAGTCCAGATGACTACAACTGAATCTTTTTCTACAATGGAACACTCCTGGACGAATGGGGGATTACTCCAGTGAGATATCTTTTGACATATCTTGCATCCTCCAGATGTGAATAAAAAATAATGTAAAAGGCTTTGATAGTAAAATGTGATATAATCCAACTACTCCAGTTTATTTGGTAGATGAATAGATTAATTATTTAATCAGTGACTATAACTCTACACAGGATTTTGGCTGGGACTGTTAATCTGTGTATTTTTGCAATCCACCTTCTTCATCGTCATCATTGTCTTTAAACTGGACTGGAAGGCAATAACTGATGAGGTAAACTTTTGTCTAAATTAAGTTATGACTTGAGTCTTTGCTTTGTTTACAAGACTTTACTGGGGCAATTGACGTAATGTTTTGGGTTATGTTGTTACAGGCTGTAAAACGAGCACACAAGACAAAAAGCCTGGCATTATTGAATGAAAAATTGCCAGAAGAAAATATGAGTAATGACACTGTACAGACATCTGGAACTGAAAATGTAAGTCACTTATTATATTATTTAGTGTAAGGTTATTTTCAAATCTGAAGGACATGAACGTATTATGACTTGCATATTCTGTAGTGTTTAAAATAGTGAAAACAATTAACTTTACCTTATTCCTCCTTTGTATTATTCTAGACAGAGGTATGTGGCAAAATGTTACTGCAGAATGTATTTATTTTTGGGAACACCAAATCAGATATCAAATACGTTACAGTGTGTTCAAGTAATGTTATCATCAAATACCTTTTTTTTTTTACTATCAACTCAAAGTGTTATAATATAATTCTATTGAAATAACAGTACTCTTACTCTTAGTAAAGGTTTTGGTTCCTTTTCCTACTGTGAGTAAATCTACAAAGGACAAAAGCTTTATGTTTGAAATATGATGATTCGAACATTTTGTATTTCTTGCACATTGGGGTTTTTTTTTCATTTTTGTGTCTATCCTTTGAAAATATCTGATCTTGTGTATGATTTCATGTTTTGTTCTACTACAAATTATAAATCAGATGTTACGTGCAGACATTTACTCTTACAGTTACGCTTACTTGAGTAATAGTTTCCCCAAATACTTACTTTACTTGAGTCATTTCTCGGACCAATACTTTGTACTTCTACTTGAGTAATATTATTTTGAAGTTACTTTACTCTTAATTGAGTACTATTTTTGGCTACACCACCCACCTCTGTGACTTTGATGTCACTTGTAATTTTTTCTATTCTTTAAAAGGTCAAGTGCAAGTGATGTTTTGCATTAATCATTTGTGCTATTTTCTCTCCCAGACGGTGGATGGCTACAAAGCTCCGTGCCCAGGAAGTGATGAGGCAGTGAAGCAGATCCAGTGTGGGCGTTATGGGGCAGGAGATGTTCTGTCTTCCGCTCAGCTGCTGCTCAGGCGTGGACTCGTCGCACTGGGAGCTGTGGCTGTACTGGCTCTGGGCGTTTCAGTGCACTTCCTGGTTCCTCTCCCTGAATCACAGTCCTCACTGATTAATGCTACTTTGAAGTTGACCAACACAACAAACGCCTCCACTTTGCTGTTCCCAACCTAACTTATACTTAAATTAAATGGTAATGCTTGTTCTATTTCAGAGTGAACCAAGTACATTATAAATACACTTGCTAAAAATGCTTGTTATTTTCACAAGATCTGCAAAACGAAGCATGAAAAGAAACATACCGGTAGAAGCATGACCTCGTCTTAGGTTCACAAATGTGATAAACCTAATGATGATTTTGTAATAAACCTAATGATGATGATGATAATGATGATGACGAATATAAACATCATCAGGCATCGTTTGCTATTTCAATGTAATATCCATAATTATGTAATTGGATGTATGACTTTTCTTAGTTTAGATATAATTTAGTTTTTTCAGCAAAACAATATGAACTTTGTGTGTCGATCTGAACTTTTTGTGTCACAATAGATAACAGAACAATTTTGTCTGTTTCTTTGTGATTTGATTTTGAGGCTGTGTTTTCCCACAAGAATGTTCTATTTTACTTTCAATAAAAACTGACCTCAAAACAGGGATCACCCAAAAAGTCTGCTTTGATTGAACTGGTCTCTCACAGTCTTTGTTGTTTTGGCTGCTTTCCAAGGCAGCTGTCACTACATTCTATTACCACAACTATCCCATCTGCCTTCAACAAGTACAAAAACTGACTAATCTTTCCTGCAGCCCATTGGTGACATCTTTTGCAGTGAACATGGAAGAGACTTTGTGCCATAGGATTGCACTGGCCTATAGAGAAGAACTGTCCCATATCATTACAATGACGGGGCCACTGGTAAGGACCCTACGTTTAGTAAAAAAATTAAATCAACAAACTGAATTGAGCGTGACAAATTTATTGTAGCTGTTCTCTCGAATCTTCAACTACCTTCTGCCCTTTGTGGTGACCATGTTCTGTGGACGGCTGGGAAATGAGGTGATGGCTGGATATGGATTGGCTTCTGCAGTAAGTACACATATAGTATTGTATTGCCTATGAAAAGAGTTAGTTGTGTATTTTAGATAATAATTCAATAATTCATGTTTTCGTTTGTCCTTTCCTCTAGACAATTAATGTTACCACAGCAGCAACAGGATTTGGTCTAGCAATGGCTTGTGATACACTGGTATCTCAGGTTTGAAATATATATAATAATTACAGTATAACATCTATCTGATTGTTTTCTAACATATTTATGATTCTCAAGACTTTTGGAGGTAAAAACCTGTTGCGTGTTGGATTAATTCTGCAGAGGGGCATTCTCATCTTGCTGCTGTTCTGTTTGCCCTGCTGGGCACTTCTCATCAATGCACAAGCCATTCTGCTCTGTCTGGGACAGGACCCCGAGGTCACCAGGTAACAAGGTCCTCTAAGCAGAAACAAACAATTGCTAAACTGTCATGGTTTTTATGGCTACTCTCTGTATAGTGTTCAAATGCGCCTGCATAGTGGTAAATATGTAGTTATCTTGATTCTGATGACCTCTCCAGATGTGAATAGAATACAATACAACTAAATGGTGTATGGGAACCTATTATACACACTGGATGTGTCAGAAAAATCATTTATATGGAAGGTTTCTTGTTGCAGAATTGCGCAGCTGTATATAACATACTACCTTCCAGCTGTACCTGTAAGTATTTGATCCACAAGACTGTATTTTCCTCGTAAATTATTTAATAGATTTACAATTGAGAGTTTAACGTCCATGTGCCAAACAAATAATTTATTATGTCTATTTTGACTGACCTCGTCTCACTGCCACCTTCTCTTTGCTCATCAGGCAATGTTTCTACACCACCTTCAAGTGTCTTACCTGCAGAACCAGGTGCAAGTCTCAGAACAAATCATTTGTAAAGAGTTCTTCTGTCAATGTCTGTTAAAAAGAAGTTGAATTTGAAATGACTTGTTGATTCTAGCTGTTAGTGTTTGTTTATATATAGGGTATAACAATGCCTCAAGTATATACTGCGCTGATGGCAAATATTGCTAATGTTGGAACTAACTACATCCTCCTGTACTGGCTGGACCTGGGGGTGAGGTGAGAATGCATAACACATACCTTTTTTGTCACTTATTTTGTCGGTTATACTTTTGACCATGTGTTTCTGCAGTGGGTCAGCGGCGTCCAACACGCTGTCTCAGATTTACATATGTGTCTTTCTATTTGCTTACATTCGATGGAAAAAGCTCTATACAGCAACATGGGAAGGTAGGTACCAATTTTCATCAGATATCTCTTTGTCAATGCTTTTTCCCTTTGTGTCTGGCTCCACCTACAGGTTGGTCTGTGGAATCACTGCAAGAGTGGGGGTCCTACATGAAACTGGCCATTCCCACCACCATGATGAAGTGTTTTGAGTGGTGGGTTTATGAGATAGGAGGATTTCTTGCAGGTAATAGTACTGCTTTCTGCATGTATTTGTAGTAGAAATATCTATATACAAAAAAGTTGAGTTAAAAATTCACAATGTTCAGGAATGTTGAGTGAGAACGAGCTGGCTGCCCAACATGCTGTTATGATGGTGACATTAATTACATACATGGTAAGGAATTACTTCAACAATAACATTGCTGATTATTAATTGTATTATTTATTTTAAAAATATAAATGTTCCCAGTTTCCTCTGGGTGTTCAGGCTGCAGCCTGTGCTCGTGTTGGAAATGCTCTTGGAGCAGGGGACACCTCTAGGGCCATTCTCGCCTGTAAAATCTCCCTCACACTTGCAGGTTGAGCTGAGACTATTGGACATTTTAGTGATTGCATGATGTACTTACTTATTATGTATTTTCATTGCAGCAAGCATTGCCTTGATTGAGGGTGTTGTACTTGGCTCTGCTAAAAATGTGATTGGCTATATCTTTACCTCAGACAAGTAAGTGTGTGTTCAACTCAAATTAAGGTTCCAATGGTTCAGGAGGTTAAGTAATTATTAGATATTGAACCAGAGGTCAGTTTATACTGCTGATGTATATTTTAGAACAACCCTTTCCACCCATTTATTAAATTGTATTTTTACGTGAGTATTAGAAGTTTATATCTTTTGTGTCTTTCAGAAAGATTATAGATCTGGTCGCTCATTTGATGAATGTGTACTGTTTTCTACAGTTCTTTGATGGTTTGGTGGTAAATGCTTGACTTTTCCTTTGGCACATATAATGTATGGACTAACTGGTGGATATTGAAAACCTGTTATTGTCTCCCAGTGTGTCTGCACGGGCATCTTTGTAGGCACAGGGAAACAGAAGATCCCAGCTGTGGCTAACCTCATTGGATATTATGGCATTGGACTATCTCTCAGTGTGACATTTATATTTGTGGCAAAAATGAGGATATTTGGTGAGTAAAGTATTCAAACTAAACATTACACACAAGATGAAAGTGAAGTAGTAACAAACCAGCCTTTTTTCTGTCCACAGGTTTTTGGTTGGGCCTGCTAATTTGCGTCATTGTGCAGTCCACTTTCTTTATTGTTGTCATTTTCAAGTTGAACTGGAAGAGAATGACAGAAGAGGTAAATTAAGACTGTCTTAGTAGCACTGATGAGATTCCATGCACTGTGTAAATACATTGTTTTGTTATGTTGTAGGCTGTAAAACGAGCCCATAAGAACAATGATGTAGACCTATCACAAACTGTAGGTTTGTTACTGTGCTTGATGTAGAAATCATTTGTATCAACAACACATTAGTATCTTGTATATTTGTATTTCAGCTGCCTGAAGCCCACACACCTGAGTGCGCTGATAGACTCTCCTCGTCTCAGCTCATCGTCAGAAGAGGATTCACTGTGTTATCTGCGGCTGGACTTTTTGCTCTGGGAATAACAATACACTTGGTTGTGCCTTTGCCAGATGCATATAAGATTTCTTTATATTGGCTCAATAGCACGCATTACTCTAGCAATATTTCAACTTTAACTGTTCAAAATTACACAAAATAAAGTCAACAGTAATTTTTAATTACAATTTTAATCTGATAAGCACAAATCTTGAACTTGGATTGCATCGGTCATCAGTGATACATTTAGCATATTTCCTTCCTCTTGTTTGCATTGCAACCTCAGAATCAACAATCGACACAAAACTAAAGTAAATCACATTATCAGCAAATATATAGCGATTCCCACAGCCAGGATGAAGAGCATGGCTGCCAGAGTCAGGCCTCTGCGCAACACCAGAGTTCTGTGTGGAAGCTCCTCTGGTCCACAGCCGTCTGCGGCTGAAGGCTCTGTGTCAATCAGCTCCACCAGGCCAGGTGCTGCATCATCGCTCAGCACAACTGGAAAACAGTATGTTAATATAATGAAGGCAATGCTAAACTTTTGTGTTCAGTTACTTAGACAGAAAAATGTAACATGCAAATGTGTGTCTCAATAAGAAAAATCCTTATTCGCTATGTTAAGCCTGCCCGATTCTACAGAGATTGTGCTCTTAAATACAGCTGTTCTTTTTTCCTGCCCGGGCCAGGGGCAAGCCGATTTACAATATGTCGCACTGTACTGTACAGCAGTTCAAAGTACAATACAAACTTCATTGACCTCTATAGTCATGACAAATGTGTGCTAAACAACACGTTAGTGCTATTATCTGACATCTTCTCTACAATAAACAGTTTATTCATTCAACATACGTTTCATCCTGCCCTTCTAATTACAGATATCTGTGATCCAGTATGGCTGGACAACAAACATAAAATATATTTTTAAGAAAACTTTACATGTACCTTCAGCATTTTCACTGACTCCAGCTCGAATCTTAGCCTTCAAGACAGTGCTCAAATATAAAACACAGTTATACAAACGCTGGATCAATGGACATATAAAAATGGCTATAATGATCTATTATTAAAACATGTACCTCTGCTGTTGCCTTTTCCCAATTCATGGTAACCATGTAGATGACCAGGAATGAACATTGTAGAAACACACAGATAAACAAACCTGTCCAAAGACCTGCAAAGCACGTTACACTTAATGCTTGTACTTGAGCATGCAAACAATACTGGGCTAAATAACAGCACCAAGAGGTTTGCACGAATTGCTCTGACCACAACATGCACCTAAAAGGCAAAAATACCAGGAACGTAAAAACAAGTCTGCAGTAAATCTTACCTTGTATTCCTTGTTTGGCTGCGAACATGAGTGGCACTCCAATGGGGAACCCAATCCCATAATATCCCACAAAGTAGCACACAGCCCCAATTTTCTGTTTACCTGCTCCTCTGATGATGCTCCCACAAGAAACCTAGTCATGCAAACAGCCAGGAGGTAATAAACATGGATTACGTACATGATGAGAAGTATTTACTTTACTCTTTAGCCCAGATGCTTACTGAGGTTGCATCTAGAAGAATAAATGGGGCATAAAAGGTTACAATATCAGAAACCCGTGCCCTGATTTGTCTGCAAGAAAACAAAAGATTTAGTTGAACAGAAAAACATGCATTGTGATTGTATTTTGTTGCAACTTCAAGTTACGTAAAAGTGATTCAGTTAATAATTGTCTCACCATGACCTTAGATACACTACACATTCATTAGCTGTTTATGCCTTCTGAGGAATGTCAATATTTGAAACTCACTCATCATATGTAAAAATGTAGGAGATGTGATCCTTGAGGCTTCCTATAAGTATGGCCAAGCAAACAGACACTGATCCTGTGGGAAAATATGTCACCCTTCACATAATTTGTGCTTATTATTGTCACACATTACATTATATACAGTTAAATGTTACTCTGGTATGTTAATGACAGGTTGCTAGATCCATTTAACTTTTTTGAAGTTCTCCAATGCATTTTTCTTGACCCTTACCTGAGCAGAACATTGTGATTTTGGCGCACAACTTTGCTTGGTCTGTATTTCCCGCTCCCAATGCATTTCCAACTCTTACACTCCCAGCCACACTAAATCCCATGGGAAACTAGAAATCATTTGGACATCAAGAAATATCTTTCTTCTCATTTGTGAATGCTGTAAAAATTGTATTTGTCCGGTCACCATGTATGCAATATTAGCCAGCTGGTAGACAACTGACTGAGCTCCCAACTCCACTTCACTTATTAGACCTGAATAACAGAGATTGTGTTTATGTCAAATAGGTTAATGCCATTTTGTATTAGACTATACATTGTGAAGAAACCTGCTAAAAAGCTGCCGATCTCATATGTCCACCATTCAACACACAACATGACCATACTGGGGATGGCCAAGTGAAGGTATGAACCCCAATCCTTTAAGCAATCTCTTGACCATCCTGAGCATAGAGACATTCTAATTAGGGCAGCACCATTTTGAATAATTTTGCTACGTAAGCATAATATAACAATTGTGATATGACTAACCATGCAGTGTGTTATGTTGACTTCACCTTTCCATGTAGCCTTATGAAGACCTTTAAAGATAATATAGACCCAAAGAATTCCAACCATAGCAAACTCAGACAGACAACTTGCAATAGCTGAGCCTCTGTAATATCGAGGTGATAAAAAGAATGTAAGTGTGAGTTGGGCCAGAGACAGAAACCTTATTTATTTCATACTCACGTTACTCCCAGGTTCAGAACAAAGATGACAATATAATTCATGAAAGCATTAAGGATATTGGCTATAAGTCCAGAGATAACTTGAGGCCATAGGATTCCCTAAAATGTAAGAGATTACTGCTATTTCAAATAAGTGTACTTGCCAATAATATACCAAATACTATAAACCAGACATTGGCCAGTCCCCCCAATAAAACATTGTGATGACTTGTTTTCCCCCTTGCTAAAACATGTAATACTCAAGAAAGAATAGACTTACCTGGCTTTGCAAATATCTTATTTGAAGAGAAAACATAAATGTTGCCTAAAAGGACACAGACAAATGAGTCTCAAATCTATTTTTTGGCAAAACAATGATAATAATGATAATGATAATGATAATCAGAATCATAATCATAATCATAATCATAATGATAATCATAATCATAATCATAATAAAACCACATACAGGAAGGGCTGGCATGAAGATCTTCACATACATTTGAGCCAACCTGAGATGTGAGGACAGAGGATCAATGCAATAGCTGTCTAACCAAAACAAAACACGAAATGGGAACCAGATCTGACCTGGCAACCTCGGGTTCCTGCCTCACGGCCAGCAGGATGGGCTCAGTGTTAATCAGAATAGCCCAGCAGGGAAAACACGCCAGTAATAAAATGAGTATGGCTCGTTGAAGAATCACCCCAATTCTGAAGTGATTCCCCCCTCCAAAGGTCTAAACGCAGAGACATCATTTAGGGGCATTGTCAAGGGTAATAATAATAATAACAACAATAATAATGATAATAATAATAATAATAATATTGAAAAAATGAGGTGATATAAACCTGTGAAATCAGAGTGTCACATGCTGAGGCTAAACCAACACCAATGGATATACCTGTAACATTAACGACCTGTGAGGAAGAAGACAATTACAGAAGATTTTCAAATAATTATTCTCATGACGACATCATCTGGCTACTTACTGATATGGCCAGAGATACAGCTGCCAACTCTACTCTGCCCAGGTGACCACAGAAAATAGTACTCACAAAATTCACTAAAAATGACATAATCTGGGACAGAAACTACATAGAAAAGCAGCAATCAAATCAAACATTATTTAATCACTATATATCTATAATGCATCAGACATACTTACCACAGGTACAGCCATTTTAACTAATTCACCTGTTTCGGTCTTAAAACCAATTGGAAGAAAACAGCGAATACAACAGTCCCTCCATGAACTGAATGATAAGTTTTGAGTCATTTTTGCTGTGATTCTGGGGTTTTAATGACACGGCACAATACGTTGCTTTAGCAGAGCCTGGTGGCGTGTGCGTCACTTCCTTTGGACAGGTAAAAGATGAACGTTTAAAGCCGCGTGGGGTCATGAGGACTTTGATAAGATAAGCGGTAGGCGGGCTTGTTTGTTGTAAAGTTTACTTCTCTGTTATGTTATAGCTCATATTGTTGTGGGAAGTTGGAATCATTGTGTAGCTCATATTAAAATAGATCCATGAGTCCAGCATGTTGGGTTAGGCCTATGATACCGAGTTAAGAGTTTGCTAAATTATTATTATTAAACAACATCCAAAACAGCACATAGACAGCAGTTCAAGAGGACCCAAAATGTCATAATTGGAACTAAATACAAAAAAGAATAAATGTTGAATCCTATTTAATTCAATAATTCACATTTTGTTATGTTACAGCCTTATTCCAACATTGATTAAATTCATTATTTGCCCCAAATTCTACAAACAATACCCCATAATGACAATGTGGAATAAGGTTGTTTGATCTATGCATGGTCAGTGCCATGACACATTTGTCACACATAGAACCTGTGTGAAGGGCAGGAGCCAACAACTCAGTTTGACTAACTCTAATTCATGTAGCCTGTCTCTTTTACATTTTCACAATTACATAGCATTTTTCCTTTTTTATTAATGACATGCAGTTATCCAGTTGATCTGTGGGACCTTATATAGACAGGTGTGTGCTTTTCCAAATCATGTCCAATCAACTGAATTCACCACAGATGGACTCCAATCAAGTTGTCGTAGAAATAAATAAACGAGGGGGGAAAAAACATACTAATAATCTGACTCTGTATAACCTAAATAGATTATTCCTACCGCCACCTACAGGAATCAGACGTCAATAACATAAAATATATAAATTATAAAAGAGGTTCTAGGCCTTTCTTTATTAGACTAGTCTGTAGGCATTGAGGTTAAGAATCAGAAGATTGGAAGTCCTAAGTCATGCTGCAGTTTTTGACTCGATTAATGGGTCTACTGATCTATCAAACTGCAATCTGAAGAACCCAAACACCACCGCCACCTGCTGGAACAACAGAAACCTCCAAGAGGTTTCATCAGAATGCACCTCTACCAAAATCAGAAAACATATATACATACACATACATACTTACACATACATACTGTTGTGGAGTGTCTATTGAAAGACTTAAAGAATAAAAAGGAAAACTTGTCTTTAGTCCAATCACTGAATATTTATTTAATTTACAAGTGCACACAAGTAAAAACAAGTCTGTCCCTCCCAGAGTCCTGTCCGTCCCAGAAACAGGAAACATACATAGAAATATAGTATTGATTTATTTTATTTATGTGTTACCTACTACTACTACTACTACTACTACTACTACTACTACTACTGCTACTACTACTACTACTACTACTGCTACTACTACTACTACTACTGCTGCTACTACTACTACTACTGCTACTACTACTACTACTGCTACTACTGCTACTACTGCTACTACTGCTACTACTGCTACTACTGCTACTACTGCTACTACTACTACTTCTGTGTGGAGTTTGTATGTTCTTGCTGTGTCTGCGAAGGTTTCCTCCGGGTACTCCGATTTCCCCTACCACCAAAAATATGTACAATAAACTACTAGTGTTCTTTCACATACATAAACATCTCCACAATATACAACAAGTCTCCAGTGATTGTCATGCAAACATACCGTGTGAGACATGATAAGGATTCGCAAACGACATTTCACATTATGCCAATCACAAAAAAGGAGATAAATAAATGTGCCTTGTGACATTTAGAGTATGTAGTCAATCCAAATAGACCTATGTTTCACATTGTAAGGGAAGTTGAGTCTTGCATCCTTAGGGAGAGTTTCAAAGATCATTGCCTTTAGGGTTTCAGGGCTGGCATGTCCTTTATTTTTGTACAGTTTAGCCATGGGTTAGTTTTGTGTTCTTATAACATACTTATGTTTCAGGTGTGCAATAATTACATACTCTAGTTATTTTTGGGTGATTGTACTTTTTTTGAATAGATTTTAATGTGTAGTTGTAATTGAGAATAGATGTTATTTATTTTTATACGCGAATATACTTTGGCAATGTTATTTGCACTTGTACTTGAGATTGAGTGAATCTTTAGCCAAGTAACTGTACTTTTACGTTAAAACTAATGTTCAGTACTCTCTCCACCACTGTCAGGTTCAGCCAAACGGTCATGGAATCATCACTTGGTCCTCCCCACATAAATGTAGGCCTATGGCTTGTGAGTGACCATTATGGCTGGATCATGTAAAACATATATAGCCTCTACAACACTCTTACATCAAGCTGACTCCAGCTTGAATCTTGGCCTGCAAAATAATGCTCAAACAAAATACATGATGATGGCCTGGAGTGAACATTGTAGAAACACACAGATAAACACAACAGACCTGCAAAACACATAACATGCTTTTACTTGAGCATGCAAACTACATTGGGCTTAATAACAGCACCAAGGGGTTTGCATGAATGCACCAAAAATACACAACAACCTGGAACATAAAAACAAGTCTGCAGTAAATCTTGATTCTCTGTGCTCCTTTGATGATGCTCTAACAAGCAACCTAGTCATGCAAGCAGCCAGGAAGACGTACTGGTCACATGGTCATGATAAAGCTGTCATTTTTACTTATTGTACTCTTTAAAGACACTGGTTGTTAGTAAAATTCATAAGAGAATACATGGGACAGAAAATTGTGTACAATCAGAAACCCTTTTCCTGAAAAACATGTCCTTGTTCATTTCTGTATCTAAAATCTAAAAATAATTAATATATCTTCCAAAATCTAGATTCTAGAATAACACGCTTATTAAAATACATGTTGAATGCAGTTAATGATTGTTATCATTGACAGAGGTTCAGGAGCGGTACCACTCCTCCACTCTTTAACCACACCTCTAACTACCCAGAAGCCCTATTTTTACAGGCTCATCCCAGCCAATTCTAATCACTCTATTATTGTTGTAGTCGATGTCATCATCATCATCATCATCATCATCAACATCATCATTATCACCACCACAATCCTCAATAAATATTCCCTCATATTCCATTGTTGTGGTGTGGTCCTTGCCAGTGAATCTCACGCGTTACTCACTCCTTGTATGTGAAAACAATAGATGTGATGCTTGAAGCTTCCTACCAGCGAGACCAAGCAGGCATCTATGTCACCCTTCTCTTCCCATCAATGACAATGACAATGACTTGTGTGTAACTTTAAACAGTGTTCAGTAACGTTCAACAATAATTACATTTTCGTCGACCATAAGCTGCTAGTCCTCTGAATAAATGCTTGGGTGGGCCATGCTTTTCAGAGCCCGATCCCATATCAGATCTCAGAAGCTGCTGGGTCTGGTTAGTTGGATGGGAGACCACTGGGAAACCAGTGGGGCAGCTGTGGCGCTAGTGCAAACTGTCATTAGGTCCTTTTCTGTGCTTTTAAGGTTTACCCTTTTTGTCCAGATACTAAATGTAAACTGCCCGTTGTCATACCACAGGGTGTGCTGAGATCAACATTATGCTGTTACAATAGGACAGCTAATCTGTTATGATCCTAATCTATCAAGGCCTTTTACACATTTACTGGTGTTAACTGGTTTCTTTACTGTAGAGGTGGCATTCCACGCCCCCTGGTTAAGCGCCGCTATAAAAATTATTGTGTGTTTCCTGTTTTGACTTTACTTAGGATGCGACGTCGACAGGATTTGCTCTCTGGGAGGGACAGATTTGTTTTTTGTACTTGTGTGCACTTGTAAATTAAAGTAAATAATCATGATTGGACTAAAGACAAGTTTTTCCTTTTTATTCTTTAAGTCTTTCAATAGACACTCCACAACAGTATGTATGTGTAAGTATTTATGTGTATGTATATATGTTTTCTGATTTTGGTAGAGGTGCATTCTGATGGACACCTCTTGGAGGTTTCTGTTGTTCCAGCAGGTGGTGGTGGTGTTTAGGTTCTTCAGATTACAGTTTGATAGATCAGTAGACCCATTAATCGAAAACTGATTGGAAAAATTCAGCATGATATAGGACTTCCAATCTTCTGATTCTTAAATTCAATGCCTAGTCTAATAAAGAAAGGCCTAGAACCTCTTTTATAATTTATATATTTTTATGTTATTTTGAAGTCTGATTCCTGTAGGTGGCGGTAGGGATAATCTATTTAGTTTATACAGAGTCAGATTATTAGTAGTCATTTTCATTTCATTGACTAGCAAGACTATTGAGCTTTTTATTTTGTAGCCTTTATGGCCCTAGCCACTTGCAGGTTTAGTGATCCAGAAACATAGACTTGAACAGATAATTATGACTCTGAAACGACTGTGCCAATTCAAGAGCTCCTTGGCCTCTTCACGTCTGAGTAAATGATCGGTTTAGTCGTGCACAGAGAGAGGGAGACAGTTTTTGGGTTGAAGGCACACCTCTTATTACACCTGGAAATGCTAGTGTTACCTGAGTGATTGTGTGTCATTGATTTGTGGTACATACAGCGCCAGGAAATATTCTTTACTAAAACACCTGAATACATGGCACCTTGCTATTTCAGCAATTTGCCCCAGAAAATACACTTTTTTAAAATTACTTTTTTTTGTAGTAAAAGAATACAATAGAAGTACAATACAATGTTAAGTACAACAAAACGGCACAGAATCACTAACGGTGTTCAAGCAGGTCACCATCATCGATACATTCCATTTTTAGTGATGTTTTATGTTTTGTGGTTGGATATGACAATTTGGGGAAGATCCGCCGAGAACGGGGTGTCTAGAGAGGGTTCGCAGCGCATGGCAGTAATGTGCAAAGCTGAGGACGGATATTAGAGTGGAGAGCAGCGAACAGGAGTAAGAAGGAAGCGCAATGGCGGAGCAGACTGAGGGGGGGGTGTTTTCTGCTGGGAGTGGAAGAGGATAGAGGGAGTCTCGGGTTCGAGTATGAGGCGAGAATGGTAGATTGCTCTTCGTTGTATTAATGTCGAAAAATCTCATCAATACTTCCATTTGAATTCTCATTTTATGAGAATTTAAGTTCGTAGAAATATGTAAAGTTGACGATTTTATATCGTTAGTGTGATGCTCTTGTCAAGTGACGTCAGGACGCAAACGAATGGGCTTGGAAGAGTAAAGATTATTAAAGAAAAACTAAAAATATAAGAAAGAATCGCAACACTAGCAGTTTGGCCTCAGGCCGCGGTACAGGATAATGATTACGCGGTAACAGGGTGTTGTGACATGGACAGTGTGGGAAGTTGGCTTACGCTACCAAAAGCTCTCCGTGTGGCTCGTGTTGTAAATAGCACACAATAACTCTCAATGAAACGCTGGATTTCATCACAAAAGTTTGAAAGGTGAAGCGAGCACTGAAATTCGAGGGAAGAGATTATTGGTGACAAATAGTCAAGTTTGAGCACTCACCTGCGGTTTGGCTCCTTGACCGGTCAGTGTCCTAGACCCAAGTGCCTCAGGGGTTGAGCATCCGACGCAGGCTCCTCAACCAGTAGGATCATGGGGGCAATTGATCTGTTTGTGATGTCGTGTAAAAGGTTACATATATAAACTTCTTGATATCTTGTTGTGGGTTTTGTGTTCATTTTGTAACTTCGAGATACACAGCCAATTTTGACTAGGGAAGATTTAATATCGTGTAGGTGGTTTTTAATTTTTTGTTTTTTATTAGAAGGATTAGGGCCTTTTATACTTGCGCTATATCAACACGTGCAAACCTCAAAAGGCAATAAGCATTTACTGTCAATCATTTATGCATGCTGATTAAACAAGCGAAATGGAAAGTCAAAGACATGTTTATAGAGACTGTCTGTGTGTGGTGTAGCTATATGTAATGACATCAGGAGAAGCCTGGGCTCCGATCGCCATTGAGAATTAATGAACTCAGAAATGCGATCTTGTAGAGTAAGGGGTCTAAAAGGAATGAGAAGAGAAGGGCCGTTTTGTCTTGTCCCAGGATTATTTTGTCTTTTTAACGGATATAGGCCTCTGTCTGTGGCTTAATTGGCTGCTCAAATTGCAAACCGAAACTATTTCCAGAGACGGACTAAAGTCTCTATGCACCAGGAAGCGATGATTTTAACAATATCAGACAGGCTGCATATTGTCCTGGCCTGAGAAGAACGGATACAGGGAAGATAAAGGGGAGAAAAGTTATTGACCGAGCTGTACCTGGGGTTCTCCAACGAAGACATCAAATAATTTACCTGAAAGTCATTCATTAAGCCATTGAGGAGGTAGCTTAGGCTTTGGCGGGGAGAATGGCCTATGTCCGGAGGAACAGACAGGTGTGAGTCTGCTGTCAGAGGAGAGAGGTTGCATGAGGCTGGTGGTAGTAAGGAAGCGTGTAGGTGGCATGAGAGTTTCCCTTGGATAATGAAGTGGGTGGATAAGAGGCAGTAAGGAAAGAGAGTAAATGGCACTGTAATTACATAAGGCTTTTTCCACACGTGGGGAACAAGATCATAGTTATTTCAATATGCTCTTTGCCACCAACTGCTTGTTTATAACTCTTGCCTTTTTATATTGTCCAAAAATGCTGAGCTCAGAGTTTGGATCGGTTTTTCCCTCTAGTTCTAGTTTTTTCAAGCTATATTGATCTGTGCTGGCTTGTGTTTTAAAACGTTTTTGTGTGGTTAGATGCTTTATTGCATGTTTAAAATTGCTCCGGGCTGTAAAAGATGACCTTCTTTGAGCTTATAATGCGAGTGACGCCAAGCCCTGACCAGTTACCTTGACCATTGGCTGGGGGTATGGGCGATGGTGGTGGGAGGTGAGAAGCAGAAGGGGGGGGGAGGAGGGGAGGGGGGGGGGGAAGAAGGGGGGTGGGGACATCCACGGGGCGTGCATAGAGCGGATTGCAGTGTGGTCTTGTGGAGGGTGCATGGTATTAGGTGGTGGGGCTGTTGGGTAACACGGGTGTATTTTGAAGAATTATGATAATTACGATCGTAACACCCCCAGCTAATCAAACAGTATTGGGAGGTTGGAGGAGGACGGGGTTGTTTGTCTTGAAGTTGTAGGGCACGAGTCTGACAATACAATGTTTCATCAGATGCCACACTAAATTAAAACAGCAGCTTTATATTTCACTTTCATTCCCTCCCCAGAACTTGTGATGAAAATCAGACTAAATTGAGAAAAGGTGGTTTGATAAAGCACAAAACATAAAGTTTCTAATTATGTACATTTTTAAATGTATTGTAAAACAAAATTAATATCAGTTTATTCAGTAAACATGATTGATGTTGGTGTATTGTAAGGCCAGTGGTATTGTTTTTTTAATTCTATTAATACTATTTTTTTATAGATATCTGTTTTTCAACGTTTCAGATGATTGCTCAGAGAGCGAAACATGGGCTGATAAATAAATATCATGACATGAAGGGGTTTTACTACTTTGGTAGATTCATGAGTTTATGTGTGTTGTAAACAAAAATGGGAGCGAATTCATATTTGTGCAAACTATTTTGGTAGCTTTTGTTTAAATGTACTTTAAACTGCTGCAGACACATTTTTTGAATACATGAAATATTAAAGGTGCACTATGTCAACTTTGGAGTTATTTGATTGCTTTTCCTGTAATGTTCCAGCATGGCCAAGTTACAGATCAGATCTGTGGAGGCTGACTTAGCATGCATTAGAATGCATGTTCACATGTTTTTGTTTTTTTTTTGCTGAAAAACACCTATAATTGATCATATAAATGCAAGAAAGATACTGTTTAACGTTTAATGCTATGGTGGTTGGAAAATTCCAGGCAAAGTAATGATAGTCTCCTAGGAGAACAAGTATGGTGGTGAAACTTCACAAAAAAGTAGTGCACCTTATATATTCACTATCTCTGAGAATGGTCTTCAAAGGTATTTCATTGTGCATATTTGACTGTTTAAGGCTTGACAGTATCATAGGTACTTCTGAGTGCATGAATACACAGGTTGCAAAGCATTTAACAATGTCATTAGTCTTTCAATAACTATTGATGCATGCACAGTGTAGTCCCGGTAAAAGCCACAGAAACATCCACTTAATTCCTTTTCACACCACCACGTTTACATTGCAGACAGTGACAACAAAGACTTGCACACACACACACACACACACACACACACACACACACACACTCAATTATTGCACATTTATGTCTGTACTGTCCAGGAGCAGAGGCCACTGTATGACTGCTGTGAGCTGATGACAGGCTGGACTCAAGTCTCCATCAGGAACAGACTCATAATCCAGTGGCATTGGCCCAGGAGGGAAAAGTGTTCAGATCAAACATAGCCTTTCCCCAACTGTTAATGGCCAATGTTATACAAAGGATACCAATTATATTCATTACAAAACCTGTCTTGGCCTAAAGAAAAAACAAACAATGTTAGGTCATGTTTTGTCTGGCTCCAGTGTATTGGTTGTAGAAGTAAATAATCATTTAAAATAAATCCACAAACAGAAACTCACCATGTCAGCTACTTTGAGGTATCCATACGAGAAAACAATGGCATTTGGTGGTGTGGCCACAGGCAACATGAAAGCAAATGACGCACTGAGAGTACATGGCACCATGACGTACAACGGATTCATCCCAATGGATTGAGACTGAAACAATGACAAAGTTTGAGCAGTCAAAGACAGGGATGAACATGGCTTTACTACAAAATCCTGTAGTGGTTCATCTGGCCACTGTAATCACTGAGTCATAACTCAGACAGAACCATGTGTTCTTCAAACTCTTATTACATGCGTGTAATTAAGATTTAAAATCTGCAGACTCCAAGCTGAGTCATGACATCTAAAATAGAAAATCCTGTGTAAGGCAGAAACAAGGTCTGAAACAATGCTGTGTCACACTGGGGGTTTACAAGTGCTTACAAGTGTTTTATAATTGAATTTGTATTTAACATTTTATTTAACATTTTTTGTGCAAGAATTACAATGCAAAATTATGATCTCTAAAAGCTCAGCTCTAAAAGTGTCCCCAATCTTCTACATTCTTTTAAGGCTTAAGAATGTTAAGGCTTTAAGTTTCTGCATCCAACTGAACTATTCCCAACCTGCCCAGTGTCCATGCTTAGGCATTCCTCCTCACTGGATTGGCACTCTCTTGAGTACTTCACTACCAGGCACAGTGATGCCATTCTTTCACTGTTGGGAGGAGGGCAACAGTACATGCCACTGGGATGAATCGAAGTGTTTGGCAGACTGCAAATTGGAGGAGGGGCCCAGGGAAGGGGACCAAACACATTCTGCTTGAATGGTCCTTTAGAATGGTAACCATACAAGTTTGAAGCTAGACTTCAATATGGGAATAGTTAAGAATAACCAGCAAGGTAAGGCATGCTTACCTCACAGCAGCAACTTCAAACACTGTATAATTAGATGTGTTCTTTGTCTCATTCTCTGGACATCTTACCATTGAAGCCAGGACTGGCAGGAAGAGTGTGGCTGTAGCCACATTACTGGTGCACTCTGTAAATGTTGCAATCAACAGGCATAAGATGACTGCTATAGCCCAGGGAGGAATTGTTTGCAGAGGACTCATCTGGTCTCCCATCCATTTGGAAAGACCAGATTCCTGAAGATATAAAATTTGATTAAAACAAATATCAACCCATAAAATGTTAATCTATGGTCCAGGCAGTGTAATCACTTACTTCGCTACCCTTTGCCAGAGCAAACCCCCCTCCAAGAAGAAGGACAATACCCCATGGTAACTTCTTCTGGGCCACTTTCCAAGTCAGAAGTGGTGGAGTTTTCAGCACTATTAATCCAACATATTTATGTAAAATAATTTTGCATATATGCATTAAACATTCACAATTCTCATACGGTTGCTCACTTTGCTCACTGTCACTCCTCCATGAACTGAAGCCTGGAGGCTTGGATGGTAGAACAAAAAGGAGAACCGCAATGAAAATGGCCACTGTAGCATCTGTTACATACCTAATAACATAGATAGACATTAAGGAGTTTGTAAGATCAAAGATGATGATTAACTTTGTGTACACACTCTGCTTTAGAGTTGAAGATATCTGTTGCCCAGCCACTGACAAAACCTGGGTCCCTGGTGAACCACAACACCACCAGGAGAATGAAGAGACTCAAGACACTAATTTCTCCAAACGACATGGGCCCCAGAGACCGGTGCTCTTCTCGGATCACATTATAGGCAGCTATTTCTTTCTCTGTCTTCATAGCACCACATCCCCATGTCTTCCTGAAGCTGTGAATTCACAATTTTTGGAATTATATAATGCAGAGGTAAATGTCTACTCTATGTGGTGGGAATTACCTTTGAAACATAACTTACTTAAATCCCATGAAGACAAACTGTAACCACAGCCAGGCCAGTGTGAGCATGAGAATCATGTTGGGAAATGCAAAACCAAACCAAGAGGCAAAGTTGATCACATCCCCATTGTCAGGGAATAATCTGAAAGCACAAACAACAAAAATAATAAACACAAGCACAAACACTGAACAACCTACAAAACAGAGACCTACTGGTTCATCTGGCCCTTGAGCACCAGATTTGGACCAGTACCCGTCAAGGTGGCAGTGCCCCCGATGCTGGCAGCATAGCAGACACACAGAGTCATCCCTTTGCACATCTTTCTTCTCTCAGCAGCCTCCTTCTGTTTCGCTGCTTCTGCCTCAGCGTCCAGGAATGTTACAACAACAGCACCTACAGATGGGGACACTTATATATATAATTTTTCAAATTAGATAAACTGATGCTCCTTTGAATATTAACCTTGTTTATAATTATCTGTTAATCAAACATTTTTTGGACTGAGTCACGCAAATTAAATAATACATCAATAAAAAACACCTTGTGTCTCGCTCTGTTTCTCAGCCAGCTGTTTGTTGTCACTGTCCGATGTCTGGAGCTGCTGTTCTGAGCTTAGGATATGAGGCATTTGTGTTTCATTGTTGCTGAGTTGTTCCAATACAGCCTGGACGATAGGCACCATCATGGCTGTGGTCGCCGTGTTACTGATCCACATGGACAGGAAGGCAGTGACTCCCATAAAACCTAACATCAAACTGACACATGATAAGATTTTGAATACACAACTGTTTAGCTTTTTTAGTACTACCTTAAAAGCACAATCTTGCACAGCATAAAATCTTATCTGCTCTGCATTCTTTTTATCTGCGAGATAGACTATCATTGAGTAACAATTGCTTACAATGCCGGTCGGACACCTACAAAGAGTAGGACTCTGAGAGCGATGCGTTTGTGTAGATTCCAGTGCTCAACCGCCACTGCCACCATCAGGCCCCCAACAAACAGAAGGTTGGTGTCCTTCAGGTATTGCATACACACCTGGAACATGACCACACACAGTAAATGAGCAACTCTGAATATAAGGAATCTGGATATATTAATTGCCATTGTCAGTGAACAAAATTGACAAAAAAATTCACAACAATATCCAGTCAGTAAACAGTTTTGAACACTCACATCTTTTGACTTCATAATCCCAAACAGAGGAAAAAGGAGAGCTGGCAGCAGAGCAGTAATAGCCAGGGGCAGCACCTCTGTGCACCAGTATACTGCCATCAGCACAATCACATAGGCACATTCTGCCTCCTTTGAGACACACATTCAGAGAGCTGTTATAACACGGCCTTCATACAAAAACATTCAGAGGTGAAACCTTTGGGAAGCTAGAAAAATGCATTATGATTGTTCAAATGTAAAGATGAACACCTGCTCTTCAGGCGTCCTGTTTAAAGGAGTAAATGATTATCAGTTCAAGATGACCCAGCAGTATGTGTAAGAAATCTGGAGGGTTGATGGAGGAATCTCCACACAGAGGCCCAGTTTAGCCCGGGAGTCGAACCCGCGACCTTCTGGCTGTGACGCGCGAATGCGAGCCTCTCTCATCGTGCCGCCGTTATTATTTTTGCATACAGTAACTTGACTGCAGCTAGTCTCTGCTTGTCTCTCAAAAGTTGTGTAGAGTGCAGAGTAGTTGGTTCCTACGCTGGGCATGATCCTTAATATTAACAACAGCGAGTTTAAAAAAAAAAAAAAAAAAACAGATCAGTACTGCACTGGCGTCAGGCTGCACAGGAGACCCCAGGGGTCTAGTGCAACCGCAACAGGTGCAAAGCCCCCTTTACTAAACTTATACTTAAACTTGTGTGCAGAGAATTCTGTGGCGCATAATAATATTTACAAGTTGGATATGTACTTATTCTCAAATCATTATTATTTGCCGAGAAAGCTCAAAACCCAGGGAAAAAAACGTTCGTTCAGGTGGTGTACTTTACATACCGGTGTCCCGATCACCAATGGCAGAGGAAGAAACAGCACTGGAGTTAGGAAGAGGAGCAGCGGGTCCTTAATTGAACGCACATATCTGAGGATAGCCATGCTCATGAGAGTCAGCTTAACTCCATGGATCCCGCTTTTTGAGGCGAGATGGAGAAAGGCGGGGGCACGCAAAGTATGGAGACGAATCACAATGAAGGTAAGTGGACAAAGGCTGGGCATGCCTGGCCTCCTGTGCAGAAAGGACTTGTCTCCTCTGCAATAATACAATGCAATGATCCAATATTGACGCCACTTTTGACAATTATAAGTATGTTTCCCCCTCCCTTCCCATAGGTCTTCACACTTTTTTTCTTTTTTTTGAATATGCATCATTGATGTATGATATGCATATACTAGAAAGTAGAAATACTGTTATTTAAGGCCTATACTTTTCAGTTTGTGCAAAACGGATGATGCATTTTCCCATTTAGGCCATTGGTTAAATGTCCAGATAAACCAAAAGTTTATATGAGCAGATAAAATATATTTTAAGGTAGAACATTTTATTAAGCTGCGCTTTTGTCAGTATGGAAGCCTGAAAAACAAATCTTGCTTATCAATCATAGGTCTATGGTGTTATCAGGAAAGTGTAGAACAACTGACCGTACCCTTCCAAACTCTTATCTTAACTTCCTCCAATATAAATTATAATGTCTACTAAATATATCATCGTATAATGTTGTAATGCTGAAAACTATTAATGTACAAAATAGAATCATAAACAATAAATAGAAAAGAAATAGAAAATGTTTACACAAACAACATAAGCAAATAACATACAACCATAGATCTAACATTTTAAGCGAAATACAAGGACGACACCTACTGGAGAGTTTTAGGATAACGCAAAGTAGATTATGCTGAAAGAAACAATGGAAACAACTTTGAGCAATGAATTTAAAAAAATGAAACACTATGGATTATAAAAGCTGCTTATTAACAGAAGACAGCTCCTCATTCAGTCTAGGTTCAACCCTCAGGATTTGATCCAGGACCAGTCCATGGGCCAGTCCGTCAAAGTCACATGACACGGGTGTGCTGTCACGTGAGGTATGATAGCTGAAAACATGGCTCTGTGAAGCGCACAACAAAACACCAGAGTAGACTTTTATCTGACAAAGGCTCTTCACATACGAGATGAAGCGCGGTTATAGTATCACACCCCGTGCTCCGAAGTTATGAGGAACCATCTGAAATAAGATAGATAAAAACGGTGTTTTAACTTAGCCGGGCATTGTTAGCTCAGTGCTAAATTCAGCCTGCTACAAGTTTGACAAAAGGTAAGTTGATCACAACACTCGTCTTATAAAGTTAGAGAGTGATACGTTTTGAGATTCAGTCTTTGTAAACTATCCAAATGATTATTTCAGTTTTCATAATAATTTGCTACTTGATTTCCGTAGCGGTAGCTGCTTATGCTAACAGTTACACTTTTCCAACAAAACAAAAGTGTGAGTTAATCGAGCATTTCATATTATTTATTTGGGCAGCACAGCCTATCCACGCACGCAATTAAATTAGTTGATATGAGGGAAGCCTAATGCAATTCAAGGGTGTTATTTCATTAGAAAAACGACAGTGAATACAAGTAGGAGGCAATAAGAGCAAAGCTGATCTTATGAAGTGCTCATTTATTTTAACCCAGATGTTATGACCGAATGCTGCACTCAACACAAAGATCACATGGCAACTTAACGCAACATGCTTAAATTTGTATTATTAATTTGTGTTTCTTGTCCTAGATTTGGAAGTGAGTATTCCTCTAAGAGTGTATCATCATCTGAAATGAAGCTGTGAATGAAATACGACTTGCAGAGTGTCTGTGACCTGCACCAGTCACTATGGATTGGCTTATAGATGCTGTGGGAAAAGACATGGGCATTGACCAACATCAACTGGGGCCAGGGCCTCGGCCCGCAGAACTCACAGCCCTCGTGCCTACGCGCTGGGTGATGGGGCTCAGGGAGAGAAGGGTCTTCCGTTGTCCCCGCTTTAATAGCAGCAATGAGACAGAAGTTGCCTCTTATCTTCACTGTTGTCATGCAAAGTTGCCTTCTGGGTGGACTCGGGTTTGCATTCAAGGCCTGCGGAAAAGCAGACTGGACTATAGATTGGCGAGAGAGCCATGTTACAATCAAAATGAGCTCAACTCACAACATTCTTTTATCAAGACCATGCAATGTGTGTCCCAACATAATGTCAGGTAATGCCAATTTCCTGAATGTGATAATGTTACCTTAAAATTATGCAGAGTCCTATATGTTTATATTTCTTTGGTGATATTTGTATGAGAGAATATTTATGTTCTTAATCTATTAAGATATCTGGATTTAAATGTGTTCTCATTTTTTGCTTTATTTTTCAGAAACCTGTGGTATGAAGCGCATTGTAAACTTGTACAACCATATGCAGGAGCCTGCGAGCAGACACATGTTGCAGCTGTTGATGCCATACGTAATGCACTGCAAAAACTTTTCAATACCACGTTTGTCTCCTCTGACAATGTGTCACCATCCATGTCTCCAGCAAAAGAAAAAGACTATATGTCATCTTCTTGCTTTTCCAAATCTCAGTCAGATGGGCTTTGCCCAAACATTCTTCCCGTAGAGTGTCTTTTTGAGACTGCTGATATGCTTTATGTCATTCTACCTTACACTCAATATACTTTACATGACATTGTGTCCTTCAGCCCAGCCAAGCTGGCAAACAGTCATGCAAAAGTGTTGTTCATTCTCTACCAGATACTAATGGCCTTACAGGCATCCCATTCGGCTGGCTTGTCCTGTGGAGAGCTGTCTCTACAAGACATAGCAGTTGATGAGCAGCTTTGTAGCCGACTCAAACTTAGCATGGCTCACTATGAAAATCTCAGGACAGAAGAAAGTGAATCTGGTCTCACTGATCAACAAAATTCTACACTGCTTTTGAGCAGCACACTTGTACAAAATAACAAAACACTTTGTGAAGATTGCTTTGGTGAGCTTAAAACTTTGGTTTTAGACTGGGTTCATGGGAAAGTTAGCAACTTTCGTTACTTGATGGAACTTAACCGGTTAGCCGGCCGACGTTACGGAGATCCTAATTACCACCCTGTCCTTCCATGGGTGGTTGATTTTACAGTGCCATTTGGAAAATTCCGGGACCTTCGCAGATCAAAGTTTAGACTAAACAAGGGTGACAAGCAGCTGGACTTTACTTATGAGATGACTAAAGAGGCTTTGGCAGCAGTGGGCAATGGAGTACGGGGCGGGGTTGTAGGAGGAGACCTCAGTGGCTTACTTGCATCTGGTATTTCTGGACCGTCTGACCATCTTCACTTTCCTCATCACATCTCAGACGTGCTTTCAGACATAACCTATTATGTCTACAAAGCTCGGCAAACACCCAAATCTGTGTTGTGCAGTCATGTGCGATCTCAGTGGGAGCCGAACGAGTATCCAGCAAGCATGGAACGAATGCAGAGCTGGACCCCTGATGAATGCATTCCAGAGTTTTACACAGATCCTTCAATTTTTCGATCAATCCATCCTGACATGCCAGATCTGGACGTTCCCTCTTGGTGCAAATCTTATGAAGAATTTATTGAGGTTCACCGGCACCTTTTAGAAAGTAGAGAAGTGTCCCAACATTTGCATCATTGGATAGATCTCACATTTGGTTACAAATTGTCAGGAAAAGAAGCTGTCAAGGCCAAGAATGTGTGCCTGCACCTAGTTGACAACCACACAAATCTGACAACTTATGGTGTTGTACAGTTATTTGACCAGCCTCATCCGCCTCGCCTGTCCCCATCCCAATATGCCCCAGCAGAACCACCTTTTCTAGGCCCTGTCTCTCTAAATGTGCCTTCTCTTCCTCATTCTCACATTGGTTCAACAACAGACAGAATAGACGGACAGGTGCCAGAGACCACAGGGTGTGAGTCGTCTGGTTGGACTATGGTTGACAAAGAGGAAGAGCTGGAACAAGGAATGGAAGCCCTTGACTCATTAGCCTCTTCTGGCTCGACAGCAGCACTAACAAATGTTTGTACAACACCTGGGAAGCTAAGTACTGACCATTTATTTCTGGCCTCTCAGCCACCAGCAACTGATTTCCCTCCCAATTTAGGCCCAAACCTACGCAGCTCGATGGCAACTAAAGGAGGGCAAACTAACAAAAAGCATTGTGAGGGTGTTGGTCCCACAAATTTAGACGAAATTAAAATAACCCTTCCCGAAGGTTTCAACCCTTTGCAACCTCTGGAGGAGCTGGAGAAATTGAACAATTTCTTAGTTAAGTGTCTACATGCCAAAGTGCAGAATCCTCTAAATGGGGGCATCACTGAGAGAGACAATCTGCCCTCTAATACGCAGCTCTTCCAGCGGGACATGCAGGCCCTTGGAGTTACCATTGCTGAACTGTTTTATTCCTCAAAGCTCAGAGGGTTAAAACCAGACACTCCTCTTAGACAGCGATTTCAAGCTATCATGAAGCTATGCTCAGCTAGTCTACGTGACGTGCCACTGCCATTGCATTATGCTCTTGAGACGCTGCTGCTTATTGAAAAGCATTCTGTTGTGGAAAACCATACGCTACCTGATTTTCCACAACCACTGCTTTTCCATTATGCTGCAGTTAGAGATGGTCTCCCACCTCCAAACCCCTGGCAGTTACTGAATTCTGTTACCAGCCCTTTTCCCTTTCCACCGTATTTTGCTGCTCTGCATAATTTCATTTTTTCCTATCATACTAAAATGCAGCCTGTCTGTAATGTACAAGGAAGAGATATAGTCTTTCATCTTTGGCAGCGACTTGAACTCTTGCTCAGTGAGAATATCACAGCTGAAGGTCTTGAGATTTTATTGCCATTTATTCTCACCTTGATGCTTGAAGAGTCCACAGCAGTTTATGCAGCCTGGTACCTTTTTGAACCAATTTCAAAAGTACTTGGTCCCAGAAATGCAAACAAATATTTACTGAAGCCACTCATCAACATTTATGAGAACCCTCAGTGTCTGCGAGGACGTTTCTATCTTTATACAGACTGTTTCATTCTGCAGTTGATTGTGCGTCTTGGCCTTCAGGCTTTTCTGTCAAGCTTACTGCCTCACGTACTGCAGGTTATTACTGGCTTTGAATGCTGCAACATGGGCTCTAGTGGAGATGCATCTAAAGCAGGTGCCACGGGAAATGTGGAGGAGGAGGATGAGGACTTTGAGTCATCGTCAGGCTCTGTTTCAGCCACTGTGGTGGGAGTGAGTGCAGCTGGTGGAGCAGTGGGTGACAGTGGGATGGTGGACTACTCCTCTGGCATTAGTCTCAATGACCAAATGTTTCTGACAGAGGACTTCCAGAATGGCTTCTATGTAAGCAGTGGAGCAGGAGCAGGAAAACAACTCAACCAAAATGCTGTAGCCAAGGATCAGGATCAGGAGTCTCTGAGTGTGGGCAAACTTAGTGACAAAAGCAGCACAAGTGAACTATCACTGGGTGACGTCGACTCGATGAGGGATCGAGCCAGTCTGAAATCTGCAGACAGTAGTCAAGACCTCAAACAGGCAAGTGAAGGTGAAGAGGGAGCCGAGATGGAGGAAGAGGAAGTTACTGAGACAAATGATGGTAGTGAAGAGCCAAACGAACCCCCTAATTCAACACTAGAGCTAACTCTGTCTGAGAGTACAGAGGCCTCAGGAACCACCGTCACGACACTGCAGGATGACTTTGTGAATGGCATGGTACTGGATCAGAGAGAGAAAGGAATTGTGGAAGAGCAAGAAGAGGCTGACCATGACCCGTCAGAAAATTCAGAAGAGAGAGAGCAAAAAATTCTGTTAGGTGAGATTTAATGTCTAAATACACATGCTAATTTAATGTAGACTATTGTGATATATGTTTTTGATGTACAGATACCATCTGTAAAACAGTTCGATGGCTGTCTGCAAAGCTTGGACCAACGGTGACTTCACGCTATGTGTCTCGAAATCTATTGCGGTTACTTACCAACTGCTACATTGGCAAGTGAATGATTTACAAAATTTAATAATCAGCAACATTGTATATGCCATTTGTTTGAGTTAATAAAGTTATAATTACAGGGCTTAAAAACCACCAGTTTGTGACACCACCACATATGGAATGCAGAACAGAGACTGTAGCAATGGGCAGTGTGTATGAGAGGAAACCTGTAGAAGGCGACCAGACGGCAGAACCGGTGCTGGATTGTCTGATTTACATCGCACAACTATATGGAGAGCCGGTGCTCACATATCAGTACTTGCCTTATATAGGATACCTGGTAAGATGGTAGCTTAGGAATTTATATTATAAGTTTCCTTTTGACTAATGCCATTATTCTGTTTGTACTTTTAGGTATCTCCTCCTCCTTCTCAACGTCTAAACACACGCAAGGAGGCCAGTTTACTTGGTGCTGTTGCACTTACTCAGAAAATCATTGTATTTCTCTCTGACACCACTTTAATGGATATGCTGATGAAAATTAACCAAGATGTTCTCCTGCCACTCCTGGATTTACTGACAACTCCCAAAATGGGGTAATTTAGCATAAAGCTCTCTGCAAATACCAAATTATTACACAAAAGCAGTGTCTGAAGAATGATTAATGTATTCGATTTGTGCTTTGTGTTACTGGTTCTATGTCCAGATTCCCCAGTGGGGTGCAGACTCGCACTGCTGTGTGTCTCAAAACTCTCAGCCTAATGGCTCTCATTTGTCTGCGCATCGGAAGAGAGATGGTCCAGCAACACATGGCTGACACTCTGCAAAAGTTCTTTGCAGTTTTTTCATTGCTGCATTCTTTGAAGCCCCAGGTACAGTATATACTTATTTCACACCGGAAGCCTAGTGTTGATTTTTAGATAATGTATAAATCTATTCAAAAAAAGAAAAGTAATATGCACACAATAGTTTAGGTAAAATATTTTATAGATCGTACTTTTTACTGCACATTTGATTAGAATTGTATCTTCCTGTCTTATACATTATAGCTGGACAGTGCCCCTCGGAGAATGGTCGGCGAGGTGTCTGTGGTCGATGTTTGTACCGCTGAAGATTCAAATGTCACATATGAAGTGGGTGTGCTGGAGGAACTACAGACTGTGTTTAATGCACAAATGGCCCATGCATCCTATATACCTTTCTACTGCCTCATAGGTATGTGTCTGGAGATTAACTACTAAAAATGTTTAAAAACACAACTTTACACTTGTACCTTTGACTTCCATCCTAGGTGACTCTGCCATTCGGAAGCTAGTTCCTAACCATGAACTGGTGTGGCAGCTGTCTCAGTCTTACAGTCCTAGACAAGATAAGCCAAATGTGACTTCCTCCAGAGTGGAGCCTGTTTGTCTGTCGTCTAGTTTTAGCAGACAAGTATCCAGTCCATTTCCTTCACCTTCAACTAACTTCCTCCCCAAAGACTCTGAGTCAGGCACATTTGGCAGCCACCTCATAGGTAACCGTATTCAGGTGTCTCAGGATGCAGATTTGGGTAGCACATCTAACTTGGCCTGCTCTTGGGGACACTCTAGTAATACTGGCCCAATTGTTAACGCTTCCTCCACAATCACAACTGCAGCCACAAATTCCTTTTCCATTCCGTGGGTCACTGGACACACCTCTGAGGATAGTGTTTTGAAGCAGGAGCTCCCGCGTACAGGCCGTTCTCTTCAGGGGAATTGGCTGGCTTATTGGCAGTATGAGATTGGTCTTAACCAGCAGGATCATTTTCACTTTCACCAGATCCGCTTACAAAGCTTCCTTGGTCATTCAGGCACAGCTAAATGTATAGCACCACTTGCAGGTGAGGATTACTTCCTTTCAGGTAGTAAAGACAAGACAGTGAAACTGTGGCCTCTCTATAATCATGGAGACGGCACACAAGAGGTGGAACCCAGACTGACCTACTCGGAACATCGGAAGTCTGTGTTTTATGTTGGGCAGCTGGACTGTTCGCAGGAGGTGGTGAGCTGTGATGGCACAGTGCACCTGTGGGACCAATACACAGGTAAGGTGTGAAAGTTATCAAACAAATCATAAATATGCTTTTGGTTCTCTGCTAATATAACTTTTTTTAATAGGAAAACTTATTCGCTCTTATGAAGCCGTGGATAGTAAAAACCCAATTACATCTGTCACCACAATGCCAGCTCCACATTCCAGTGTGGTGTTGGGCAGCGCAGATTCTGTTCTTCGTTTTATTGATCCTCGCAAACCAGGGCTGCAGGTATACTATGTTATTTTATTAAAACTCTCTGCTGCCCTATACCAAATGATACCTGTATATCCTAAGATTATGTGACAGAGTACATTTGTCCACAGCATGAGTTCCGTTTGGCTTACAACAATGTGAGTGCCGGTCTCATCCGCTACCTGGCTGCGAGTCCTGCAGGGCGCACTATCGCAGCAGGTTTCTCATCTGGCTTTATTGTTCTGCTTGATGCACGTACAGGCCTGGTTCTGAAGGGCTGGCCTGCTCAGGAAGGCGATATACTGCAAATGAAGGTATATAAGCATGCTGTGTACAAACATAATTGTCCTTTTTTTTTTTTTTATTCCTAGAAGGAAACATGGGTACAATTAATGGATTCAGACCTGATGATACCTTACACCGTCTTCAGGAGTGTGTTTTTAGCCAAGTTAATTAGAAAGCATTTAATCAGGGATTCCAGATGTTGTTCCTGCTTAAAACTTGTAAATTAGTATTGTGTTGAAATAGATATGTTGTGTTTCCTTGCTGCTTTCAGTCTGTGTGTTTACACAGTATGTGGGTTGGGAACATGTGAAAGCCCACTTCTAACTCAGTTAATCTGTTACATCATTCTAGTCCAGGTTGTAAGTGAACTCTCATTATAAAATACACATGGGGTGGAGGATTTGCTCTTCGCCGTTATGAGTTGTAGAATGCTTTATCTTGAGCCTGATCTTAACAGTGCTTCAATTAGAAAACTGTTCGTTACATGTAGGGAGGTAGTACAAATACTGGAAAAGGTTGAAGTATGTGCAGATTTCCTGTCAACACAGCAAGGATGAGCAAACTTTATTTAACCTTAAATTAGGTCAAGGACGGTATCTCTAGTTTTAACGGCACTGGTTTAGGCAAACACGGACGCAAGTTACACATTCAAAAGAGAACAGTGGTTCTATTAGCACACAAAGCGGCACATTATTTCTTCAAGTATCGCTAAAATAAAGAAACAATAATGCTTATATCTTAAGTAGTAAAGTCATGAAAAAATAAAAGCATTACATGTAATTGTCACAAATATGGCATACTGACAATGTTGTACATGGATATAAAATAAACTTTCTTTTTTATGTTTCAGGCAGCAGAAGGAAACCTGATCATCAGCTCGTCCACAGACTACACACTCACTGTGTGGAAAGATTTGGAAAACAAGCCTCTTCGGCAGTACAAATCGCAGTCTGATCACATTCATGCATTTGATATTTATGGGTCGGAGATTGTAACTGGAACCGTTTCTAATAAAATAGGGGTGTACTCTATGGCAGACATCTCACTGAGCCCCATTAGCAGTACAAAGTTAAGCTCGGAGAACTTCCGTGGCACCCTGACTAGCCTGGCTGTTCTACCCACAAAGAGGCTTCTGCTGCTGGGCTCTGAGAATGGAGCTATCCGGCTCTTAGCTTAGAAACGCCCATTCACTTTTCTGTCAGCTCTCTTAATATGGTATTGTGTGTTCGAGGAAGACAAAACAACTTAGTAACATTACAGCTGTTGACAGTCATCAGCACTATTAAGTTAAATTATAGACATACTTCAATCTGACATAGAAAACTCATCTTTTAATGCTCCTAAATAGTATGAATTGTATTATAGTAAATTACATTCTTTTGCAGTAAAAGAATGGATCAGAAAACATGCTCAGGAAAGTGGAGCCATTCTTGGTTCTTTTGTAGTGTTTACACTTTCCAAATAGATGCATACTACACCAAATAGACATCAATTTTGGTGTTTTCTCTTGACATTCTGTAAAAGCACTGATTAAACTATGCAGTATTTGTAAATCAAATTAACCTTGTATTTAATGGGATTTATTTCTATTTTTTTATAGTTTGAAAAACCTTGTCACACTTTCAACAGTGCATTCCTGGGGCTTTAAAGCTTCTTGCAGGTAAACATCAAATATTGATGAGCGTTACAGATGCACAGTTGTTTTCTATTGCACAAGTATTATTGTTTTTATCTTGTCTTTTTAAAATGAATGTTTTACTTATTAATAAATTACTTGAATATAAATAATTACAGAGCTGTGGCTCAATGATTTTTGCATATAGTTAGTAGCATCTATATAACAAGTTGATTAATTTATACCTGCTTCTAAATTAAATAAATGGTATTTGTACTGCATATTAACATATTTTGTGAAAAAAATGTAAACAAAACAAATCTTTGTAAAGACTGTTAAGCAGTAATATTTTATACTAAGACCAATTTTGGCTTCAGCCTAAATAATAATCAGACATTTTAAATCATTAAAATGTATATATTTGAATGAAAAATAAAAGTTTTCTTTTTCTCTGGACATTCAGTTTGTCATGTGTTAGATACATCACGTTTCATGCTTCCTGTTTTTGGCTTTTTAACTGTTGCAGGTTGGACAAAGTCCTGGGTTGTGTTTGCTCACAAGTTTGTCAGTGTCATGTGACGCAGACAAAGTAATTGAGTATTTAGAAGTATTTTTGAGGTATTTTCCGTAACTATCTTATGGGATTTTTATTTAATAATAAACTTATAAGTTACTTTGGTTAAAATTCATTAAACTTTTTTTCCACATTAGGACTTGCATAATGATCCTCACACATTACAAAAGCTTCTCTGAAATGAATCTAATATGTATTTATCATCATTGTGACATCTGCCCACTCAGATGTGCAAAGCTTTGTCAACTTCAACATAAATCACAGAGGAGACTCAGTAGGAGCATTTACAAACAAATAGGAGCTTAAACGTGGCCCGATCAATGGAAGTTGATATTTAACTGTTTGCTGAGCAAGTGCCAATCTTTTACTCTCAGGAATTGTTCCATACGTACGCAGTGGGTCCTTTTTTGGATACAACTGTGGATATTTTTCCAATTTTATTCAAGGTAAGATGAAATAGTTTGAACGATAGAATGCGTAACAGTTTATAATGCATTTTCTTTTTCAATACATTTTATTTACTACTGTTACTAAATGTAGGTCTACTAATTAAAGTTTAGCATTAATCAGTGACATGTATTCTTGAAAATGTTCTGTCTCAAGAGTAAAAATGATCAAACAATAACTTGTGTGAATTGAGACAACATTTTAATTAATGGCGGATACTTGAATTTGAAAAATCTTACAAACCGACAGTGTGTTTGTCTTACATTTTAGAACTATATTTGTATGGACATGGACCCTCGCCTGACACTCCTGGTATTCTTCATCTGCAGCATTGTAAGACCCCTACATTCTTTTCTTTTATTTAACTGTCACACTATTTTACAATTTTGTATCATGTGATCAGTGATCATTATCTTACAATCCTTACAATCTTACAATTGTCTTACAATCCTTAAATATTGCAGAATGCTGAGGTGTCTGAAAACGGCTCAGTCTCCACAGTGGCTCCCATGATACCGAGTCACAGCACAGAGGTAAGTGATAAAAAAAAGATTTGTTGGCCTTTGTTGAACCAATAGAATATATTTGGCTAAAACAGACTTGAGAATGAAAAGAACACAACAAAAAGCCTCAATCCACCATATAGGGTCTAAGAATGAACTTGGTGTTCCCAGGAAAACTATGGAGCAGGTCTAAAGTACAAAACCTGTCTGTATTTCAACTTTAATTTAAAATCTTCAAAACAATAAATACATTAAATTAAAAAGCTGTATATTGTTTACAGGGCTCAAACGGAGTAGAATGAGTAGTAGCAGTTGCGCAGTTCACCCACCAAGGTCTAGGCTGTACTTCAAAACATCAATGCAATACTGATAAGTAATAAAACATAATTAATTCATTATACATTGCCAAGTTTTACATCTATTAACCTGCTAACTGCAGCATTAAGGCTGAATCTGTTTAGCTGCAATAAGATAAATGTATTCTGGTATTAAGGACATTGTGAACATGGGATTCCAAAGCAAGTTGTTATTCTACATTATAATTTTAGTAATGTTTTAACATTTGAGTTGTTCCTTGATGTGTGTGGCCAAAGGTAGTGGAAAAGTGCAACCAATACCATTTTACAAGCTGAGAACCAATAGATCTACCATTACTCTCACCCCAAACACTTTTCTAAGTAATCTTTGACTACGTAACTAATTTCTGCTCTCAGGTAGTAGAAGGAGATAATGAAAATTCAGTTACTGCAGAAGTGCCCGTAATTACAACAGTACCAAGTGGGCCCAGTGAAAACATGACAGACGAGGTAGACGAAGATGGGTGTCTGTCTAAAAGTCCTTCATCAAGGAAGAAAATTGCAGCTGCCATTGAGAAACTGGGCATGAAGCTTCTACAGAACCTGGAGACGACACCAGACCAACCAAATATAATCATCTCCCCACTGAGCATTGCACTTGGACTTTCTCAACTAGCCTTAGGTAAATATAACTGTTGCTCTATCTACTATTGGCATCCACTACTACTGTTATTGTTATTACAAAACAGGAGCAGTCAATGAGACAGAGGAACTTCTGATGCACCACCTCCATGATCACTCTCTCCCCTGCTACCACCAGGCCCTCCGCCATGTGTTAGCACAGCTCAAAAACAATGACCTGCAGCTTGCCACACGCATCTTCTTAAACAAAGGTTAGAGAAATACCCGTTTATGAAACGTAAATACTGTATGAATACATTTTTGTTATATATATTTTGATTTAGGATTTGAGCCAAAGCAAGAATTTATTGACAAATCCCAGCAGTTTTATGGCTCAGATGCAGCAGTTGTGGAAAGTCTAGAGCAGGTAAATGAGTGGGTTGACAAAGCCACAAATGGAAAGATGAACGACTTTCTCACCGCTTTACCTCCAAACATGCTTCTTATGCTCATCAATGCAATCCACTTTAAAGGTGGGACACACTTATGGTATATATAACAACTATACATATAAATATTCACTCAAACCTTCCTTTGCTTTCTTCAGGACAATGGCAGGCCCAGTTCGACCCACGTTTCACTTCCAGAGGTGTCTTCTATCTAGATGAAAACAGCATGGTTGATGTAGAAGTTATGGAAGCTGCCAAACATCCCTTAAGTTTATTCATTGACAATGAACTAGAGGCACAGGTGAAATATTTTATAAAATGGCTGCTTATTCAGCTAATTACATAGGCTATTAATGTTAAATATCTTTATGTAGGTGCAAACTTACTAATAACAATAACTTATCAATAAAAAGTCAGCACAGCATTAATAATTATATAATTAGTAATATATTAATTGGCATTTTTCATGTGATAATGCTTTGAAAAAATAGATAAAAAACACCGGCCACTTATTCAAATGATTTACATAACTTTTTCAATTGTTTTTTTAACTATTATTTATTTATTGTATTATTATTTATTATTATTATTATTATTATTATTATTATTATTATTATTATTATTATTATTATTATTATTATTATTATTATTATTATCATTATCATTTTTTGAATACATCTGCAGGTAGCAAGGTTCCCGTTTCTAAACTCCATGAGCTTGCTTGTGGTGATGCCTGTGTCTGGTCATCTCAACATATCTGCTTTCACTACAAATTTTAACCTATCCAACATCTATGAGCGCTTGCCTCGTGAGAAAGCCGTACAGGTGAAGATCCCCAAATTCAAGCTTGAGTACAGCCAGGAACTACAGGAAGTCTTCGTTAAACTGGGTGAGAGTTTATTTTTTCCTAAATAACCAAAGTTAGAGTGATTTATATTAATGGTATTATGTTATGTTCTGGTTAAGGTTTAGGAGATGTGTTTGGAAATCCCAATCTGGCTGACATATCTGATGGCCCCCTGCTAGTGTCCAGTGTCCTACACAAGTCCATTATAGAGATAAATGAGGAAGGTGCAGAGGCGGCCGCTGCATCCACTGTGGTCATATCCCGGGCATCCAACCCTGTGTTTCACCTGACTCAGCCTTTTTTCATTGCCCTTGTGAGCGATGCTCTTCAACTTCCGGTCTTCATGGGTGTGATCAACAACCCCAGTCCCGGAGCTCCAATCATCCAAAGAGCAGATCCCGGAGACAAGTTGGGATACCCAGGTGACAAGAATGACCTGGGTACATTAGGAGGACCACCTAAATAAATACAAAACTGCTGTTTATCCATACCAAGACTTTACTAACCGGACAGATTAAACATTTATACACTTCTTTTTGTGATTATATGAGCCAGGTATGCTCAAAGTTCAGTCATTGTGTCTTCTAATAAAAGTCACAGTCAAGCAATCTGTTTACTGTAGCCAAATCTGTATCATTTTGTGCTTTGGAAAAGTAGCCTATACAAACCATATCCATCCAAATCATATTTTATTTAATGCAATTTTTGGAGTATAATGTCTTATTGCATCAACTGATTAAACTAATAAAAAACACTGAGATCTGATTCAGTTCAGTTACTTCTACAGTATACATTTATGACCATACTGCCAAGTATAGTGTCTCATTTTTAGCACACATTTTTTGTTAAGCTTATTTTTAGAGTATGGGACAAAAATGAGACTACCAAAGTCTGCCCTTTTAATGGGAAACATTGCTTATGTTATGTAAAATTAAAATCACACATTTTCATTGCATGATTTAAAAGGAGATATCAAAACAAATGACTCGTGAAGTGTGATTACTCACCATAAGTACAGTGGTTCCCAACCCTAACTTGCAAATCAATCAGTTTGGCTTTATGTTGTTTTATTTTAAGTCAATTAACGTTTATTATAATCTCAATGGTCTAAAAAATATCAAATACTATCCAATTCCACTTGCCTTTAAAATCTGAAATCATTCTTAGTAGGTGCACCATCGTGGCCGAAATAAAGATTCAAATTTTTATTTTAACTTTGGTACAGGCACAGGACTTGCTCTGTTGAACACCCGGACAATATCGCCCTCTATGGGGGAACTCATTAATAACTCTTTTACAACGGCGTAATAATGTAAGTACGTTCACTTTATATGAGGAGCAGAATACTGTATATAAATAATATTATAACATATTATATATCAGTATGCCACAGTAGGCCTACCGCTCCACATGACACTTCGTAATCGTAATCGTGATCTCATGATAGTTAATAATAATCTCTCCACATTTGCCTTCACGTTTCTGTGAAGACATCACTGTATGCTGTGATTGGTCCGAATCGTTTGGCGCTGAGATACAGAGGACTGACCTCAGATCAGCTTCAAAAGAGAACTTTCATAACAGGAATTGTAGGGCCTGGGCTGATATCTGACCCGGGATCAGTGGGTGGGACCGGAAACAGGACGTGCGCTTCGGAGCTTGGCGGGTTTGTCAAAGCAGTTGGCGCCAGTCGCACTAAACACTGAGCAGCGACAGCTGAAGCAGCGCGGAGACTTTGGACAGGTTTGCTTTAGTTTTACAGTCAATTCTACGACACAAAAGACACTATGAAACTCTCCGAAGGCGCAATAGAGGTAAGGCACTTTCTTAGACACTAATTATTTGTAGTTGTTTGAGTAGTTTGGTATTATTTTGGGTTGATCTGCTTTTAGTTAACGTTAACGCACAAACTGCTCAATATGTATTTTCAATAAGGCACGTTAAATGTATCAACTGTTTTCTCTGACATAGTTATATTTTCATTTTTAGGCTTTAGCAAATGGACAGCCAATCAACGACGTTGTGCTGCAGTTAGTGGTGAGTCACTACATGCAAAAACAAAAACTCCTTTGTTTTGTTTAATCAAACGTTTTTTCTCTTTGATAGTTCGCTCTCAACATATAAGCGTTCACCTAGAAACAACACCATTGTCTGATCTGCACCTATAGATGTTGTATTATTACATTTAATCCACTTGCATCCATGGATTTATGTAGGACATTGTAACTTCCCAGGCCGTTTTATCAAAATGATTTTTTTCCCCATAGGGCCTTAAAAACAGCTCTTAAAGTATCTCCTACACATCAAAACATACATTCTTGTACTTAATACGATTTGTTTTCTAAGCCTGATAAAGTTCCACACTCTCCCCCCAAAAAATTGTGAATTGTGAATTTTCATGTCACTTTTCAATCAAATCTAGTTTACTCTAATGCTAAAATAATAAATCCCCCACCCCACCCAACATGTCAATAAAATGAAACTATAGATTTAAAACTGCCTCTCTATTTTTCAGATTTATATGCCCCAAATATGTGCAATTTTTCAGTTATCTAAAAGTTACGTAAAATGGCTTTATTATATTATATTATATACAATTACATTTAAATAAGTAAACTACAGAAGGAGTTTAAAGTTCCTGCAGTGTCTTGTCATAATTATATAAAACTGAATTTCAAGCATTATTGTAAACATGTACTTTTTGTTTACAGAATATTCGCAAGATCGATGGAGGAAGTGGCCCAGCTCGTTTTAGGGCCATGATGAGTGATGGTCGTTACTCCATGACTTGTAGGTTTCTTTTTGAGGTGTTTGATTTGTTAACTGATTAACTGATTGACTTTGTTACTTTGTTCCGTGTGTCTGCAGCGTTTATGCTGTGCACTCAGCTGAACTACATGGCTGAGGACAACACACTGGCTCCTCACTGCATCTGTCTGATCAAGAGGCATGTCACCAACATACTGAAGGACGGACGGTAAGTCTGCCAGAAGTTATTATGATGTTCCTTCTTCCATTTCCCACAACTGTATTTTTCAGTCCGAACCTCTTTCTCTTTGCAGACGTGTAGTTATTATTCTAGAAATAGAGGTTGTAAAGTCAGCGGAACAAGTTGGTGGGAAGATTGGTGAGCCCATTCCTTACACTGAAGGTAAATTAAGCGTTTATCAGTTTATAATTAGCTGATTACAGATGAGCACTGATGTGTTACCAATCTTAATGTTTACTTTATTTATCGACACATTTGTGTAGGTCAGAAACCAGCAGCACAGCAGCCGCTGCCACAGTCAAATCCAGGCCCTCGCCCTCCGCTCCAGCCCCAGAACAGCAATAAGGAAGGTAAGAGACACTTTTGTGAAATTACCAGCAGATGGCAGCATCCCACTACAAATGGTAGAACATGCCCGGCCTTTATTTGGTCAACATGCCAAAGATAATGATAATGATGATGATAATAATATTTTGATTTATTTTTTAATATTTAATATTAATATAACTTGTATTACTTTTTAATCTCACCTTGAGCATCTGCTGGTTTTCTTTAGAAGACACATTCTGGAAACACTACAAACAAATCACTGTAACAGGGGGACCTTTTTCGGGCAAGTGTCCCGGCGCCCCCCCGTCCTTTTCGGGCAAGTGTCCCGGCGCCCCCCCCGTCCTTTTCGGGCAAGTGTCCCGGCGCCCCCCTGTCCTTAGACCCTCCTTGTCGACCAGGAAACTACCGAACCTCTTTGGGAGAAAAGTAGAAACCTTGAGTTCCACAGTGAAGGAGAGATCCGACTCCCTCGGATGGGCAGGTGGACGGGCTTCAATTTGCAGATAAACGGTGGAGCTAGACCCACAGGCTTAGAACCAGTTCTTTGAGGCAGATGAAGAACCGTTCATATGGAGTAAAGACCGTTTCTCCAGGCAGTTGTACATCTGGATCCACAGGTCATCGATGTGCCTGCTCCACTCGCAGTGAACAGCAATGAACAGATTGCAAGTGAAATAAAATATTAAATATTGTTTGATAGAAAAGTAGTCAGAAGCAGAGGATAGTTCTCAAGCTGTCATACTTCCCCCAGCATAGTTGCCCCTAGGGCAGCATAGCTGGGAACTGTTGGTTTTTATTTCTGTCCCTAACTGGCCTGACCATAAGCCATTTCAAAGAGGAACGTTTTAAGCCTGGTCTTAAATGAAGAGACTCTGTTTGCCTCTTTAACATGGACAGGAAGCTGATTCCACAACACAGGAGCTTGGTGGCTAAACGTTCTACCTCCTACTGTGCTTTTAGAGACTCTTCAACATGAAGTCCAGCATTTAGAGAGTGAAGTGCTCTGTTTGGATGACAAGGTACTATAGCATCTTTGAGGTAGGATGGGGCCAGGTCATTTATGGCTTTGTAAATTAGGATTTTAAGCGAAGAGACTTGAGTACCGGCGTAATGTGCTCTTCTTTTAGTTCCTGTTAGTAATCTTGAAGCTTTGAACCAGTTGAAAGCTTTTCATGGAGCTTTTAGGACATGCTGCGAGCAGGGGATTACAGTAGTCTAATCTAGATATAACAAATGCATGGATATGTTTTTCAGCATTGCTTTTAGGCAAGATTTTTCTGATTTTAGCTGGATTACACAGATGAAAATAGGCTGTTTTACAGGCTTGATTTATATGATCTTTGAACAAGAGCTCCTGGTCAAATAAGACCCCAAGCTTTCTTGCAGTAGAACTGGAGGCTACACTGACGTTGTCGAGATAAAGCCAGTGTGACCATCTGTAGTCACACTGGTCTCAACTATAGATGAGCTTTATTTCTGCCTTTTCCCATTTAAGCTTCACTTCTCACTTGGCAAATAACTTGTGCCAAGAGAGAAATGCAATCCGACTGTCAAGAGGGGATTTGCAGTCTCCACTGTGTCAGAGCAGGTTCTCCTCCTGTAATCTGTCACCAGGGAGCTGGGCTTCTTGCCGACACCTTCATCATCAGCACAGTTATTGTTCATTTCTTTCTGCTCTCCTTGATCTCTGGGTTTAATTACCAGAAGTGCAGAGGTTGACAAAAGTGTGAGGACTTAAGTGGACACTTTGAACTGTAATTCTGGTGAGACTCATGAATCAATGTGAAGCACTTTTTAAGTATCTTCTCTCAAAGTCTGGCTCGGCTCTAGAAGTTTAGTTTGTCACACTTTGCTTAGGCTGTGAAATGTGAGTCATTGCATTCAAAGTCTGGTTTTACGCATGCTAACAAATTAACAGGGATTATGGGGAAAAAACAATGACTATTCTCCGGTTAGAAGCATAATTTAGGGACTAATCAATTGCAAGAATTTACAAACAAACATTTATTTTTTTTGCGGTTAGACGAATAATGTATGTCACACGTTAGACTGTTCTGTTACTACACATAATTGAGCAGATTTTCTCCCAAAATTAGTCAACAGAGGTTTCAATCGGGACATGGGAAAGAAGGCTCCACCCAACATGCCCAGCACCCCTGGAGGAGGCTCCAAAGTTGTACCCATTGCCAGTCTCAACCCTTACCAGTCAAAGTGAGTGCAGAGATCTGTGGGTTTAATTTAATCCATCATTGGTTTTCTAAAAGCTGTTGATTCTCAGGTGGACCATTCGTGCCCGAGTTACTAATAAAAGCTCCATTCGAACCTGGAGTAATTCTCGCGGGGATGGAAAACTCTTTTCTATGGAGATTGTGGACGAGAGTGTGAGTTGGATATTTTTATACATACATGCATACATGCATACATACATACATGCATACATACATACATACATGCATGCATACATACATACATACATACATACATGTGTGTATTTATGTATTGTATACAATAAATTGTTATTATTTTATGTGTGTATGTTTTGCAGGGAGAAATCCGGGTCACTGGCTTCAACCAAGAAGTGGACAAGTTTTATGAACTGATTGAAGTTGGCAAGGTAAGGCCTCTACTCCTGATTGACTTAGCCTGGTTAGCTGTAAATGGCAGACCTGGCTGCAGACTGATTCATTAACTGCTGTCAGTACTTTTGATTAAAGCCACTGAGACGGTGAGTCATCTGGCACCAGTGTAGCACACAATAAGCAGCTTATGCACAGCCAGCGCTGTTGATTCCTCCACTCTCTGAAGTCATATCTTGTTTGCAACATTTCATTCAGGTAAATATTTCACTGATTAACATATGCTCTATCCAATTGTACGTGCCAGGTTTACTACATCTCCAGAGCATCGCTGAAGATTGCCAACAAACAGTACACGTCTGTAAAAAACGATTATGAGATGACTCTTAACGGAGAGACGACTATTCTCCCCTGTGACGACAGCGCTGATGTGCCCATGGTGCAGTGTGATTTTGTCACCATTGGAGACTTGGAAATGAAAGAAAAGGATTCAGTTGTTGGTAAGAAAAACAAACCTGGGCTTATTAGGGATCTCTGCAGGAGAATAGTGTTTTTGGAAATAAAAAAATAAGCAAAACATTTGTTTCAAATTAACTGTCGCAAGACCTCAGTTTTAAGACTTCTGTTTATATCAGATTAGAACAATATCCATTGAGGACCACTGCAAGTCAAGTTAAATTATGTTTATTACATCTGGAGCCCTTTGTGTTCACAGTATGGACATTTTTCTTGATTGAAGTCCTAACTGCACCTGGGTGTTTTAAATCTGTTAAGCTTGTTGAAGTTCATGTCTGTTTAATGGTTCATTCAAAATGGCACAAATCAAATGAACACTGTACCACCAGAGGGCGCCACCTGTCAATCCAAGACAAAGAATCAAAAGTAAAACTTGAAACAGAGTAGTCTTTACAAGTGTGTTTACAAGTGCACACAAGTAAAAACAAATCTGTCCCTCCCAGAGTCCTGTCCGTCCTTAAGGGAAGTTAAAACAGGAAACGCACATTTTTATACCTAACCAGGGGGCGTGAATGCCACCTCTACAGTAAAGAAACCAGTTAACACCAGTAAATGGGGACAAGGCCTTGATGGATTAGGGTCATAACAGATTAGTTGTTTCTTTGTTTTATCAGCACATCGTGTGACCGGGCAGTTTACATTTAGTATCTGGACATTGAAATTTTGAAATACGAGGGTGGCATGATATTTTTCCATAACGATTTGAAACCAACTTGGTTTTCACCACTGCAGCTGACAACCACTTGGGAAGACTGTAATTATTAGTGCAAAAAGACATGCAGAGCTTCAGCCATTTGTCTAATATTGTTTTCAGACTTAATGTAATTCTATGTAACATTATAAACAGAACAAGTATGTAGGTGTTTTTGTGTTCTAAACTTATGTATTAATTAGTATATCCGTTTCAGTTACTGAATCCTAAAACATTTCTTCTTTATCTGTGCAGATGTGATTGGTGTGTGTAAGTCCGTTGAGGAGGTGACTCGCCTCACCACAAAAACAAACCGTGAAGTTTCCAAGCGCACCCTCGACCTGATGGACATGTCGGGGAAAGTGGTGACGGTCACTCTGTGGGGAGAAGAGGTGGGTTATTGACACAAAAGGCCAACAGGGAGCGACCAGGTTTTTTCTCCATTTATACATTCATAGACCATATTTTAAATGCAAAGATAACTGAATATGCATGTCCAGTGCTCTCCCCAGAATCTTTTAAAGGGATGGTAAATATGCCTCATATGGGGTTGCATTTTCCTCCACGGATGGTTTAATGTACCGTCATTATTTCCAAAGGTACATGCATATCTATCTATAATATTTTATTTATAGAAGTGCAATATGAAGCAGGGGAGAGAAAATCTGTTAATCAACTTGACTAGACCCATTCATACAGATGACTATTTTGAAAATAAAATAATAACTAGACTAAATATTAAAAGGTTGAGCTTATAATCACCTCACTTGAAGCTCTTCTTAACTATAATAGTAGTTTATTATAATCCATGGTAACGCTGGGAGGAGTTAATCCTACCTGTCTCTTCCTCCTGCTCCTCGGCCTGACTCCCTCGTCTCTCTCTCTCCTCCCTCATGAGAGCGTTCTACGGCTCCGCTGTTGTCTTGTGTTGTCGGCTCGCCGCGGTGTGCTCCTTCCGAAACTCACTGAGAAAGCGGACAAAGTAACAACCGTAGGCTCTTTGCGCTGATTGTTACTCATGGTTCATTCACGCTGTTGGGCACCTCCATGTGCGGACTGGTTGCTCAGTGTGTGCATCTACTTTTTCTTAGCGCCAGAAAATAAACTTTGCTTTGGTATCAACTGCCACTCCGAGATCGACTGGTAGATCGCGATTGACGCAATGGACACCCCGTCCCACTATCTCGCATGACATTTCTAGGTTAATAAGTGATAAAAACACTAAGACTTGTTTATTTGAAGTAGTATTTTAATGATGACGCTACCTAAACTATGGGATGAAGTTGGGTTTTAGGGATGGTATATTTTCCCCCCATGTCAAATTGGATTGCGGGCCATTTTGATTTATGTTAGGGATGGCGGGGATCCTGTATGTACATAGCGAGACTCCTGATGCCAAAGGATACTTTTTGATGAAGTATTTGGCTAGTTTCCACTATAGACAGATAAATGTTGTAGTGGTTAAGTTCTTGTCATTGGTTTGCTCTTCTTGCTACCCTTCTTTCCCTCACATCAAATGCAGGGTTTTCTATGTTTGCTCAGCAGGTAGTCCTGGTCCGAAAGGGCTGCCACATCAGAGTTGGTTAACAATGTTAAAACCAAACAGCCAGTGTTATCCTGTGTCTTTTAGGGCGGCACACTTTCTCTTTCCCATTTCTTTTGCTAAATTGGCATCTAAAACTGTATTGATTTTCAATTTATTTTTTGTCTCGTTCCACAGGCTGAGAAGTTTGATGGCACTGGACAACCTGTTGTTGCCATCAAGGGAGCAAAGCTGTCAGACTTTGGGGGCAGGTCCATTTCTTCGTCCTTCAACAGCACCTTGATGGTCAACCCGGACATCCCTGAGGCGTACAAGCTCCGAGGCTGGTGAGAAACTTCAGTTTGCTTTTCCCCCTGATGAGTACCGTTGCAAGTGTTGAATGTCTGTTAAGGATTCAATAGTCTGTTTCCATTACTCAAGTTGCGTGAGTGCATGCTCTGATTCTCATTAACAAGATTTACTTTTGCCCATTAGCAACAATGTGTGCGGTGCCTCGCCACAGCAGTGGATATAAATGGAAATCGTTCTAAATCTGGGAAATGCATATTTTACCTCTCATCGTCTTCACAGATAAAATGAAATCAGAATCATTTCACTATGTGCACGCCAGATCTAAACCAGGACAAGCCTAGACTTCAAAGCCAGGACTGAACAGTTTTAATAATCTATCAGGTAAACTGCAGAAGCCTTTACACCACCGCTTGAGAATCGCTGCATTAGAGCTTGGAGCTAACACTGTCATGAAAGTTGTGTGGTGTGAAATTCGTCTCGCTGTGGAGCGTTTCCTTCTTTATCCTCCAGGGCCAGGCGCTCTGTCCCTCACTGACCGCAGCACGGATCAATCTACTCTAATGAGAGCTGCATCGATCGCCTAAAATGCTTTTCTTTATTCTGTCTCATTGTCAATAGAGTAATAGTTTGTTTGCAAGACAACTTTTGTCTCGCATGGGAAGGGTTATAGTTTATCACTGAACAGTTAACCTGATCATGTGAGCCGCTTTCCTGAGCACAAGGGAAATAACTTTATGTACATAATAAGTCTCCCAAAATGGTGAGAAATCTGATTTGCACTAGCTTTGGTGCCCAGATGATGAGTCGGTTGTTGGGTTTTCTGTCTTAAATGCTGTATATGTCGTAATTTACTTGATGCAGGTTTTTATTTGCATTCATCTTTATGTAGCATAGGTTTAATATGCCTTTTTGAGGATGTTTATTTTAGCAAATTATGATGCACCCTTTTCTTTGTCTTTTTCTTTAGCCTGCTTGATGTTTAAAATGGCCGTCACATTTATGACCAATGCTAGCTTCTGTTTGTTGCCAGACAAGCTGTAGAGCAGCATTTTCCAACACCTTTTATCTGGAATCCGTTTTCTGCCTCCAGGTATGACAAGGAGGGCCATGCCATGGAGGCACAATCTCTGACAGAGCTGAGGGGCGGAGGAGGAGGAGGAAACACCAACTGGAAGTCTCTCTCAGACGTGAAGACGGAACACCTGGGTCACGGGGAGAAGGTGTGTGTGATGTTGAAACCGTTTACAGAAGTGTGAGAGCTGTGTGATGAGTGTTAATTGTCTTCCTCTGTTCAGTTATGCACTTACATTATAATGTTTACACACATAAATAATCCCCTGTGTTCTGGTTGGGCTGTGGTGGACAAAAGAAACTCTTGGTTGCCTGAAGACATGCCTTGTGTGCATCAATAAACTATAAAATGTGGTCGACAAAAGTGGTGGTTCTTTTGACCTCCATAATGACAACTGTTGGTGGTCGTAACCCCAAACACAAAAAAGGGATTGCCCACAAAGTGATAAAAGTAGCCTTATTTAATAGATTTTTATTTGCACGCCAGTAAACGGGAATGTCAATTTACCTCTGCATTCAAGACTGTTGCATACAGTTTCAATATTCCCCACATCATCTGGGGACTCCCTGAAATTACCCCGACCCCCACGTTGGGAACCATTGGACTAAAGGACTACAGCCCCAGTTGTGGTTCTCTCGGCTTCACTGCATTAAAGTTCTAATGCGTGGCCCGAAGCGCTCGCCCCCTGTATGTGGTGTGACACACTGTCCTGCCCCTCCTGAGGCGTCTCAAACAGCGGGGCGAGAGGTCAGCACACACAGGACTTCAGCCTAAACTCTGACGACACAAACTGTCTGGAGAGCAACATCTTTGTGTCAGAGTCTCGCGTTTGGGCGCTGCTCGCTGTCTCCTCATGACAGCAGGTGCTTTCACGCTGTGCACTGGTCTGACATTGCGTTCAACTTAAGGCGTCTGACAAAGACTAAACTAGGTGCCCTGTCCTCTTTTCTGCAGTGCTCCTGGTCAATCAGAGCCTAATGAAAACTGCATTTACTTCCTTAATTAAATTATAGAAAGGCAGCAGAGGTTGTCCAGCGTGTTTGTGCCGAATCAAAGCCGGTCATTAAACTCTTCACTGGCAGCTCCTCTGTGCTTTTCCCTTCGTTACTGTCATTTAGCTGACTCTTACCCTTTTATTCATCCAGAGTGACTTAAAATATCAATGTTTCTGTTTTGAGAGTTGGCAGAGGTCGATAGCGCGAGGATAATTGTGCAGTGGTCAGAATGTTCAGCCGTTTTTGTTAAATAGTGGCAGCCGCATAATGCTACTCTACATCAGCACTCTAAATCTGAACCCATTGTCCTCTGAGCATGTCGTTTTAAATCTCATGTGGCTTTTAATGGTTTAAATAAGCAATTTTCCTATTCATTACAGCCCGACTCTCATTACTTATTGGTTTTGCCTTGAGCACTTCATCCATTCATATAATTACATTAACATTATGCTTTCACTGATTGGTTAAATGCCCATTGCTCGTGGAACAGGTGCTTTCAGCTTTTAAGGGAAATGTCAGGCACTTCCTTAAATGAATGAATAAATAAAACATGTTTGCAAAGCTCTTACGATGTTTTCCCAATATAAACTTACCACAAAAGTTACACCGTGCAACTTTAGCTTCATACATTTAAATATTTAATCAATAATAGTGTTTGGATTTGACAATCCTTCAAAATAAGCCAGGGAAAGTGCTGATTCAACCACACGCATATTGTATAACTCTAAAACCACCATGGATTATATTACACACGGGAAAATTCACAGTGATGATATTTCCTAAGTTTTGCTATCGTACTCGCAAAGAACCACACAAAATTACAGACATTAAATTGATTTTAAGTGAAGTGAGAGTTGAGTAACTGATAACTGTTCCTGTGATAAAAATATATTTGTACTCTTTGCTAAAATGTGGCTGAATTACCACAATGTGTGCATAAGAGTGTAGTCTATTTCATATTTTAAAATGGCACAGTTTGCTCCGAACACAACTAAAGAGGTTCTTTGCATTTTCACATATATACACATAATATATTATTTTCAGATATAAAAATAAAGACCGGTACTTGCCCCACAGTTCTTTAACATTGCGTACATGCTTCGGTGCAATGCCTTGCGACGGCCCACGTACCGGTTTGCGATGGGGCACAGTTCTGTGGTCAGCGTTAGAAAACCTTATTGTGATGCGTAACAATGCAAATTGTAGCCTTCATGTTTTAGTCTGTAATGGTGTTGTAATGGTTTCTTCTTTCTGTTTGGCCAAAGGCGGATTACTACACCTGCATTGCAACTATAGTGTACCTCCGAAAGGAAAACTGCCTTTACCAAGCATGCCCGAGCCAAGACTGCAATAAGAAAGTGGTGGACCAGCAGAATGGCATGTTCCGCTGCGAAAAGTGTGACAAAGAGTTCCCCAACTTCAAGTATCGCCTCATCCTTTCTGTAAGTGACACCTATTTTCAGCCTTTCTGCTTCGCCTGCACTCGGCGCCTGACAGTGGAGTTAAAGCATCGCCCAGGCTGCTCACAATAACAACCTGCAGTGTAGTACAGAGGATCAATTACAGAGGTTTCCTTAGAAACATGTAGCCAAAAAACACAATGTAATAAAGCATATTCAGCATCTGAACAATTGTGGCTTGACTCCAAACTTTGCTTTGCTTGTTTAATTTGTAGCGGTGTCATTTGCTGCTCAACGCATTAGCAGCATTTCTGGAACAAGGCTTTTGTTACACTGCTGAAATGTTGTCACGTGTGATATTGGTTACACCTTTGAAATGCAATGTTGCTCTTCTGTTTCTCTTTGGTCCAGGCAAACATTGCAGACTATGGAGACAACCAGTGGGTGACTTGCTTCCAGGAGAGTGCAGAAGCCATTTTGGGCCAGAATGCGGCTTACCTGGGGCAGCTCAAGGACTCGGTGAGAAAATGCAACACTGCCCTCAGGAGATGACCTGGGCTCAAGTCTCATTTGAGTTTATTCTGGCTCCACACTAGCGCGGCCAAAACTTTTAGAAGTTATTGCTTTGTAAAGTAATTTTATATATTGTAATAAATCATTAAAATGTCTTTTTTTTTTTTTTTTTTTTTTTTTTTTTTTTTCGAAGCTGCATTTGACGAAGTGTTTCAGCAGGCCAACTTCAACACCTTTATCTTCCGCAGTCGCGTCAAATTGGAAACATATAATGTAAGTATGAACATTTTCACACATGTTAAATGAATGTTTTCAACTGATGGACAATGGACTTGACGGTGATGACAGATCCTTTTGTGTGCGAGTGACACAAAGGATGAGTTAATGAGTTGCCTGAGCGTGTTCACAATGGCTCTGTCGTACATAAGCTGGGGTCACATTTCCTGTTGGCCACACTCTGTCCAAGCAGTCCTTTTATGGTCTTCCTCCTCGAATACTGAGTGTGAGCAGGAAGTGTGGATCTGTGCCAGAGGCTGCACCGGCCGTCCCCCACAGAATAGTCCTCTGTGTCGATCACACTCCTGTGCCACTGGCCCATGTTCTACCAACACACCTGCAACTCCCGCTCAATCTGCCCCCCTCTGTTCATTTAAACACCATTGTATCGTTATCACTGTTGACTTGGTACATGGTAAACGTTTCTAACTAAAACATATTCTGAAAGCAATTCTGATGAGGGATTCAACCAAGGAATTCACTCTTATTGACAGTTTCCTTTTGTCTTCAAATGCAGGATGAGTCCAGAATCAAAGCCACTGTGATGGAAGTGAAGCCAGTGGATCACAAAGAATACAGCAAGAGGCTGATCATGAACATCAGAAACATGGCCAACCAATAGAAGGCATCGTCTTTGTTTTTGTTTTGTTTATTTTTGCCAATATTTTATATTTGTACGTAACATCAAAATAGACCGTTTTGTGTTGTAGTTTGATTTCCCCTTTGTAAAAAATTATGTGATGACTGCATTTTATTGAAAAAGCTAAACATTTGTTTGAAAAAGAGGAGGGGGGGTTCATGAACTTGGAAAATGTCTCGTGTTCTGTCCGAGTAACGACCTGCATTCCCTTCAGAAGACGGTCTACTCTCACACTCTTTATTTTGTCTTTTTACTAAGTTGCAAACAGCATAAGGATACATGCTAACTCGGCCAGAGGTGTCCACAGATACAAGGTCTATTGTTACTGCTTTAGCTGGAGCACTGTAAATCTTTAATAAAATGTTTGTTATTTAACCCTTGTGTGAGTTTATTTGCTTAACTTGGTGTAGATTTATGCATGAGTGAGAATACCTATTTAATTTTTTTGCCATTTAATCTAGTTTTGTGCCATTTTTATGTGTACTTAGTTTCAAAATCAATTGAACTTTACTGCAATTATGCTACCATTTAGTTTCTTGCCGTCTAATCCTACTGCTGTTCACGGAATACTTTTTTCTGCAGGTCAAAATGTAAAATACCAGTGACTGCTCATGCTACTCATGAACATCAGGATCGATGATCTAAAGGGCTTTGATCTTTTTAGACCGACTATTTATAAAAACCTGCGCAGCACACCTGTACCGCTATTATAATTGATCCAGTGGCCACTTCCATTTGGCTCGCGGGCTGAGGGGGCGTGCCTTATCCAGTTTTATTTATTTTTTATTTTTTTAATTAATTGAGCATCGCACCAACTGCTTAATTAAACAATAACAAACATGGCTGCATGTTAATATTACAGCTGTTTGGTTGAAGAAAACACAAAAAAATTTAAATAATGAATACATTCTATTTATTTAAAAAAAAAGAAAAAAAAAGGTGCATCGAGAGCAAGGGGGTTCATATTCAGCTCGAGTCCAGAGAGTCCAAGGGGATTTCACACATAGGAATAGTGTTTGGGCTTTAGGCCCGTTCATACATTTCAAGGATTTTATATATAATTTTTGCTCATTTAAAAAAAAAAAAAGGGCAAAGTTGGGGGCACACTTTTGGGTTTTGGATTTGTGGATGAAGAATTTAGCAGGAGACAAAATAAAGTTTATGCAGAGTTCCTCTTTTTATACTTAATTAATATCCCAAAGATTATGCGTGCCTTATCCAGTTATTATAATGGATCCTGATCCAGACCTGATCCAGACCTGATCCAGACCTGATCCAGACCTGATCCAGACCTGATCCAGACCTGATCCAGACCTGATCCAGACCTGATCCAGACCTGATCCAGACCTGATCCAGTACGCCACTTCCCGCTTCCAAATTGGCGCAGCAAATTTCCTCATGAGTTTCCGCCCTGAGCCCGCCCTAATATACCTTATATGGCTATGCATATTGCCGAAGTAATATTCATTCATTCATTTTCTACCGCTTGTTCCCGTTAGGGGTCGCGGGTGACATGCCGAAGTGATATATTTTAGCCATAATCATGAGGTTGAGACATGGCGCTACAGACGGACAAGAAGAGGAAATCACCTCCATCCGAGACGGAGCTGAGACACTACTCGGCTGGTGGAGGCTCGCAAAGGAGACTTTAAACAGGAAACCTTCACAAGGTGCTGCGCATATGAGGCGCGCGTCTACAGCAGCGTACTAAAAACAAAGATAAAACTCGGGACCACACGCGCAATTTTGATGGTCAATGGAAACAAAGAATTGTCCCTTCTGTCAGTTATGTCATAATATAAGCCCGAATGTGCCGAAATGTGCGCAGATCAGACCGTACCCTACTTCCGATCTGCGTGATAATCCCCTGTGCGCGAAGTGATCAATCTAAACCTTAATCGTAATAATGTAACAATAAACCACCGGACTGAAACAACAGCTCTTAAGGAAACTAAACGCTATCCTCGTTTGTCACGAGGTGTCGATGACGAAAGGCGCCGACCTCGAGAGCCCCGTGCGTCAGGTAAGTGAGCAGGGGGAGAGAGGGGGGGAGAGCGGGGGGAGAGCGGGGGGAGAGGCTCAGAGACACTGGGGGAGGGCATCTGAACAGAGGAGCAATGATGGAAACTTTAAAATACGTGACTGGTCTGCGTGCATGAAGCGAGTGGTGCACGTGAAGGGTCTGCCCCCCATTTGACTGTGCGTACCCTCACAAAGATCGTAAAACACTTTTTTTCTCTGTTGGTTTTACTGAATTCACTTTTTTGTTAATGGTCCCATTTGGGCTTTATAGATGAGGCCCCAGGTCACTAATCTCCAGCCACAAGGGGTCAGTGAAGGAACAAAGTAATGTATTTGTTTCTGATAAAAGTACGATCCAACGTTATTGGCCAAATAAACACAGTGTTTGGTTTTTCCTACATTGACCTGAAGAAACCTGCTTGTTACAGCCTCGTGTTGTGCGCAGACGCCGGTGGCAGCAGCGCTTTGGAGATAAATGAAGGCGAGGAGCGGCTTGTGCTCCGCTGCTCTAACAAACGAGAGCGTGTTGTGTGTTTGTAAAGATTCATGGGTCTGAGCCGGTCGCTGCTCCACAGGTGTTTGCTTATGTGACTCGGTCGGGTCAGGTGCGCTGCTTTGTTCTTTTTATGTGATTCCCAGAGTGTTTTCTGCAGCGGCCCAGCTCGGGGATGTGTTGTCTAAATAAAGGTCATGTGGATGTGGTCCTGCGCTGCTCACACCTGCGCGGGCGCGACACACGCGTTTGGCAGACTCGGTCCTTTGTCTCCAAAAATGCTCTGGCTGTCAAATGTCTGGCAGGTGAAGAGTGCATCATTATAATAATTGTACCAATTGAAATATACTTGGGCATTGTTTGTAAGAAATCGATTGAATTGGTGAGTGTTTTTGTTTTGTTTACTGTAACGAATTATTATCATAATACTGTCACAGTGTTTGTTTGCCCTTCTTTCATTGTGGCTCTCTGAGATTTATATTGTCATTTATGTTTCATTTTCAGTATAATCTCCATTTGCAGATTCAATAAAGAGATGTATGTTCAAAAGCTACTTACTATCAGGCATGACATAATTCAGTGGTGGAGCCAGAGGATTATTATTTTTCACTTGTGGGTGGCATAGAAATGAGGACCTTAACTTTAGTTGTGTTGGATCTGAAGAGCTGGCCTTCTTCACACTGACATCACCTGTTGCTTTTTCACCTCGGCGGACTATTTTGAAAAATAACCTGTGATTCAGCAACAACAAACTCACTGAAATCGACAAATTTGCCTCTACCAACTTTGAGGAAAAATGTGAACTTGCGGGCCAACAATAATACATGGGGGGAAACTGAGACACTTTTTTATTTTATTTTTTATTTTTGCCAAAATGTCAAATTTGAATATAATAAAACACTCTTCATAAATGTTAGCATGTTTCCTAACTGTTTACATAGGCTACATAAAACTGTTCTGAGACTCCAACTTTTAGAGAAATTGTTAATTAACCTGGGGAAAGTCTTGGGCCAGATTTAAACCTAACTTTGGGACCAAAATTAATAACACTTGTTATTTTATACTAACCAAATAAATCTAAGATGTAGCTTATAATTTTTGTAAATATGCACACCAGAATAGGCTACTGTTTGGATGTTTACATATCTAAAAATAGGTTATATATTTCAATTAACGTTTTGAAAAATACTAAAGTAATCATTATTAAATGTGATTTTTCGTCTTCATTCTCTTGCCATTGTTTCTTATGTGAGCAGGGGCAGCACCCAGTTCACTTACCCCATTGTGACTTTCTTGGATAAATCTTGCTCTGTTATATTTTAGGAAAGACATTTACCTAAACTAATATGTACAAATGACCTAGCAACATACCCCAGTATATTCTCTTATTCACTGGTCAATGTTATCAATATCCAGTCAGTATAGGCCTAATTATGCTTGCATCAGCAAAATACTATAGCTCAATGCCTCTGTGCACTATAATAAGTGCAGGCTCTGACTTAAAATAGTTATGTCCACTGCCTCTATATGCTTCTTATGTGTCCCGAGTCCTCACCACAGGGGCATTGTCCAGATTACATTCAAGGCAGGAAAAAATAAGAGAAGAAACATCAAAGGTTGTGTGTGCCAGTGAAATTACTATTCCTACTGTGTGTCTTGAAATCAAAATAACTTTGAAGTTTTCTGATTTCCTTTTGTACATGCCCAAATGAACTGCCATGTCCCGTTGTCCGCTGGTCCAGCATCTTTGTGCATGTGCAGGTGCTTGTGACCTTGTCTACATCCTCTCTAATTGGATGACCCCTTGCTTTGAAAAAGAACTGTTTTTCAGTCGTGGCATCATCTCTGAGTTCAGTCATGTGTCAGGATAGCGTGAAAAGATGTTAGAGGAGACAACGAGGAGACTGAAACCCTTTATTTTAGAGCAATTGCATTCTACCTTTTACCTTAAACATGCACAATATTCACCTTATTCTGCCCTGCCCACTTTAACTTCTGACTGCTACGGACCTGCACTTCCATTTTTAACACTTTTGCGATTATCAGAGAATTCCATTAATTTCAATGGAGAAATAGAGAAAAGTCTTGAAGGTGTGTCATGTAACTTTTACTGGTGGAGGGCACATGTACACCACTGGCTTGTCTCCATAGAGATGGTCCTGTTTTGCTGAGAATGTTGTGGTATCAAACTATTAAATGACCTATCTCCATTTAGACGAGTTCCAGGTCAGCTCTGTGGAGAGGCGACTCCACTCACAGTAAGAATGCATGTTATCGAGACAATAAAACACTTTTAATTGAATAAAATCAAGATGGATTAGTTAAATGCCATCATACTTGACGGGTAATACAATAATAATAACATCTCCATGGAAAAGTTACATGGTGCACATTTAAGACAAGCAAAAGCAAACATAATAGTGTCATTGTAAGTGGTAGCTGGACCTACTACATATCTCCTTAAAAACAGGTCCACTTTTGCTCTTCTAGCTTCAACCATTTTTCAGCTCAACTCTCCTCCCTTGCTAGTTTGTAAAGCCCATGGATTTGGACAGGCCTTTTATTTATGTAACAAGACCCTGCTAATGCTGCTAATGCTGGGTGCTCTCTACCCCTCCATTACAAAAAAACTTTTATTGTTTTTTTTTTTAATCTTTTGGGCCTTAAATAAATGATTACGCCTGTAGTAGTTGCTTTTTTTTTTAAAAAATTTTTTTAAAGTTGATATATTTTTTCTCATCCACGTCTGCAATTTGTCCAAGTCTTTAATGGGAAAGAGTTACTGTCGTTTTCCTTTTACATTGTTTAATAACGGCTCCTCCATATCAATCTGGTCAGTGCAATTGGAGTTTTAAATACTTATGCATCGAGGCTTGTTTATTTGAATCGGTGCCAAGGTCTTGTTAAGAAAACAAAATGTGCCTGCCTTGGTGTTTCTCCTCAGGACACAGATTATATCTCCATGTCAAGTGGGCCCAGCTGTGGGGAAGAGCTGCCCCGTCAGGGAGCTCCAGGCCCAGCAACAAGGCCAGAACCAACCTGTTAGTGGTGAGGCAGAGCCAGAGTTGTGAACTCCTCCATAGTATGAATCTGTAGTTAGGTTGAATGGAGTTCTTTATCACAAACCTTTATATAGGTAATATTTTCATTGCATTATCATGCATAAAGGGGATACAATGCGGTTTTTCTTTTATTTTAGTTTGAATGAATGGGCATGTGGAAAAAATACTACTTACTTTTCTGGAATTAAATTAATGAACAAAAATACAGGTTCAGAATACTAATTTCAAGTGACTGTATTCCAGTACAGTTACTGTGTCCAGCAGTGGTCATCTCCATGATTTTCTTCTGGTATTGTGTGCTCTCTTCCACCTGGACGTTTCTCCTGCATAGCCATAAAGTCCTCTTCTGTGCATCCAAGTCTGTTTGAAGCTCTTGGGATTTTGGTGTGCTCAGCGTTGAGATGTCCTCCAGCGCCTGTGCCTTGTTTTTGGCCTTTTCATTTGCTTGCCTTTGCTTAACTAGGACTCCAGGGCGAGGCGCTTCCGCTGCAGCTCTTGCTTCTCCTCCTGCTCTTTCTGGAGCTCATTTTGGGCAGCGGTTAGAAGTTTCTCCTTGCGGTCAACCTCCTCAGTGGCCTGTTGAAGCTCACTCTTCAGTGCCTTATTCTCCTCCTTTCACTTCTCCCTTTCCTTCGCTCTTTATTATGCACTCTCTAAGTTTCTCCACTTCTTCTCGGAGACTCTGAGTAGACGTTTCTTTTCCCTCCACCTCAGCTTGTTTTTGGAGGGCAATAGCCTGCTGCTCTCTGGAGAACATCTTCAGGTTTTCATTTCAAGTACTCTACTTTGTGTTTGAGGGCTTCGTTCTGTTGGACCACATTCTCCAGCTCCTTCACTCTCCACTTCTGTTTCTTATTGACGTGGAGCAGGTCTTCGTTGGTCTTTTGGGCCTCCTGAAACTGTTGACTCAGCTCATGCACCCACAGGTTCTCCTGGGAGTGTTCATCCAGCATTTTCTGTAGCTCCTCTACTTTGATTTCAAGGCATTTTTTCTGCCGGACAGCCTCCTCCAGCTTCTTCAATCTGCACGTCTGTGTAGCAGTGATACAAAGCTGCTTTTGAAGCTGTTGTGTCAGCTCCAGCACCAGCTCCTCTGGGTTGTGAGAGTTGTCCTCTGCTGGTGGAGACTGAACTGTAGCCCTCATGTTATTTTTCTTGAACCTCTTTCTGGTTTTCATATCTGACATTTTCTGGTTGAGTCTTGTATTAGAAATGAAATATAGCCTTGTTTTTACCGACAAGTTACATCATGGATGTATCGATGACGTCAGAGTGTTATAACCATGGTGATAGAATATTTGTCAGACTCTTCTGTTGCTATAGTTACATATTGACTCAATTGTCCCAAAACTACACTACTCATTGCACTCTACACACTTGACTGAAGTGTGTGTTTTCTGAAAGTGCACAAAGTGTGTAAACGCACAAGGGTGCTGGAAGTAAACAGGAGAATTGGGACAGTCTGCATTTCAGAGCATTGTGAATGTGGTAAAGAAAAACAGCAGTGTAAACAGCAGTCAGCAGTGTTGTTAAACTGCAGTTGAATTAATATCAAAGCCGCAGCTCAGTTTAGTTTGGGTAATTTGCTGAATTGGCCACAAACAAATGAGAATGGTGCTTAACATTTTTACAGTGTTGTTGCTGGACAGTCACATATTTATTTGTAACTGTATTGGAAATGTGTAACTGTGTTACACATCCAATACTGTGATGACACAGTATTGACGGTGTTGGTGCACTCTATTGTGCAATATGGTGGTCTAAAAAAGGTGCAGTGGAAGATCACAATTATCCCTCAAAGAGGAACCGGCAAATCTTTATTACTAGTGCTTGAAGTGTGCATCACTCCACTATTGCTGGAAGTGCAGAAAAGCCTGTGGTGAATTGTGGGTCAAAACATTCTAAAAATTGCTAAAACCTGATCACTTCAGCCCCTCATCCTGAACGCGGAAGTGCGCAAATGTGGTGATTGAGACAGGACCAGTTTAGTCTGGTATTCATGGGTCCAAAGTGACATCAATCTTTTTTTTACCATCTTGAGGACGAAAGCTGCATGCTCACTGTGGGCCAAGCCAACAGAAAGTCTCAAAACAAAGTGATTCCTCCTCTGTAACATCCCTGAAGACCCCGTTTGTCAACAGAAATGTATTACTGTGGTCAGGAGGGACCAGTGGACTTACAGAAATCACTCTAGACTGAGGCTGAGCTGTTTGTTTCGGGTAGTTAGCAGCTATCTTATGCTAGTTTACATATTGCGCGGCTATGCTAATAAACGTCAGCCTACATGCACACAGTTTTAGCAAGCCTAATTTCCAAAAGTCCAGGTGTTTTATTTTAGGATCAGACCGGCACAGAAAGTCTGTGCTCTTGAAAGCTTTGGCCGGTGCAGAGGGCTTGTGGGCGAGGAAGCTTGGATGTAAATGTCAGCAAAATAATATTTGTTGTGGCAAGTTGTTGCTGATTTTAAGTGTCAGCGACTCACCGCTGTAAATAAGTATAACCCCGATAACTTCTGTCTTCTTGAAGTATCAACTCTTTTCATGTTCAGTTTTATGCTCTGTTTTTCAACAGCGGAGGCAACAGCATGTGGCGACGTCTTCAATGTGACCCATGGATATAAACTATTTAATTCAATCAAGCAAGTCTAAATTGTATACTTTTAATTCACAATAGAAAACAGCATTTAATCTTGGATTTAGACAAATTTAATTGATCCATAAATTATGTTACTTTAACAGATTAACTAAAAATACAAATCAAAGAACTAAGAACAGTAAAACGAACATAAGATATAAAAACAGTATAAAAAAAGAAATTTGAGTAGTAATGCTTAAAGTTGCAATTTGTAAGGCTGGTCGGCAGTCTACTTCCTGCTTGTGCATGGAAATGTTATTGCCTGGAATGTTCCACAGTATATATTCAATATGTGTTTTGCTTTCGCTCCTAGCTAATCACTCTCCTAATCGCTTAAAATACAACGTAAACCAACAACAACTAACATTTCATAACATGTAGAGTCAAGATGGCTGACCCTCCATCAGAGAAATTATAGTGCCCCTTTAAGAAAAAAATGTCAATATTTCAATTAATTCCAGAGTGAAAGTTACAACATGGGAGTCCTACAGTAGCCTATTTGTGTACCTAATAAAGTGTCCAGCAGATGCATCATCCTCACCCACTGTCCAGCTGTCAGAGGGCTCCAGCGTGCTGCTCTCCTGCTGCGGCGGCTGCTGCTGCTGAGGCGTTGGCATTAATTCAACACTTGGCCTGCGGTCCTATTTGAAATCATTATGTATACGAGCAATAGCGCTGCCTATGAAACAACACATGAAACCAAACAGATGGGATGCTTTACAACAATCATTAATGACAAGGAAATGACGCTAATGTTCACTGTTATTGTATGGAGTGATGATTAAAACAGGCAGTGCTCATTGTATGTCTGTTATGAAGAAGCTGCAGGCGACATGTGCGTTTCTGTGGAATGAGAGATAACAGTGACGTGTGAGTGACTGTCTCCTCAAGCCTGGACTGTTTCTTTTTCCTAAGTGTAGCAATGTTTGTCCAAGTGGTGACCTATGGAGGCAGCATTTGAAGTTTGTATAGCTTTAGGGCTGGATTTAATATTACTTTGGTGTTTGGACTATGGCTATGTGACAATTTTGAACTTTTTCTTTTCGAAAACAGCCTGCCCTCCTCCTTTTGTAGAGCTTTCATTAGAGATACTCTGAATCTCAGCGGGACTTTCCTGGTTAAATAAAGGTTAATATATAAAAAAATATGACAAAAATAGAGCTTTCACTGTGGCATTTTGACAATGCTTTCAAATATCTGCTTCTGATGAGCTACTTTTCCATGTGATCCTTGATCTGTATATACGTATTCATGATGTATCTCATCAACTCGCAAACATCAATATATAAATTTAGAGCCAAATAAATGCATTTTATATGGAGGTCACCTGCCCCTTCGAGTTTTTTAGTAACCATTCATCACATTCTATTCTTAGGTTTCAGGCAAATTATTCCTTCCTGATTTGAAGATTTTGTGAAGACCTTTCTTCATTCAAAAGATATAATATTTTTTTATCTGAGGCTATTGCAACATAAGACGTTTTTCATGCCAAATCTTTAAAATCAGGAAGGAATATTAATGCCTGAAACGCAGGCTATGCTTTATTTATTTTTTTACTGAGTAAAAATAAATACATTTTAATCTAAAAAGATTTTTTATTAAATTTTTTTTATAATCAAGTGGGATAGAGATTACTTCTAGTAACTGTTATATCACAGATGTACTCAAAAATAGGTCCCGCAACAGACAAAGTAAACTTGACATTATTTCGGGTATTATGGTTCATTTATTTCTTTTGGTCCTTTAGCACAGTGATGAATTTACCACAGTATAACTATAGTGCCTGTTTACTCCCCAGTTATTGTGAGGTACGCACTCGCAGAAGAAGAAGGGTTTTGTCACGTTTTTGCTCCATGAATAAACAATATGGTGCAAAAGTTCGTATTCAAGAGCTGAAAGAAAGACACTCAACATGAAAACCAAACATAGCAAATCTCCTGTGTATGAGAGTCTGAATAAATCATAAGATCTTAAATTGTGTTGTATGAGGGAATCTGGAATTTCTAGTATTTTCAGTGAATTATCTTGGAACTGCCACTTTAAGGAGTTCACTTTGAGGTTGGCGTCTATATGCATGAGAACACAAATTGTCTAAAAATCATACCGACTGTGTGGTAGATCACTGTTGATAGCTCTAGTGCAGGGCTATTCAACTTAATTTTCCTGAGGGCCAGATTTCTCGGGGGGCCGTGGCTTCTGGGCCAGATAGGCTACTAACCAGGTTGGAACCAAAACTAACCCAGAATCAAACCAGGTCTCTAATTTGACATGGCGATATACCTGAGTGGAATACAAAACCATGTTATCGAGTGAACGGCTGACACTATAGACTTGTTCTCAGGGCCAACATGCTTCTTTCATGCTAAACGTGAATCTGACACGGCTTTGAGAAGAGCCTCACACATATTGACGCATCTGTCAGGAGCTGTAATCCCTAATGATACCTCACATCGCCTTTAGGGAGACAATTTCCTCAGCTCAGCACACCATGCACTTTACTATAGCAAAATACATGACAACAATCTTTTACTTACCCATTTATAGCTTCATGCAGGCTGCTATGTATGTGAATAATACTCTCTTTATTTTTTATGTATATTTTATTTCATTCAAGTCCATCACGTTTTGCTGCTGAGCTGCCATTGCACACAAGGGGCATTCCTGTTTCAAGCTTGGTTCAAGCTCCAACTAGTGCAGAGTTGTTGTACACTTCATTTAACACTACTAACGCTTTGCCTATGTGTAAAGTTTTGTATGAACTTTGAGGATGGTGGGGCCATTGGCAGCTCCTTTATTAAAAACCCCTTATCAAGAGGGCCTATTTTCATAAACCTGACTAAAACAAGCCCCAATACAAACTGAAGCTGTTTCTGAACCCTTTGGAGTAGAAACAAATGGCCTCTTTGTGAAGCAGACACTCCAGTTTGAGCCGCTGATGCCTGATTTACTCTAATTACAAGCAGTAACAAGCTCTGCACAGTGGAAAATCAGATTTTAAATTCACCTAGATTTTCTTTTTTACATATAATGAGGAGGACTAAAGCTGCTGTTGGGAGGGATGGTCTAATTGACTCTAGTTCGGGCATTTGTTGTTTTGACAATTCCTTTTTCAAAGCTGAAGCTAATTTCACTAAATATGAAATTTAGGGACTTGTAATAAAGTAAAAAAAAAAAAAAAAAAAAAAAAGAAAGTCCTGGAGGAATACATATAAAAGGGCCTGTTAAAATTGTTGTGAATTTTAGGATTTGTTTTTCTTTGTGGTTTGGGGCAAATTGCCCTTGATTCGTTCCATGGTTGAGTTGGCTGCCCAGCAAGCCTTGATAGTTCCCTTCTATTCAGATGGTGGACAAAATCTTAAGCGGTTAAACAATAGACACTGCAAGTTTATAATTGGTGCATCTTCTTTTGTCTCACATTACAGCCATTATCTACCATATTCTGAATACAATGGACAATAATTCCATTAAACAGCCCTTGCCGCTGCAAATCTTCATAATTATTTAATAAGACATTTACAATAATGTTCAGCTGCAGAGTCTTGCAGCCTGTGAGGGCAAATGAAAATTCATTGCTATGAATGTAGACATAAAGTCACTTATGTCTAATTGGTAGTTGGGGCACCTGTTTTGATGTAAAATGTGTTTCTCATTCCACTGATACACATAAAGCGTCCTCTTTATTATGTTACAGCCTTTATGTACAGTGGAACGTGTTTTAGTGCATTCAGTCTAGGTACTGCACTGGTGGTCATATTTCTGATGTATAGTAGAGCCATTTCCCCCCCTATAGTTTTACATCAAGCCTTTATACAAGATGAGTGCCTCAGAAGAATCAATACTCAAAAATCACCTGTTTAAACTATCATTATACAATATTTTCGAGCATCTGTGAATGTCCAATAGTGCTATATAAGTTTGATGTATTATTATTCTTAATACTACACAAAACCCACCCACATCAATGAAGTTGAATAGATTCTAACGATGAAAATAGTTGAAGAATGGCTAACATTCACTAAAGCTAGTAACAGACAATAGGGTGCAATGTAAGTGACAGCTCGAAGGCCACAGTGTGCTCTCCCTTGGGCAACTCTATTGATTTAACTGGCCCGGCTTGATGTCGCTACAGACCAGAGCAGATCGAGTTATTGGGTTAAGATGTGATTTCTGGGTCGTCAAGTGAGAAAAAAATAATGTTATTTCTACCACTGTGCACGTTAGAGTGGGCAGTAACAGCAGAGGCAGGTTGTTTTTCAACACCAATAAGCACAGGTCACTGCCCAGATATACAGTGAGGCTGCTATTTACCTTTGAATTGCCTGCATGCACTGCAATCACCATGTTGAGCTGCTTTCCACTTTATATTGTGGATTACACTGAATTACACTAAAGATGGCTCTTGTTCTGAAGGAGTGCCCTCTCTAGCCTGACTGATTAGCGGGTCAGCCGGCCAACACACTGCCTTTATCGGCAATCACTGGACACTTGGAGAAGGTCGACAGCCTCTCTGTCATTGGAAACATGCGGTTGTTTCACATTTACCTGTCTTAATGTTTGGTTATAAGAAATATATTTATCTCCACCCATCTTTTGTTATACATTTTTATGAACTGGCAAAAAATGGAATAGAGTTTCTAATAGTAGCTATGGGTATTGTAAAATTACACGTTTTGTGAAACAGAGTTCTCTTTGAAATAAACCATACATAGTTTTACACGATTACAATATTTTTTGGGTATCAAAACATGGACACAATAGATACATTTGGAGTATATTTCTGGCAGTAGGAAAGAAGGCCATAACAAAGAAATGGGTGTCACAAACTGAACCAACAATCAACAATGGCTGGACCAAAATTATAACTGACATCCAAAAAATAGAAAGGGAAAAAAAAGGAAGAAAAAACCCTTTTTGATATGGATTTAATATGAAAATGTACCTTTTGGATCAAATATAACCAAATTACTGACAAAAATTGCCCCGTAATTTCATTGGATGTCTTGAGTAACGCATTTTTTCTATTCTCTCGCTGTGTTGTTGTTCAATTGTTCTGTGTTTTTAAGTGTTTGTAAATAAAAAAATTGGAAAAATAGAAACACGGAAATACAATAAATTGTGTATCCAGTTGTGATTTGCTAAAAAAAAAGAAATAATCAATTGTAATCTAAAGTGACTAGTTCCAACCACACAACAACCACAACAACCACAACAACCACAACAACCACAACAACCACAACAAACAACAACAACAACAACAACAACAACAAACAACATCATAGCTTTTCAGCCTAGAAATAAAAATCAATTAAATTATTTTTCGGATCATTTTGATTAGAACTACTCTCTACCAAGTGACATAATGATTGGAGCTTGACTTTGGGCAAGCTACAGTTGGAAACATCAGGTGCTTTGTTCTGGGTCTCAAAAATGCTCATCTGTATTTTACATTTCAATCCATTCTTGCTTGGGAATATTTTTGCGGAGTTGTATTTTTGATGTCAGGAGTGCGTGAAATAGACAGAGCAGCGTTGTGTGTCTCAGAAGTCCCTGCAAAAAATGGTTTGCTTCTCAATGATTTGTAAGGCCTAAGAACTCTCTTCTGTACTGCGAGGGTATGAACAACTTGTGTTGACATGTGGCTTTAGCTCATCACAAGAGATGGTGACACATTGAATCATTCACGTTAATCAAATGAAATACCAACAACGCCACCACAGAATAACTAGAGAACTAACTATGGTAAGGCTCACCGATTTGTTTAACTGATGGACACAAACATGTAGACTTTGTATTAGTTTATATGAGTTTATTAGACAGTATGATTGTAACAACTCATACAACCATAAAACAAGCTCCTTATTGTCTGTAGGGTGAATATGCATACACCCTGCTACAAGAAGAATACAGCTATCTTACCAGGGTAATCAAACTAACAATATTTTAGTTTTATTTTGACCAACTACCGACATCTACTCATATTTTCCAATTTCAAATCCAATGCAAATCCTGTTGTTTGACAGTGCACTCTAGATAACGTAATTTACAACTTTAAAAAAAACATTCTAACTTAAAGCTTACTTTATGGTGCAGTGACCTCTGACCTGCCTCTGACCTGCCCTGTCCCCATGGGAACATGAATGTCCTGATGGTGAGTTTGTACGCTCAAGAGCAAATTGTTTGTTTTTAAAATGGTTTGAAAGAAGAAGTCACAACAGTTTGCAAATATCTGTATTGACCTAAGTTTTACGGTAGCATTACATTTTAAATGAAGAAAGTGTTGAAATTACCTTTTAAAATAGTACTGGGCCAAGTTTGTTATGATTTTGACCTTTGAGGAGGGCAAAAAGTGTGTACTGTTGTTTCCATTGGGACATTTGCAAATATCAAGTTAGAATAAATTGTGTTAGTGTTCAAGGATCACATTTTCTTTTCTTCCTTAAGATATTAAATGGAATGGCACGTAACCTTTTCTGGAACTGATATTATTAAATGGCAATTCAAGGTTTTACAATTATAGGTTCATTTTTCATTCTTAGTCCAAGTGTTTTGCCCAAGGATTACAGTTCCAGTTCTGAGTTCTCCTGTGACCATCGGACAGGGTGTTTTTGGTTCAAGGGTACGCTGCTTCCTGCTGAGCTGCTGGTGAGAAATACGTGACAGCTGACAGGCCGGTGTGGTTTGTGGAGATCAAACTCTCTTGGAGGATGCTCATGCTAATTAAGTCATCTTTGACCAGGATGTGAGAAAACATCAGCTTTCCTCTGCACTCTGTAAATGAGAGATGCCTCCTCCCCGTGTCCTGGTGGGGGTCATGTTCGTGTGTAGGAGAGGGTAGGTGCAGTCACGCTGTTTGATATTTCTAAGACTGAATTTGATTGACTGATGGCACGGGGCTTTTGAAGGACACAAAAGAACAACAGTGGAGTTCTGGACAGTGACGAGTAGGATCATTTATACTGCATATAAATATATGTTCAGCATGTTGTTAAAGGGCCAAATTGCATAGAAGCATTTAAAGTTACTTTTCTGTCATTGCTTGCTAAGTTTTTGTTGAGTTTTAACCAACTACATGCTAATTTATTCGACTAAATCCATAATATATATTTAGAATTGAACTATGATAACTTGTATTGCGTTGTTTCATGGGACAAGTAAAGACGTTTTTCTTGGTGGAGTTTGATCTGGTTTGGGGCTGAAAAGTGGAACTTGGATCTACCCTAGTCTCCACTCATTCCTTTCAGCCATCTATTTATGTTTTATTTTCATTCAACTAAAATATCAAAATGATCAGTCGACAAAAATATCTGCTCATAGTCATAATGTAATCTTAGTCATTATGATTACTTTTTATTTATATATTGAATAACTTTGCCTTTGAGACTAGGTGACGCCATTTGGACAAGTTACAGGTCAGATCTGTAAAGAGGCGACGCCGCTCAAAATAATGAATGTATTGTATTTTTATCAATAAAACTGCCTGTACAAGCATAGCTACAAGACAGATACATGTAAATGTAATCCAGGTGACATAATAATATCTCCATTGAGACAAGAAGCACACCTCCCACCAGAAAAGTTACACCTTTAATTATAATATTCCAACCCAAAAACACACATTATAATTATTTTAGTTATTTTTATTTTAGTTTGATGTGTTTGTTGTTTAAAATGTGCTTCAAAATAGTGTTTGTTTTGTACCTTGTCCTTGTATGAAAACTTTTCATATTGTTGAAAATGTGATATTTTCATAAAAAAGTAAACAAGCACCAAAAAGTACACTGAACGTTACATATTCCCATACATTATCTTTTGTGTCATCCACTCGATGTGGATCATGATACAAACTCATGATCCACTGGAGTTTGTATCTCCGTATTTTGACACAGTCCCAGTTTGGAGCAAACCACTTCCTCACCAAGCTTATCTCCAGAGGTAATCAACACGTCTCACTGCTGTTTTCTGATTGTGACAGACTTTCTCTCCTGATACCGGCAAGACTTGAGTTCAAGCCAATTGGAAAGTTGGAGTGAAGGCAGTTTTTTTTTTAGATGTAAGATCTTATTTTTAGTTCTAAAGAACAATGGCAGTGCAGTGACATGATCGGTCGGATGAGCAGTCCCCAGTGGCAGAGTGGCACTTCCTGTCAGTGATGGACCCCCTTCTCCCACACAGCCTCAGATCGCTCCCTCTGGGATACAGCAAAGGACACCACTGGGATGAGTACACTTACACATCTATAGCATGGTTTTAAGCACTATTCACAAGAGCAGAAGTGCTATTAAATGAACATAAAAGAAGATGAAACCCATTTATCATTTTTATGGAGCTCCTTTGTATCCATTGATCAGTGCGGCCATTTATCAGGCTGGTGCTTTGTAATTGTTTCTCTCCACCTGCTCCAGTTTGGTATAAACACACAATTATATGAAATACTTTCACTATTTCAGCCCTCATTCAGGTCTGAGTCTACGACGAACATGGGCCCTGGTCATACCTCCGTAGGTTCCTATAGGCATGATTAACGGACATATTATCCAAACAGACAAATGCACGGTCTGTGCTACAAATAAGTGGTTTCAATTGAATTGTTATAAAACTAGACTCTCTCAGATGTATTAATAAAAAAGTAGGAGTGTCTGGCTTGCCAGGCTAACGACAACCACTGATGCACAAATGTAGAATCAAAGAACAGAATGTGATTGAACCTGTATAAACACACATATCTTAATCTACAGTTGTGTCATGTTAAAAACATTAGTGCTCTGCATGACTGCTCTTTGTTATTGAAGCATTCCAATTGTTCTGCTACATTATTCGTGCTCTGTCCAAACTGTTGAGTATGTGACAAAGAATGGTACACCAGCCGGTGTGTTCAGTCCTCAGGGCTTTCAACAACTCATAATGGACATGAAGATGCACACCTGTGAGGGCCAGCTGGGCTCTGTCAATGCCAGGGGAAACTTCATGAGCAAAGGGTTCAAAATCCACTCTACACTCCACACTGGGACACTTACCTTGAGGAGTTTTTAAAATACCCACAGAACATTCTTCCAATGCATTCTGGAGCCTGTAGATCCAGAGTTGGACAGTTTGAGCAGCCTTCCTCTGCTAACGAGGATGTTTTTCTCCCTCCACACATCTAGCTATTGACCGTGGCACCTGCCTCCCAGGACGTTATCGACGCACTGCTGATGTCCCATTCCTTGTGCATTAGTGACACAGCCTCTGCCTCTGGCTGATTACTCAATGCGGGGTAGAACATTTTGGGGAGTATAAAGTGGTAATAGTGAAACATCTTTTGGCTTTGGGACCAGTGAAGTGTGTTAAACTACCCGTAATTGCAGACATTTCAAGACTGATCCACATTCACTTGTCATAAAATCAATGGATTTGTGTTGTAAAAGGTTCCATCTGATGCAACAGTCTCTTGGATCATTTTGGTTTGGGAGTTATTTTTTCTTTCTATTCAAATGTTGAAGTAAGTTTGTTTTGTAATTTTGTAAACTTGCACCTTTCTTCACACAACTTTGGCAGATTTCACGGCTAATGAAAGAAAGTGACAAACATCTTAAAAAGATATCATACTTTGATGTGATGTGTGATGTTCATGCATAGGCATCATTTTAACTTTTGACATTAGTTATACTGCAAGAAAGACAAAAAAACTTTGGAAACTCAGATCCTTGTTAGAAACTCTAATAAGATGCACCCATCATCCAAACCAATATTAACCACTTTGATTTTCTGCTTTATTATTCCCACCAAAGCGTGTTCTAAGTGCAAATCTGTTAATTCATCTATACTACTTTGTTACAAAACCAATTCAACTTTGTTTTAGTTAATATTATGCCAAATGAAGTAGATGTAGTCTTTTATTGTCACTTTAGCATTATGTTTTAGCAAACATTTAGGGAACAGAGCACAAATCAAAGTTGATTCAAGGCTTTTTAAAGTCAAGTATTATTGATGTGTTACTTGAAAGATATGCTATTGATATGCTATTGATATGCTATTGATTGAGTGGATAGAACTCCCATCTCATAGCAAGAAGGTTCCAGGTTTGATTCCCAGGCGGTTTCACCCTGTGTCTGGGTGGATTTTCTCCGGGTTTCCTCCCACATGCACAAATAGATAAAATCTCCAGCTGGGTGGTCCTGACCAACAGCTCAAGGTCTGGAGATCTATCCCCTCCTCAGCGGTGTTGAAGGATGGGTGAAATGCTGGGGACAAAGAATAGTATACTTAGAGTTTGCTCAGTTACACAATGCCTTATGAATTAATAATTGTATCACTAATTAAGAGTGACCTTTTGCACTGGTGCATCCAAAAAGGATATTTTTAACATTAACATTTCACAGTTTTTGTCTAAAATGGTCTGAGTCTGAAGTGTGAAGTTTGTTCTGAGCACAGCTGTGTCTGGTGCTGGCGTGGGCTTCACAAACCGACTTATCCACATTACATACACAATAGAGGAGCATGAGTATGACATGTGGAGTGCTTGTTTGGCTGGATATTATTGCAGGCTTCAGTGGTGCATGTGGGCGTGTGTTTATGTGAGTGGTGTGCCCTGGGCCAGTGGCACACAGCCAAGAAGGAGACAAGTCTGAGCTCAACCTCCAACACTGTGACGCTCCCTCTGTGAAGCAGCAGGGGTGACCAGAGAGGGACACTTCTGCCGGGGCAGAAGACAGCACCAAACAGAAAACAGTCACTAGTCTGAGGTCTGCAGTCAGGGAGAGCAGCTGGATGACATCGTTTTAAGTATTTCACCGCAATTTTCAGGTTATGCAAGGTAGCACCTGCTCTAACTCACGTCTACAAATCATCATGTTTGATCACAAATCATTTTGAATGAAAACAAAACTTATGTCATACTTTGCGGAATTTAATTCTCTGCATTTGACGCATTTTGGGACACACGTTCAGATCACTTGGTCAGTATTACCTATGTTGTAGAATAACAATATTGTTTAACAATTATATAACAACATTTCCAGGACTAATAATGTGATTAAAGAGAGTAACTTGTATTATTATTTTTGATTAACTTGTAAATGACTCAATGCATAAAACACAGAATGACAATTTGATCTCTGTAAAGACCTACTTCAGCGGATATCTCTTGTTTTCTTTGAGTCTTTGAAGTTATATCTTCCAAATTTCAAGTCTCTGGATGAAAGTTTATTTAGTGAAAAAATAAAAGATTTGAGATTCTTTGTTTCCAGGAGTGAGCTTACAGAACAAACTGACACAAATATCCATAGTGTATTGAATGATAGTCTTCCATTTTGATTTGAACAGTGCTGGGGTAGAGTGACTGCTCTGCGCCAGCTGCAGTGCAAAGGAGATTAAGACTCTTTGAGCGGGATTGTCACTGCCTAGCCCCAAGATATCACATCATCCCCACATCAGCATATTTCATTTTGTCCATGCCCAGTGGTAACAGTACCAAAAAGTCACTTTGTCAGAAGATCAGAGTATTATCAAATTAAAACTAGAGGATATCTCAACAGAAACTCCCAAAAGTGAATGATTCAAAGCGGTCGCTGTAAGCTCAAACATTTTACCCTCTGAAAATTCCCCAAAAAGTTCGACAAATGTTATAATACCAACATAGTATTAGCTGTGGTTTGTGTTTTAAGACTGTGTGGTTGCTTAAATATTTCAACAATCCAACAATATATATTTTTCAGCTCTTGATTGTTCTGAAAAATAGGGTTAGGTGAATATTTATATACATAAAGTCTGCTGTGAGATGAGCTCAAGATTATTCAGTTAACCGATGATCGCGATTATTCAGCTCACAATATAATCGTACAAACTAAAAAAAAGATATAATTGTGACCATTTAAGAAGCAATCATGTTATTTCAGTTCAATCTATACCCCTTTATCTTGTATATTTGGCTGTTTGTGCTAACTTACATATTAACAGTGTATTATTCATTTCTTAACTTGACATTCATTTCATAAATCTGGTCACAGACTAGATGAATAGTGATCTAGTATCAGACCATTTGAATGAGAGAAAATTAAGTATTTTTTTTATTGTTTGGTCTTGGTGTCAATACTCATGAATAATCATAACACTAAACTGTGATATCGTGACATCCCTATTGCTGTGAGTGATAATTCCTCAGAGACTTTCACCGCGTCTTTAAATATTAAATTATTATTATTGAAGTGCGACTTGGAGAAAAGCCAATAGAGCTATAATAAAGAAAGAGATTCGCTGACCTTTGAGTCAAGTGGCACCAGCGACCTGTGATGTGCAGGAAACACATGAAACAAAAACTGGCACAAATCTGAACGTTCTATCATCTTCTTATCGTTATTTTCATGACTTACTTTACTGCGCCCTCCGTTTTGCCACACCCACACGTCATTAACAACTGATGAAACCTATAGTCATTGTTTTGAATCCATGCCATCTTTCGCTGCATTTGTTATGACTTGAGATTGGATATGAGAGGATTAGGAGCGTGTATTCTGTGCAGGTGGCGGTATTGCCCAGGGCTGCTTTTCCCCTCTTCTCTGTATGCACGCCATCACCGCTGCCTTAGGAACTGCAGCACACCGGAGCTCGAGGGGGATGTTCAGCTAAAATAAATAGACAAAACAAAAGAAGTGGAATAAGAAACAATTTTGAGAGGGAAAATCGGGGATATTAGCTCCGTGATTGAGCTTGGGGAGAGCGATTGCACAAATCAAGCTATATCGGTACGGCAGTGTTGTGACATTTTTGTTTTTGTACATATTTTTTTTACAAGGTTCTTTGGTGCAGCGGGTTCACTTTTTTTCCTTGCTCACACACCTCCTCTGACTTCTTTTTAATTTTCTAATTGCGTGGTTTTAATTAAAGCCACACAACGGTGACAGCCAGGCAATTAAAAAGGCGGGAAAGTTGCGATAGTCAAGGCTGCGGAGCTTTTCTCTTCAGAATGAGGGGTATTTCTGTCAGCGAGCGATGTAGCCGTGCACTGTCACGCCTTAGGTTGAATCAACAAGCTGCCTCTCTGCTGCATGAATAAGTGATGTGAGATTTCCCATGCACAATGCTATATCGGGAACCCTGTGTGTTACAAGGCCTTGGTGGAGCATGTGTATAATATTGTTTGTATCAACATACATGATCTGTTTATAGGGTATGGATTCCTGACATGTTCAAAAGAAGCACCATTTTTATGAGTACGTCGTGTGTAGTTACTCCTCGTGTACCAGTACTTTTGTCTTATCCTGTGATTCGTAGCCAGTTCCCCTCCCTCCACACTCTCTCGTTATCCTATTAAAACTCAAGACTTTTCCTCATTCTAGTTTTTAATTATGCATTTCGGCCAGCTCTTCTACCTGTCATACCTAGTGCTATCCAATTAGTTCTAATATTAACTGGAAGTTGATGACTATTACAGTTAAGGCTGAGTCTGGGTCAAGTAAAAGAAAAGCATATGTGACTCATATAGCATAAAACCCCCTAGTTCAAAGTGCAACACGTATTACTGGTATTTTCTGGTACTTTTGTCCCTTTACGTTGTACTCAATACTTCAACTTATCAAAATATTACATTTCCTCCCCAAAAATACATGCTATAAATAAATGATTTAATTAATATGACCAAAATAAGACACTAAAGTCTTATACTGATTGAACATGAACAACGACCTACCCTTTTACCTCATTAATCACAGTCGCTTCTCGCAAATAGTTACAAATTGACGCAGAAATCCTCACTTTGATCACCTGATGTCTTGTTCAGCTTTTTCCACACAAATCACCCATCACTGACCAAATGGCGGATCATTAAAAGTTTCAGCCTGGCTTGCTCAAATCTCAAACTAGTTTTAATAACTGCCGGAAAATGTTTATGCGTTTGAAGTACTACCAGAGACTACCCAGAGAGTATAATTGTCATGCACCAAATGCTGGAGTTGGAGTTTTCATTATAATTACTGCAGCCGATTCTAGCATTAACCAATCCGTCTGCCCTCATTCAACATTTAAGAGAATATGAAAAAAAAGTGTTAAATTGAACACTTACTTGTGGATCAATTTCTATTCCAGGGAGGGGGCTTTAGAGGAAGGAGATTGAATTTGTTCTCAAGGCCCATTAATAATCATAATAGCCAGCAACATCTACAGACTGTATGACACTTTCATTAATATCTCTGGAGTGTTATTCAAAGATTTTTTGAACTGCAGTATATCATTTTACCTTATACATTTGGTGGCCAGAAAGGTTCATTTAAGGTGAGTAAATGAGTAATGGGTTTAATAAGAAAAAATAATATGGGTTTGGAAGAGCTATTGACAATACCTAATTTAACATTTAAATAAATACAGTGCAATAATTCAGACTTCCAGTGCAGTACAAAACCTGAAATTACCTGCACAATCCACATCTTTGACCTTAGACTCATTTTGATTAAGTATGGAGTTCCTTCATGGTCATAATAGTTCCCTATAATTATATTACATACTGAAGAATCAATTGCAAATTAGTCCGTTTTCGATTAAAATACACTCTTAAAATGATAATAATTTTAATGATTGACTACCATTTATTAACATAAGAGAGAACAATTGAAATGATGTTCTTTTAAAACTAACTGCTCGGAGATAACGGTATGAGTTTTAGCTTGACCGGATTCACCCTATAGAAAAAAAGCAGCAAAATGAAATTTAAATTTCACAAAATATTTGACACCATTATTCTGCCGTTATTGTTATACTTTGTACAGTTGCATGTTCTCTCTTCACTGCTTTGTCCGTGTGTGACTGTGACAAACCAGGACACGTTTTGGTTGTGCTTGTGCTTGTTTTTGGGTCGATGAGGGAAACTGTAGCGCCAAGAGAAACTCACCTATTCACAGGGAGAACATGCAAACGCCTCACAGGAAGAATCCACCCACTTCGGAGAGCAAACTCAGGTGCTTCTTGTTGAGTTTTAGCCACTTAGCCTCTGTGTTTGGTAATATTGGCCCACCACAAAACCATGACATTCATTTTTTGGGCATTTTTCAAATTTTGGCTTCAATTATAATAATGAAAAATGTGACACATGTTTCTGTCTTTACATTGTCTAATATTTGTTATAACATCCTTTGCATTATGCAGTGATAAAGCACTAATAAAGCCTTAGACAGGAGCAGTAGACATAAGAAGATATAGATTTTAATATCTTTTATAAACATTTTAGTCATGTTGGTCTTTGATGATAACTTACAGAAACAACTCATCGATGACAATGTAAGAATCCAAAGGCATACAATCGAACAAACAAGAAAATCATGTGTGGTATGTGGACTGTGAATTAACAAAGAATGGCTCTTAAAATATACTGTATAGAATGAAAAATATGTAAATGAACAAATGATCGGATATTCCAAAATGATAGACTCCTGGGGACAGAAGGAGACGTTGAACCCTGTTATCATCAATATTGTTTTTCTCATAAGTATACAGTAATGATTTATATCCACTGCACAAAGTCTTCTCTTCTGTAATGTTTCTATTTGTCATTTCAGAAGTGTACGGGAGGCACAAAAGCTGCAGCTGCACATCCCAAAGTGTCCCTGTCTGCATTGTACTGCGTCTCCCTCAATACAACTGGCGCGATTGTCTTGGTCCTGGATGACAAATATCCATGGAAAATCGCATCATTTTTATAAAGAGGTTTATTCTCAGTAGTCCCAGCAGGAGTCCTCACGCTCCAGTCATATTTGTAATCTTTTATTGATCACACAAGTCTTTTAACACATTGTTCCTTTGGGTTCTTCTCAGACGAAGGGGTCCCCAAATTTGCAGTGAGGTCTGTCCAGCACAACCTCTCGGTGGAAAGCACCCAGTTTGCACCCTTGGGACCACTAAGGCTCCAGTTGCACCCTGCAGTGGTGTATAGCATCCACTTTTAGGTCCATTTATTATCTTAAAAATCAAACAACATCTGACACAAGATATAGACAGACTCTTTGATGTTCACAGCTTGAATTCCCAGAGACATTTTTGTTTTTCAGAGCAAATAAAAATGTCTGTGCTGTCATAGCGGACCAATTAGCAGCTTATTATCAAGATGCACATGGATATTAACACAATAATGCAGAATGTTGAATTATATGGCAATTATAATGGACATAAAACCAAAAAATTAACAACAACATTTTCCCTCCTTTGTACTGGACACATTCTTATGTCAATATGTATGAAAATTAGTGTTGCATTGACATTGCTGCCACATTTTCCTGAAATGACTTGGCATTCCGAGTTTATAGTCCCAAACTAATATGGATGGACAAAACCTTGAAAAGAAACATTAAGCATCCTTTCCTATCCCTTTCCCCAATTCAATTACTCCACATTACCACATTTTTCCAATTCTTTGTTTATAGACTGACATGACAAGATGGACATTGAATCATTCTGGCTTAGTGGCAGTGCAAGCTTGTTCTTGACCTTTTCCAGTCCCTTACATTGTGCTGTGAATCTTCTTTTTGTTCATCGCCCCCTACAGGACATTTACACACATAACTACACACACACAGAAGTTACACAAGCCTGTATGCAGGAGCCAGAGCACAGGGTCTGACGCTGTGTGTGATAGCTGACTTCCCAAACCCTTTGAAGGTCAGCGAACAAAGTCTGTGCTTGTTGTTACCAAAGCAACTGAAAGGGCGTAGACGTATAGTATCGACTGGGATAAGGTCGCCCTATTGTTGGCTTGCAGGACCCCGCTAGGAGGCCGCATAGTGGTCCGAGGGTTGCACTTTTGCTTCCTCCGTGTAACCGTTCCATCTGGAAGCGTGTGATCGTGTTTTCCTCCTTCTGTCAGATCCGACGAATCATCCTTGTCGGCCATGACCTCCTTCGAGTGGTGCACCTCGTTGTCCCCCTTCCCCTTGCTTGCCCGAATCCTAGGTTTTGTGCAGTTTCGCGTGCGGCCTGGTCGGGATGAATGGGCATTATTGCCCACGACTCCGCGATTCATGGATGGGTTGACCGTTCCAGACATATTATTAGTCTGGGCTCTGGACTCAGATGGAGAACAGTTGGGAAAATCATCTTTGTGGAGTTCTTTTAAATCTTTCCCAATCATATTTGACGGTGCATGGCAACCTACAGGGGACGTGGATCCCCGAAAGCGCTTTAACCATTCCCATAGTGACACAGCCTTGCAGTCACATGACCAGGGGTTGTCGTTGAGCCGGAGGTATTCCAGGCCGGATAGCATGTCCAAGCACTGTCCGGATAACTGTATCAGGGAGTTGTTGAACAGGTAGAGAGTGGTGAGGCGTTTTAAGTCATGAAAGGCCAAGCGGTCAACCCACTCAATCTGGTTCTGGTGCAGGAGCAGACGGTCCAGAGCGTGCAGGCCCCTGAAGGTGTTCTGGTTAAGGCTCCACAGATGATTCCCATGGAGGAACAGATGGCTCAGGTTGTGGAGGTCCATGAACGTATCATCAGGGAGGAACTTTAAGTGGTTATCCTAAAGGGGAAACCGAAGAGCACAGAATGTACAGTCAGAAATAATTAGAAAACAAATGTGTGTTGCATGGCTCATGAATAATGTAAATAAAGCCTGGGATGTGTCTTTTTGGACTTGAGAATATCAATGTCAGTTTGCATATCTTCTATCATATCTGGTGACTCAAAGGGTATTTCTTTTTGGATTTTTATGACATTCTAAATCCATTTGTATTGTATGTTTCATAGCTTTGGAGTGTTATAATGCAGATCAGCCTCGAGAACGTATAAGGGGGCCACGATTGATGTTACTTTAATATGTTTAAATATCCATTCAAAATCAAAATCAAAATCAAAATCTACTCAATACAGTAACATGAGTGTGTGTAATCAGGTACTTTCCACCCCTGCGCCCTGGAGCATTCATGTGCTTTTTAATACTTTATATTCCCTAATGCATTGACATAACATTATTTTGTCCTTTTGTTTCTTCAATAATTTGAAATATTTTGGGATAATAGTTACATCATAACATTAAAGCACAAGCGGACTGAAAAGGTTGGAATGATACATTTGCATGTACATGATACTGTTTTTGTGTGAACATCAAATAAAAGAAACTAGTATATTTGCTTTAGTAAAGGTCCAAAATACCGTACCTGCAAATACAGATACTGCAAGTTTCTGAGGCCTTGGAAAATGTTACTGGGGAGAGAGCTGAGCCCACAGCGGTACAAGTGCAGCGCGTTGAGCCGACTCAGACCATGGAAGGTGTCTTCGGCAAGGGAGCGCAGGTGCCGGTTGTCCCCCAGGTCCAGCTCGTCCAGCAGGGTGAAGCCGTGGAAAGTGGACGGCTCGATGTATGTGATGTTGTTCGAGTAAATCCAAAGAGTTACTGTGTTGGTACTGAAGTGACCCGAGAGTAAGCGGTGGATTTTATTGTTTTGTAGAAAGATGCGTTCACTGTCCGGCGGGATGCCTTCAGGGACCGTCAGGAAATTGTGTGCCTGGCAGGAGACGGTGGTGGGGGTAGTGTAGCAGATGCAGTGTCGGGGGCAGGACCAGGAGAAGTCGAGCCCACAGAGAACCAGCAGGAACTCCAGCCCACAGCCTGCAAGCACAAAGACGAACAGGTGAGCTCTACTTACATTTTAGTTTTCACCAGCAGTTTGTAAAAATGTCAAACAGTGAAAAACAGACGGCACAGTTGGAGCATTTTGGATACTTTGATCTAAATCCATTTTGTTTTGCCACTATTAAAACAAGTTCGAGCTATGCAGCCTCAAATCAAAATGGGGTAGAGATGGATGTGGATGTATGTATACAAAAAATCCCTTTGTTGATTAAATAAACAATTCTGGGTTATTTTAATTGCAAAAATGTGATCAACAAACTTGCCCGTCTATCAATGTAACATTCAGTAACTTGTTTTCAGTCTTACGAATTTAAATTCTGCTTGCTTAAAAAGGCACATATTTTAGTGTCACTAGTTGCAGTCAGAATCCACACAAACCCTCAGTGCCACATGTTTATTGAATTGAGCAAACAATAACACCTGCTTCAGGAAGTCACAAGATGTTTCTATGAGGCTGGTGATGAAATCCTTTGTGCAACATTTTATTCATGCCAGACATATGCAGCTTTCCCACAAAATGATAATTTCCAATATTCGGGCACCTTGGGGAGATTTGCTATTAACGGTCCAATCCCTGATTCTGCTGGCACGACTTTGCAGCAGTGATCGCCTATTTGTGTGTCGTTAAATGGGCCGTGGAATTCGTGTTTAAACTTTGGTGAGCTGAATATTAGCGACATGTTTCCCTAGATACAAGAAATGGGAACTTATCCACAAATTCATCAGAAATGTGACCGTCTCAAACATCGTGAAAGATTTATCTGACAACCTCTTCAAGTCTTAATTTACTATTCACAGCATAGTGGAGGCCCGATTCACTGCTTCCAATCAATACGCCTCTCTTGTTTTCTACATCCACTGTTATCCTGCTGCCTTTCTACTGGAATTTAGGGGGTGACAAATGACTGACTACCAGGCATTTTTGAGGCCGAACGGGAGCTTAGCTGTGACGTTCAGTGTCTGACTTGACTGACCTTTAGCTGTAATTCTCTGTGTCTAGGTGCAGAGCAGAGTGTGAACTGGAGAGCGCCTACCCGGGCACAAATCTAATCCTATTTGTTAAGGCTCGACACCGGGGCGACAATAGAAATGCATCCTGCGGCAGAGAAATGTGTCCAGTAAATGATGTGATTGTTCACGGTTAACCACAGTAAGAAGGAGGGAGCGGGAAAAAGGTCGATCCACAAAGTGACATGAAAATACAGCCGTGCATGCTTTGAATTAGGCCTTTATTTTTAACAGCTGCGTGAGGATACGGTGTTTTTAGCGCATTACCGTCTACTTCAGGTCTGCCACACTGTAATAGCTAAAAGCACAGAGCATGCGGCGAAGCAATTTATTTCAATCTTTATCTCTGCTGGCTTTTGTTACCTAGACATATCAGAAATGGCAACCTCCTGACTGAACAAATGGGTTGAACCATTTGCAGCACCTCAGGGAAATAAAGATGTTTTCTTATTTCTAAAACAAAACCAGGAGACATGACAAAGTACATTTTCTAGTCGCTATTTAAGAATCATTTGCATTTACGCAGCGACCACAGCCACGGCCAGCTTTAGAGTTGTTTCATTTGGTGTCAGTTCACATCGGGGTGACCTCCACGAAAGGGAACAAATTGAATATAATGCTTTTATGTTTTATCTGATTTTAATCCAATACTGCCTTCTAATGCCTTTCCGGCGGAATATTCTATTATTAATTTCGTATATATCTGGCGCCAGCTCTGAAATAATTACACTTTTTAAGGTCTTAAAGTATTTTCATTAACACTTTTACTGAGGCATGTCTTTGGTAGAACATAAGCCTGTAGCAAAGACAATTGTAAATGAACACAAGGATACAAAGGAAAAGAGAATGGAGAATGGGAACGTTGACAAGAGAGAGACTGGGTAATGATGTTGGACAAATACAAATGCACCTCATTGCAGATGAGTTATACAAAGAAAGACATTTTCAAAACTGTGCCTAAAATAAAAATGTCATTGTACAAAAAAAATAATATTACTGTACTATAGGAATTAGACATATAATATAATTAGGTTATAAAATTGGATTGCATTTTTCCCCGTACTTAGTATTGAACTATAACATGAGAAAATCATCACTTTTATATTTTGTTCATGTTCATGTGTTTTAACCGATGCTGCATGTGTTAGATTTAACCATAACAAGCAGCAGATTTTCAGCTTGTTTATTTTTTAATGGCCATGTGACAATACATGTACGGTATGAAGTTTTCAAATAATTGCAGCTAAGTCCAGGGATGGGCAGGAATAGGTGTGGGTGAAAACAAGACTTTTCTGAGCACTCAAGCCTCAGTTGCAGGATTACTGAAACATGCAGGAATCAATCAAAATACAACTTTGAGTAGCCTAAGCTAATGATGACAACACTGTTGTAACAAACTTTCAGTATCTGCATTTATAATCAGTTCATAATCAGTTATAAAATAAATATTTTAACTCGGGGAGTGGAGGATGCTGAGGCTCATGCTGAGATGGCGCACATATTTCCATATGCATGGCAACAATGTGTCAGGGGAGACTGTGCCCCGCCCACTTCTTATCTGTGCACAGGGCATGTGTGCTCTGTCAAACAGCTGTGAAATTGGACCACCGCACTGATTCCATCTCCGCTGCTGTCACTTGTAATCAGTCGAATGTGCATGTATTCACAACACATGTAAAGCATATGGAGTTTGAGGCTAGCACAACATGCCAGTTAGACAAGCATTAAAGCTTTTCCACATTTGTTTACACTGTTGTGAATAGAGCCACCAGCACAATGGAAGGGAAAAATAAATTAAAACATAAGAAATGAGGGTGTCATAAGTCCATTGAGGATACACACAAAAAGGCCATTCAGCTCAAATTGCATCGTATAAATAGCTGTGGACATGAGCGGCGACAGATACACCAGTGCGAGTTTGGCAGAATAAAGAAGCAGCTTTGAAAGAGATAATGTGTTATTTCAGCTGTTTCTGGGCTGTGAATTAACCCTCTCATTAAGGTTGTCACCCCAATACTCTCCCTACTGCTACTGATTAAAATGACCATTGCCGTTTAAGAAAATACCACATCTTACTTGTGAGCCCTTTCCTGAGTTCTCCTTTTTTGAGGGTTGTGAAAAGATAATAGATAAATAAATGAATAAAAGAGAATTACTTGGGGTCCCCAGACAATGAGAGAAGTCTGTACGGAATATGAATGAAACAAAGTTCACCCTGGATTGGCCCTCATGAATTACACATGTGAGATAATGGGAGGGAATGGTTCATCTGGGCTGCTGCCTGACTCTGTCCAACATTACAATGCACAAACTCAAATTTTCTGCTTTTCAATGCTTCAGTGAGTCCAGTTATGTTGCTGTTTCTGTGCAACACAGCATTAAACACTCAAAATGTGTTTACATCTGACAAGTGTACAGTATTAATGACATCTTTACTATGTAATGCACAAGTCGAGCATGTTCAGCTTCAATAATCATTTCTTACAAATGGCAAACTGACTACTGATATGAATTTTTGTACAGCATTGAAACTTGCAATTGACATAAGGATTTTTCATCAGTTAAAGGTGGTATGCACTCTCTCTCTCTCTGGTCAAAAAAAGGGGACTACAATCACAACTGAACCTGTGATGCCAGTGCCTTCACCTGCAGATAGTGAACACATACAAGTACACTTTATGGACAGGCCGTGCCTCATGTTCAGCTCAGATCCTCCTGAATTCCCTCACTGAGCTGCAGAGGCTGAACTAGCACTGATTCATTATTGGCTGTAGGTTTTCATAGAAAGGCCTTTTAGATTATACGCAACTGGATTTAGTCTTTGGAACTGGCAACCCAAATGTAAAGCTCATTCTGCTTTTGGAGAACCAAAATGCCAAATGACAACTTGGCCATCGTTTCTAACATTTTTATAATCAAGACTAAATCAACAATTATCAATAAAAAGTAATATTTGATTTGAACGTGTTTACCTCTTATTTGGGTCATGTTTATGAAATTTGAAATACAAATTCAACATAGACCACCTTTAAGTCTGTATTACATGCTTTAATTGTTCAATCCAAACAACATTGCATGCAACACAAAAGTCTAATTTCAAGCAAGATGATCATCAAGAATAAAAAATGCACTTATGAAAATGTTTGAAACAAAACAAACACTCAAATGAACATCATATGATTCAGCTGCCGATTGGACAAACACGCTGCCACATGTTCCACCTACTGTATTTTCAACACTTTGTCAAAACTGCAAACTCACAGTAGCTGCAGTATCTCTGACCATCCGCCACTGATTCTGCTGATACACCTTTTTCTAACAGCTTGGGACAGGATCTTATGGATTTTGTCTCATTTTCTGAAGTTGCTTCCACATGAGGACTGAAAGTGGAATAATAGCAAGCAATGCTGAGATGTTAGTCCTGTAACTGTATCCCAGTTGCTGAATATATGTATGGTTAGACTGATGATTCCTCATTTGAGATGCAATTTGGTCATTTACCCCCTCTTTTTTGTCGTTGTTGCAATGGCTGCTGCTGGTTTGGAAACGTTTCATAGAATTATACAGTTTCTTCCTGTTTTCATTGCCTTGTGCTACCAAACTGCACCGTATATTCTATTTTTATTGTGTTTGTGGCTCTGAGGTGGAAAGGAAAGAGCAGGCAACACCAGCTATCTGATGTATAGTACAGTTTGAAATTGCCGAGACTTACAGACTAAAAGCCTAAAAAGAATCAAGCAAAGAGGGAAGTTGAGAAGGGCAATGTGAGTAGCAGCAGTGTTCCACGAGATCTAAAAATACCTACACCGCTCTGCTCTATATGGAGGCTAGAGAATAAAGGGAATCTGAGGGGCGCGCGTTTGAAAGACAATTCTGACTGATCACATCAAAATATACAATACAGAACTATAGTATTTACATGTAATTGTGTTCACTGAGTATCAGCGGTTGGTAGTGCTCAGTTATATTTACTCAGTTACATTTACTTCGCAGAGTAACATAGTTTTACTCCTATTTGAGTCATATTTAGTTTCAAGTAATGGTGCTCTTTTACCGTAGTTTCTCTCAATTGTGTGTCCTTCCTTAGACTTAACATTATGAATCAGATGTTATGTCCAGACAGTTACTCTTGAAGTTATTCTTTCTTGAGTAGTAGTTCCCCCAAATACTTTTACCTGACTGCTTTTTGTAGTAAATGAGTGAATTTGTTTGTTTTCCCCAAAAGAGTATATTGTAAAAGCAGCACTTTGTGACTAAATGAGACCATTACATTCTGTCTGGATCAAATAATAACGTATTTTATTCCTTGTCAACCAGGAAGTAACAGCCGAAAGCAGTGTTCTAATTGGATGCGCTTGAGTGATCCACCCCAGCTTCAACATCGTCTGAAAAAGGCTGTTTTAAAGCTGTGCACTTTAAAGCATCCGTGTATATAACTGACCTGATCAAACCCTATTGCTCATCCAGGAGCCTCAGGTCCTCTGGGCAGAATTAAGTAATGGTCCCTCAAACTTGTTTTAAAACTCAATCTTTTAAGGCTGTCGCACCCTGACTTTGGAATGATCTCCCTCTCTTCTTTGGACTCTGTGGATGTCTTTAAAAAGCATCTAAAGACTCTCTTTTTCAAACAAGCATTTTAGCTTCACTGGCCAAGCTCAAATTTGTCTGCATATTGTTGTATATTTTATTTTATTTTGAAATGTATTTTTTACTACTGCGTGAAGCCCTGTGTGACTATATGTCTGTGAAAAGTGCAATACAAATAAAGTTTACTTACTAACTTACTTGCCTGAAAATGAATGCATGTGAATACAAAGGGTTTGTTAAATACCTTTCCCGGTTTGAAAATAAGGTAGCCCCAGATGTCTTGGACCACTATTTTGTCCTTAAACTTGATTAGTATTATTACGAAGTAACGTCACTCTTGAAGCAACTTCAAAATTACAATGCTTATATTCCAATATTAATACCCCTATAAACCACTTTAATTATAGATATGCAGTGAGATATTTTAATGTATGCCAAGATAATAAGAAATGTGTCGATGAAATACATTTAATAAAGATGTGAAGAGGTTCAGTACACACAGTTGGGTTGCATCAAATGCTTGTTGGTCTGCACAGTTCATAAATAATAGATGATCAAAACACAACTTTAATTTCAAGGTTCGGAAATGGAGTTGATTTTAAAAAACTTTGCCGTGTTGTTGATGGGATAAGTGCTACGGTTGGCAGCTGGGTAGTTTGGGTAGTGCAGCTTTCATTAGATTCCATGAAAGCCTTGTTATTACACTTGATTCACTCTCATCTGCTTGTTTATGCCCTCTTCTCAGCGTTCTGCGGCCATATGGCACATACCCACAAATACAACAAATGCTCTCAGGCACAATGGCCAAATCACTGTGGGGAGAAACACTACCAGGCACTAGCCATCACCGCACCATTTATCACCACCACACAAGGCCAAATGATTCAAATACATTACGCTCCCTATGGTGTGATCGCTCCATACTGAGTTAACCAAACGGATGCTTCTGCCAAACTCGTATGAATCATCCCGTGCGAGTGCTCATAGTTCACGCCGTAGCCCCATTAAAGAGATAGAGAGCAGTCATTATATCGTTGACATTTCCATAGGTAAAGCATGCAGCTAATGATGATCTTGAATGTTTTACAGCTTTTACAGTGTCAATTTCTCAATACTAATAAACCACCCAGAAACTCTGTGCTAGTCCTAAGCTTGGTGCAAGAGTGGTGACACCCTTTTGAGATGCTGCTGCACACAAGCCCCTAACAGATAATCAAATGGCTCCAATTAGCAAAAAAGAAGTGAATAAGGTCCATTTTACTGTGTAAAAAAAGCAATGGTCTAACAGATAAGCACTTGTAAGTAGGGCTGTAGGCCTTAGTCCTTTAGTCGATGGAGTAAATGTAGTCGACCAACATTTTTGTTAGTCAACCAAGTAATTGGGTTTTTAAGACCACAGCAAAAAGGAGAAGGCCTGGAGTAAGTTAGTTTGAGATTTGGAAGTGAACTGTGATTTATTCTCTCTTTTTACTGATGAATATACTGTTTACCAGTAGTTTCCTTTATAAATATTCGTAATTGTGTTAACTTAAGTGATTCTGTGGCCTTGGCAGTGCAGTTTGGGTTGGATACGAGGTCTTTCATTTTAATATGAAAAATGGTAGTCGGAATAGTAGTTTGGAAGCTATAATAACCTGTTTTAAAGCAAATATTTATTAGCAAAACACTCTGTCTGGCTCCTTTTTTATTGAAGCATTAGCAACACATTTGTACTCTACCAAGACTGAAATGTATTTATAGGTATTTATAATGCATAATGGTATCAAACACCTTTTCGATTTGATACAATTTTATGAAGGTTAAATCCTTCCAAATATTTCTCTTTTATATTGAGTGTATTGACGGTATCTTTCCGAATAACAGAATAAACAACTATACAAAAACAAAAGCTGCCCATGACCGTGCTCTCCTGACACCTCCGTGCAGTGCAGGCGGGGTGAGCGGGGTAAGGTCCATTGCTCTGGGCAGCGGACCGCACTGCTGTCAGTCTGTCTGGCCTGTCCAGTTGCAGCATCTTGTTAAGTCATATACATGTATTTCAATGACAGAGTGCAACCCAGCCTGTCATTATGTGTCTGAGCCGGAGTGACAGTGAGCGGGGCTGATGCGCTGACAGCCAGCAGACACGAGGAAAGAAAAGCAGACGTTCAAGCCATTCAAACCAAAGACAAACAAAAAGATTAAACAAAGTGAAATAGTTTCGCCACATTCTGCTGTTTGGCTGGGCGGGGGGTTGATTCAGCAGCTACCGGCCTATTCAATAACCCTCTATGAATTTACAGCTTTTACGAAATGAGCCAAACAAGCAGAGTTTTTATTCTGATATTATTGCAAAAATCAACACACACACTCAAAGCAGTGGCATAAGGTAAGCCTGATATTTACGTGTCATGCATTTCTGATCAGTGTAATAATGTGTTTGGGCAACCTATGATTTATGTCAGTCTGTATCATATTTTGACTCACTGGTGCAAATGCCTATGAACTTGCTCTGTTTGCCATGATTCATCAGTTATGTCCTTTATTGACGAGTTAATGTTGCAATTTCAAGTTCATGTAAAACACAAGGAGGAGGAGGAGGAGGAGGAGGAGAAGGAGAAGGAGAAGGAGGAGAAGAAGAAGAAGAAGAAGAAGAAGAGATTTGCAAGTGCCAATTTCCTACCAAAAATTACAATCGAGATGAAATGAATAGTTGAAATAGTATAATGAAATAAACACTAACAGGAACAAACACAGACAGGCGGCATGTCTTGTGCTATGCTACATGTGACTAAAAGCTTTGTGATGAATCATTAACTATAGTTTGAAAGATGCATGACTCTTTGTGTTTGGCGCCATCAGGTGAAGACGGCTCCTTATACCTGCACAGAACTATAGTGTTTTTCAACAGAAGCATTTCCTCGTCGTCCTTACATGATTCCACTTAAAACAAACAAGGTGGCTTTCCTCTGTGCGCACAGGTGCCGCCTCTTGCATACAACCTCATCTGCCCCAGATTCTACAGATCAATTATTCATAACAGGTGAGTCTTTGGCGCTTATACACATACAGGTTTTCAGCAGGTCTAAGCTAATGGCTTCAAAGAGGCACGGAAAAATGTGAAATCAAGCAGAAAAATGCGTGCGTGGGAATAGCGGTGCATCGTAGCTCATCAGTTCAGACAGTGGACTGACCAGGAGACGAGGAGGACGTGCTGAGGAGAAGACCACGCTCAAAGGGCCTCTGGGGAAAACACAATATGTACCACAAATACATGCTGTAAACGCCTCACCGGCCTAGAGTCGATCATTAATCATTCACAAACTGCTTGAACTAAGTACATAGGGCCGATCAGAGGGAAAGAACCTCAAGCAACCACACATTGAAGATTAATTTATACACAATACAAGCCCCATCAGGCGTCCTTTATTTGAACCTGTTCCCATGTCGATGGAATAGTCCCTTGAGGGCTCACACACGGACTAATGGACTAATCTAACCTCAATAGACAAACATTGATCTTGAAGACATGTGGTTTGAAGGCCTTCTTGTTGTGTACAAAGATTGTGTTTTCATGCCTGCAAAAGTCAAAGAAATACCACATCAGTTTGTCATATGAGAGAAATATGTACTATCTGAGGGGGAATGGAATACAGCTAAGAAAAGAGACCGTTAAAATAAACCAATGATTTTAACTATCAGGTTAAACTACTCTAGAAACGATTGGATAAAACTCTTGTAAGGTCACAGACATTGTTATCTCACCTTTTATTTTGTTGAATTCATGTCAGAAAAAAATCGTGCAAATTTATTTCAGTTTCCCTCATGTGATGTACGTTTTAGAATTCAGTTCTGCCTGTCTATTTATAGGAACAAACGGTATCATCCCAGTAATAATTGACATACACACTTACATTTGTGTAGAGAATACAATGAGGCCAACAAGTGATAATTGGTGCTGTAACATCTCCAAAATGACAAAATGTGGAATTTCATGAGTGCAGGAAGGAAGTCTAAGCACTAAGGAACTTGTGCTGCACATTTATCAAGAAGGAGAGTGAAAAGAATCGTTTTGTATGGGTGTAAACTTCATTTAAGTGGCGTATTCTCATGTCTCCTCAGACATGAATATGACTACAAAGAACAGACATTAATCTCAGCCTGAGACGTTCGAGGTCATCTTGTATCATAAGTAATATTGTGTATTGTGCACATGTTGTGTCCTGGCACAACCCAACCCTACAAAGTTTTTTCTCATGTCAGAAAATGCATTAGGTAACAGAATACAAATAAGCAGAAGAAAGGGAGCATGAACAACCTTGATCTTGTGAGACTAATCCGTTTCCCTTTCATTAGGCGTACCTTTTCACACCCTCAGAGCATGTACATTGATCCAAGTCTAATGTCAATTAATTAACGGTGCTTGGCCTTGACAGAAATATTAATCAGAACAGACCCCCTTTCCCTTCAACACACAAATAATGCAGACTGCAACCTTTTCAGCGTGAGAAAAGATAAAATTTGTAGGACATTGAATTAATATATGTTTCTGCAATTAATCCAGTTGGTTATTTATAGTGAAAACCTCGTGTTCCTGTCTTCTTTCTATTCTAAAATTGTTCTTTTCACTGCGGTCGGCATATGAGTTAAATCACTACTGTCTTTATCTAACGGAACATACTTATTCAGTCTACAACAGGAGCAAAAATAGCCCATTGAATCTCCTTAATTAATTTGAGCATCGTTGGTGGAGCAACAGGCTACCACTTCTATATCTGCTTATTGTCTTTGGCTTGTGTCTGTGCCTCTTTACAACCTGTCTCTCTCCCATTATTCACTCGTACCTTCCCTTAAGCTGTGTCCCCCTCCACGTTTAATTGATTTTGTTGTTTCGCCCAAACTACAAAGCAAGAGAGCCTCCCTGCATACAATACAACAGAGCCACTGTAGTTGTGATTAAAAAAAAACACGTCTGGCTGTCTGAGATACAATAGCAGCTTATGGGATTTAAGCGTTCACTGAAAAGAGCAGCAACCACACCAAAACATCAACTTCACGGTGTGCACGCAGTTACCAACCCGTGAAAATAATATATGGTTTGTTTGCCAGACATACAATACTTCTTTAGTATATCAAAAATAATGTGAGACTCAGAAATATAATTCGAATGGTTTGAATTCTAATTTTGGTGAATCTCCCTGCTAGGTGACATGCTAGGGGCTTGTCTGGTACTGGAAATAGTAAGTAAAATATAAGTTACCAGCATCGAATGAATTGCCTGACCAGCCAGTCCCTCCTACATTCTGACAAAATGCAGAAGGGTCTGGAATCGGACCACAGGGGGCGTCAAAAAAACTCTCCTAACTCGTGTGTCCTCTGTGTTATTTCTCGTGTCCTTTTTCCTCGTAAACTGCCATGTTTGTTTAGACAAGAAATTGAGGAAACGGGATATGATTCTAGACCAAAACGTCTTGGTAAAGTATTGTCAAAGCGTGTGGTCTTGGCTGGTCAGGCAATATAAATAATACATTTGAACAAAACACATAATTGTATATGCTTCTTTAATGTGGTTTTCCCCACTTTTTTTGGTTTGTTTTAGAATAGCCAGGTTAATAGAAGCTGTAAAAAGTTAAAAGAGCTTCAGGAATCAGATGGTAAACATCACAGGAGCAGACAAAAGGAGATGTCTGGATGGCTGGCTGATGAAACATGAGTCCTGCAGCCACTTCCCTCCTCCTTCAAAACAACAACACAAGTCAAGGACGCTGAGATGGACCGGGCTGAGGACTCTGTTTACACAAGAAATCAGAAAGGGCAAAAAGAGGAGCGGAAGAGAGAACAGGATCCTAAAGCCGAGAACAAACGAGAATATATCTTCTTTGTTACTATTGATATTTTATGCTTTATGTTCTGAAAATTTCAAACTCAATTTCGAAGCTAAGGAATAGACCCGATACTCGATACTGATTTTGATCGTCCCATGAAAACAACAAACTTTTACACTCTAGACAGCAATTTTCATCACAAAATAATAGTACTTTCTTTGTGTTACCATGTGGTCTTATACTAGTTTGGATAACACTCAAAATTATTCTAAAACTGTTCAGGCAAGGTCAAATTTGGTCCTGCTTTTTCTTTTTAGTATTGATACTTTTAAAAGTAGTATCTGGTTTCATTACTAGTTTTAGAATCAATTAGTATCTGATATTTTTATGCTTTTGACAACCACAGGTGTTTTTAGTGCTCTTAAAAAAACACTACTACTGTGAGAAAGCTTGCCTCTCCATAGATCTGACCTGAAACTTGACCCAATGGCCTACCTGTTTGTCCAGTAGTAGTTACATATTGTTCCTTTTAAAAGTTTAATTATCAGAAAACTGTTGACTTATAAAACCTATTATTTTTGTGTGTTTAAGTCTTGAAGTAGTAGTAGTAGTAGTAGTAGTAGTAGTAGTAGTAGTAGTAGTAGTTGCAATTAGAAGTAGTAGTCTAGTTTAGATGAATCCATGTAGTCGACAGCAGTGTTTCTGAGCCAATGAGCAACTGTCAGCGAGACCTTGCCACCATTTGGTGCAAATCTGACAGCGCCAGGAGGCAGATTTAGAGGCCATCAGGAGCACGCAGCTCTGAGGCCTGTGGGACCAGTGGACTGTACACAAACCAGATCTGTGAGGAGGCTGTGCTCTGTGCCAAATGTGACACAAGAAACCCTGAAACAACACCCTGACGGACCCTGAAACAGACAAAAATAGAAATGACTAAAATTAGTTAAATGGGTTTTATAGTTGTTTTTTCTTTTTTAAACACAGAACACAGAAGAGAACAACCCAAAAAACAGAATATATACATAAATAAATATCTATATCTATATCTAGATAGATAGATAGATAGATAGATAGAAATAGATATAAAAAATCCCTTCTCACCCTCTGCGGGTGGTCTCGTCCTTTTGTCTAAGCTCGGGTCCTCTACCAGAGGCCTGGGAGCTTGAGGGCACTTTTCTGGACTGAGATGTCTGAGGTTTTTCCAGGGCTGTATTCACTCCTCCAGTTTGGGGGTCACTGCTCCGAGTGCTCCAATAACCACGAGCATTTTAAATCAGAGAACTGTCGTCATCCCCAGAATAAAGACAATCATTCTAAATTAATTCGAATCCCTCTTGTCACATTGTAAGCAGCCTGTGATTGCAAACATTCCGCGAGTTGGAGGTTTCAGAGTGAGAGTGAATACGTTTGTGATGAGTGCTTCAGGGCTCCTTCACAGTAGACTGCCCCAGCCACGTAAAGCGGCCCACCTTGCATATCTCCCCATTGGGACTATTATCTTCACAGCTCTGTGCCCTCAGCCGCTCAGACAGGGGCTTGTCACATCACCCCCCTCACCCAAACCACTATCACCCAACAGCTTTGTCCGCACTGAGGCTGCAGAGGTTAACCCAGGCCCCATTCAGCCATGAGACCAGCTAATGGATAATGAACAAACTCAAACAAGTCTCAGTTTGCCAAAGTGATTCTTTCTGTTCAGCTCGTTATTGTCAAATCAGTGACGTGAAGCAGATTAAAAACACAAATCTTAGCAAGAGAAAGAACAGACAACAGCAGTATAAAAACTATTTACATCCAGTTTAAAAGTGGAGTACCCAATTATATTCTTGTAAATGAATACATTTTGTGTTTTTCCCCATAGAAAATATTGTAACTGCAACACAAGTGACGAAAATGTATTTTATATAGTGCAAACATTGAAGTAAGAGCTACAATCGCTACAAGCAGCAAAGTATGCTAAAAAAGATGTAGATGAAAGATGAAAGAACAAGAACTTGCTCGATCAGAAAACACGTTCTGAAATGTACGGGATTCTTGTCATAGGACAAATCTTATGCATTATTTGTATCGTTATTGGCCTTGGAACATACTCTTGAGTACCTTTAATTTGGCATTTCATGTTTTAGGACTAAAAATAACATGTCCTGAATGAACGTCATCTTCCGTCTGCGTGTGTCCATGGAATGCTTCACATTATGGCATTAAACATATCCATCTTATACATTTTGATTGTATAGGAACCCTCAAAAAACATGCATTCTTAGAGTGAACAGGGGCTAGTCACAGGCTAATCACATCATACCTTCATGGAGATACTGTCGATTATTACAGATAAAGAATTACCATCTCAATGGAGACAAGCAGGTGGCCTACCCTCATCCAATCAATGTAGTTGTAGTTTCTAGCTCATCTTGATAACATTATTCATATGTAAATTAAGAAGGTGCTGGAGTTTGTGTGCTTCAAATCGTGAGGCGTGTAATTTGCATGTAGAATTTCACACGGCCCTCCGAACAGGAAGATCCTCTGGTAATGCCTGGGCAGCTACAAGATTTTCAACTGGCATTTCATTGTGAGTTTTAATTACAAGGACTATGGTTAAGATATGAAAAGCTGAAATAGTGCTAGTTTGTATCAAAGAATGGAAAAATAAATGGTTGGAGGGAACTTTTTTCTCTGACTGAGTAATTCTTGCTTTGACTAATTTGATTCTGTGAGCATAGTAAATGTACACTTTTGTTGTTGTTGACAAATTGCAAAAGTGGCTTGTTCCGGGGCACTCTAATTCATGGACATCCGGTTCAAAACACCTTTTCATTGCAATTCAACATTTTCTCCAAGTCCTTTCTTTTGTTGATCAAAACATCTTTACACCTGAACATATTGCAGTAAAGTGAGCGAGGAGATTATGTGAGAGAGATCGGCACACTCCTTTCCTCCAGACAGATGTGTTGAACAAGACAGAACGACCAAGATGATCGAACATAAAAGAGATGGAGCTCCGTCATTAGAAAACCTCTCAGGGCTGTGAAATGGCACCATACAAAGTTATGAAGCAAATCAGCCAACACTTGATGTTCCCTGAGCTGAGTGAGGATGGGCTCAGCTCTCTGCTCAGCTTTCCTTCCCTGTGGAAATGAATGTCTGCAATCCTTTATAGGGAATTTTCTCCAGTCTAAAAAGACACATTTTGCTGCACTGGCGAATGGGTGACTATGAGAAAAGTGTGTAAGTAGAGTGGGATGTGCAGAAGCTTTGTATATTGTGATAGCGAGGCGGGTTAATTTATATTACATGCTAATTTTGTCTAACCTTATCTAAGTGCTGCTAATATGAGATAATTAGACTTAAAGCAATGGGACGTTTCATGGTATAATAATCCAATCAGAACTAGGGTTGTCAAAAAACCGAGATAAAACTAGTATTGAACAGATTTGAACCACCAGAAAAATCATATAAATATGTTGTATTTTTTCTTGAATAGTTTAGAATAAGTTTTGATCCGTCAAAATAAGACAACATGTTAAAAAAATGAAATGGCTCTTATTTTGTGTTGAAAACAGAATTCTGTTGTTCAACAAAGGAATATTTTAATCACGTGGTTTTGAAATATGTATTGAATGTTTCAAGTCAGGTGAGTTTTGAACACAGCGATAGAGATGGTGGATTTGTACTGTTTAGAGGAGCTATTGACGGAAGTGTCAGCGTTTTTGCATTGCTCGAAGCATATGCCCCACCGGGAAGTGGTGTCACGTTGCTCTCTTTGTCTTTTACTGTTTTTAAAAAAAAGAAATTGTTTGTTTTTATAATATATTAAAACAAGACTTAATGACATAATGTTGACTCTTGTCGTAACTGCTTTTTTCAGTTGTGTTTTGAGAAGAAGAGTTACCAGACCATACTGAAATGATAAGGAATCCATGCTAGTTCTGTCAGGGTAAAGATAAAAGTGATTTCCAACCAAGGATCTTCTGGTTCAAGAGTCAGTAATGTCTTACAATACAACAATAGCCTCAGAAAATAGTACCGTTATTCAACTTCAAAGGTGTTATTGCTGTTGGATTTTGAGCCAATCCCAAACAAATAATGAGAAGGTTCAACGTTTGTAGATTTCTATTTTGGTAGATTTCTTTCAAAAACTGCAAATCTCCTAAAGAGTGATTTGAACCCCTGCCCACCATCTGAGATTAGAACATGAACGCAACCTATTGGTTCACACAGTATTGCAGACATATTTTTACATACTGGTAGACAAACAATTCTATGGAATGCAATAATATAATCAATGATGGTATGATTTTTTGTCACATAACATAAAATCCACTATAGACATATCTACAGTCATCCAGCTTCTTGTAAGTGGATCAGTTTTATGTGCCAAATCCTAATCACAGCACATGAGTTGGTGCCAGTGAATACACCTTCTTCTGCAGCAGCACATCTTAGATAATAAAATGCGAACACCTGAATCCCCACATCCCCAAGTCCCTACTTCATATATAAAGACCTGATGATGAACTTGAGCAGGAACTGTATTCCCTTCACAGCAGCTTTAGTTCATTCTCAAATTACAATTCTTACTGAGCACATCACTACAAGACATATCTCTGCACACGTTTGAAGCACTATTGTTTCAAACCAGCTGCATTTCTCAAAGGTGTACTTGTGGTGAAATATATCAGTGATTAGAATGCAAAACTGGGATTTTTAGTATTTTTGCACACTATTTTATTTTATTTGCGGTTACTGTCTGCATGTCTTCTGTCTTCAAAGATGTATTCTACAGCCAAAATTATTATTAATGTAATACGATGTAATACGTGATATTCAAGGTTGTTTTGGGGGCAACCTGTCCTGCTTGTTGTAAGTATAAAACATTAAATTGAGATGCATCGGCCAAAATTATACAAAAAGTAAAGAGCTATGAAATGCCAGAATTAATCGCTGGGTGAATGATAAAAAAGCATTTATCATAGTTTACACAAGGTCTAGTAGTTATCATCTTAATGTGTGACACTGCAAGTGAATAGGAAATAATCTTAGATTAGAAATATCAATTCTTCTTTTTCTACTTCTTGTGTAATTTACTTACATAAATCTAAGACAAAATGTATTAAATGTTTTTCATCATACAATACAATATATAAATTAGGCATTTTCTGTGTAAAATACACCAAAATTGGACATATTAGTAATTGATAGAGGTAGATAAAAAAAAAATCTGAATTTGACATTTTATAGATACAAACACATTTACCGTATTTTCCGGCCTTTTAGCCGCTCCCCTATATAAGCCGCATTTGCTCTATTTTTAAAAAAAACGATAATAAAACAATACATGAGCCGCACCTTTTGTATAGGCCGCAGAACTCTTTCCTTGACTTTTGGCATCGCATGAGCTCGTTCCGCTGTCCCCTCCCAGCGTCTCACCGTACATTCATTGATGTTAAGCTTGCGTGCAGCCCGCCGGCTTCCTAGCAAGATCGATGGCCTTCAGCTTAAAACTTGCTTCATACGAACTTCTTCGTTTGGGTTCCATAAATGATGCGGCAAGAATTTGAAAATAATTTATAGTTGGTAATTTGTCGTCCGTGTTCTATTTGCTAGCTGAATAAAAAAGCAACATCTGCTTCTTTGCTTAACTTTTCTGTAGTTTTGATTCCAATTCCGGTTAGTTCCCCCTAGCGGTGAAAGAAAAAAACCACAGAAAAGCCGCAGCCTCTAAATAAGCCGCATGGCTCAAAACATCTGACAAAAGTAGCGGCTTATAGCCCGCAAAATACGTTAGGGAATTTTGGGTATGTTATTTAGTAGTTGAGTTAAACTAACTTTGCCCATTATTTTTGAGTAAAACAAATAAATAAGGCTTTCAATTGGATGTCAACAAATCCTTCAGCACGATCTGTCAAAAAGATCTTTTTAAGAACAGGATTGGAAAGTTTGGTGTGTGTAGGTACTACTTCAAGGAGCGCTCTTTATGTTCCTACAAGAGAAAAATGCATTTTGAGGAAACAGCCTTTGAAGTTACAATGTCACATATAAATCTATGTGCGCAAGTTGATTAAACTACATAATAAAACATTTTTAGGTGCAGATTGGACAATGTTGTTGTTTCCACATGGAAGCAAAGAGAAAAACAAAAGTTTTTCCTTAGTGTCTCAAAGTGGTCCTCAGCTCTATATGTGAGCGCTTCTAAATGTAAATACGGCCGGAGCAAGGACAATCTTCAGAATTCCGCACTGGCATTGCACATTAATAGTTAATATGTTAACTTAACTTTCTCAATGTTTTAGTTTTGGTAATGTTTAAAAGCACATTCATATGCAGTGTCATGTTTTTCTTGAGCCAACTGTCAGAAATCAGACATCACAGCTGCCACGTTGGGCTTCAGCTAAGATGTGATAGAAAGGGCTGACGGAACACACCAATGCAGCCGTGATATTACGTAAACGCAGATAACAAACTGCATCAAAATTATATAAACCTGTATTTATCTTGATTTTAGTGGCTGCAAAAAGGAGCCTGAGAAAACTTCAGGCAATTATTCTCAGTTTAGAAGAAAAATAATTCAAGTCTGGGACAATCTCTGAGTTTGATGTGTGGTAAAGTTCTATGGGAATTTGTTCAGTAGATTGCTCCATTTAGAAATGCCAAATCACAAAATGAAAGCAGTTTATTTTCTAAAGTGGAGTGAGAGGAGACTTAACACATTAAAAGTTTAAAAGCAAAGTAGTGCATTGTGGGGGTTTGTCAAAGTGCACCTGCTTCTGGAAGCCTGACAGCAAGAGGTCCTAATAAGGAGTTTTCCTTACTTAAAATCTTTCCAACCTGTGTCTGTCCATTGTCCCAGACGTGGAGAATTACAATGGACGTGGACTCCCAAATAGAGGTGGGCAACTTCAAAATATCTACAATATTGGAAATATTGTTTTGAACACATGGCATTTTGTTTATATCCAGTATATTGTTTATTGAATAGAATATAACTTTATTTTACTGTTCCAGTATAAAACATTTTAATCATTTATTTGTATTCAACACAGTTTATTCAGGCAAACATCATCCACCACCCCTACTTTATCATTAAAATGCTTCAAAATCAGTTCACTAAAAAACTCATCTTGTAATCTTTCAAAGCAAGGGTATAAAGTTGTAGCTCTGCATGTTTGTGTGTCATTTTCCGGTCCATTCACTTTTGTCTGATTTAAACCTCAACTAATACAATTAAAGACCTTTTTTTTTTTTATCAGGAAGCATTAATTTTTGTCAATATCGCCCACCCCTACTCCCTATACACGCTTATGTTGATTGTTCTCAGTATAATAGCAGAAAGGAATAAGCAATCACTGCACTAAATGTTGTTACATTCGGTCTTAAAAGCTAATATTGTGAGGCACAATAACTGGTCTGTTACTTCTTCCTGTTTTTATATATTTAGCACCAGACTACATATATGATATATGCATAAATACCAGTATAATGGTCCCTATAGAAACTTTCTCAGTAATTAACACCTTTAAGGGCTTTTGGGAGCAGTGCGAGACATGGCTGAGCAGTGGAGCTCTCCAGGGTCCTGAACCAGAGGCATGCTTATGAACAAGGTTTTGTTCTCCCTACTGAGCTGCAGTCTAAACAGTGGTTGAAAGAGCCTTGGAGAGAAAATGTAAACACTACAGCACAAAATGTAATTGATATGATGAAGGAGCCTAGGTCAACCTGCAGGAATCTTTAGGAACAGATGTGTAGCCAGAGTTTAAAAACACCAAATCAATCACACTGCTTCTCTACTGCTAAAATATTTAAGGCTGACTTCTCCTTGACAAGTTAGCTCTTTTAGCTGGTGCCATTAATCCCAAACTGCAGGAGTCTGCTGCGGTTGTACGAGTTTAAATGAGACGACTGTGCTACAGTGTCCAGTAGTGCTCGTCTCCACAGTGACTCAGAGGTGTCTCTTTTCATAACTATATTCCATCTGTCGCTCCTTTGAGTCTGCGCATTCACACATAAACTGCATGGTCAAACCACTATATTACAAAATGCTTTAGTTAAATGTATGGAGTAATCAGATGTATTGATATTATGTAGATGTTACGTTTTCTGTTTGGATTTTTAGTTCACAGCAACGTGCATATGCATGTGGTTGTATTGGCTTTATATGATTGTTCATTTATGAATGAATAAGTAATAATAATAATGGAAATGATAACATCATATAATATTCATCTAAAAAGTGATACAGTTAGTTTGAAAGCATAGTTTATACTTGATGACCTTCAAACACTTACCAAAAAACATTTCTTGTCACACACTTTCATATTCTAAAATAAAGTATTTGTCAAATTTCAAGATGGGAATGAAAGAGACCACATTATTGTGAATCAAAATTATCCCTTCAAAGGAGCAAAATTATACTTCATTTAAAACAGCAGCAAAATTGATACTTTTGGCTTTTATGGAAGCATCACACCACATGACATTGAGGTAATGAACTCATAACCATTTTAAAAATGGCCCATCTGCTGCAATATTATGCATGGGTTGGTACAGGTTTTTATGGATAATGAGTTCTTATTCCAACCCAAGTGTATTGGTTCATTATATTTGGGTTATTTCCCAGTGAGAGCAGCAGGAGAGGGACATTAACCTAGACTCTACTACTAAGTGGCATTCTGCACTTTTACCAAATATCTATCCATTTGTTCAGCTAAATGACAAATGGTGACTAAAGTAAAATATGTTCCCAGACCTTTTGAGGTCAAGTTACTGTACTGAAGAGTGACATTGATTAATTTTGAAGATAAGATAGATTAGAGTATTGAGGACAGTCTACAAAAAAGATATATAAAAGGTTTTAGCACATTTGTCATGGACTGCTAAACTACAATCTGATTATTGGTATCCTGAGAGAGATTGATTTTTTTCAATAGTGCCCACCCCTAGTGCAATTGGAGTACATTTTCAAATTGTGACACAGCATAATGACTCCATGACAGTCAGACAGACAGACAGACAGACAGCATATTCCATTAAAACCAATCTTTGAACGTCTGCTTCACGGGAGCACCATTTTGTGTCATTTTGTCAAATAAACACGCCAGCCTCCACGGTCAGATTTGTCATATTATCGATAAATATTTCATGGCTACTCAGGGACTTGAAATGAAATCAAAACAGCAAAGAGGACTGCGGCATCCGAAAATCCCTGGCAGGGCTATAGTGGAAATATCGTGTGTGGTTTCGTTAATGGGATGTACACTTTCTCCCTTCAGCGCCTGAGTGTGATCAACTTTGCCATGGTGGAATCCCGCTCTGTAATTAGCAGTAATTGCATGTTTACCCATTTATGGCTGTTTACATGTGTTGCGTTTAATTGTAGCTTGCTTCATTAAATGATTCCCAGCTCTCACTTATTTGAGAGCTGGTATAATTATAGTGGTTGTCAATGTAGGCAAAATGAGGACGATCAGAAGAGACATTCAGTACTGTGTACATGAAAGGCTATAGTGTTACAGGTGCAGAATAACTAGCCATTTGATCTCCAGAAGGGTGTAAAAGTCTTTTAAGATGAACAAAAGAAGCTTCATTTGATGGACGAATATCAACAATGAAAAGAAAAGAAGAAAGTGCTCCACATTGCATATAGATGTATGGTTTTACATAAATATATGCATGTGGAAATTCTTTTGCAGTTGAAAACTCAAGCCAAGGATAAGTAATGACTGAACATAACTCAATGTTCTCTCATGCACGAGCAAAGAGCTTGTGTCCAGATGGAAACTAACTTGGATATATTCAAGTTTAAGGGTAAATGCAAATTCCCTATAGCCATCTATAAAACTTACCAAAGATCTTTTTGTGGGCAAACTAAGCTTTTTCTGCCCTTATTTACAAAATAAAATACACTTTAAAATACATGTATTGTTAAACATAAAACAATACAAATATTAAGACCTTTTCACAGTATGTTACATTCATACATGATATTTCTATACATTCTATCGAGGCGAATGACTTACCCAATGTGAACAAACTTCTCTCTCTTGTTTCTCACGTTGGTTTTGAACAAAGTCCAAATGATTTCCCTTTAATGAGCTCATGTAGTGGAGGAAGTCGGGACGTGGGGATGTTCTGCTGTGACTGGCAGCAGACACATATAGGCCTGTTTCTCCTGAGTCCTGACTGACTACAGTGAGACTACAGACTGCTCAGGCTGCTCAGACTGACAGCTGGAGCCTCTCTCCTGCTCTCAGCTCCAGCAAACGCCAAAGAAGTGAGGGCGTCCAAACCAGGAGGTGCTTCAATGTCACTTATGATTCAATGTGATCAGTGCAGCGACAGCCACAAAAAAGTACTACGAGAGTCATTTGCATAAAGTTTCATGTCCACCAAAGGCTCCAGCTTCCAGGTCAGCTGAGGGAAGGTAATGTTTTTATTATTTACTACTATTCTCACAGACCACACTACGACTATTTGTCTGGTCTGTTCTTTGACTTGCGGGAAAAACACTTTTCATTTTATTAAAATGATCATTGGAGACAATCAAGTTAACTGAATCACAGCAATAGAGTAGGTTTTTTTAACACGTTCTTTTGAAAATATTTGATGGGACATATATTAAAGAGAAACTGTTACTTATAGTACTCTGATTCTCTGTTTTCTACTTCAGCATTACGGTTCTACATCTCCATAAAGACAAGCAACTGACGGACCCTCCACTAGAAAAGCTTCCATAGTTATAGTGTACCTTTAAAGATTTCTGTACAGTTTGCCTTTGAATTACTGTCACTGCAAAGCTCTTGTGTCAGTGTATTTTGAACAGGCAGGTAAGTCTTCAATACGCTCAACACATTAAGAAAGTGCAAAGTGGAATTGATGGCTTGCATTAAGTAAGGATTAATATAACGCAGCTGAATCCTCTATAGATTTCAGCTCACTTTTCACAGCACTGCACACACTTTGATACCGCCACAGAAAGGACATGACTGTACAAGTCACTTATTCATGAACTTTCATTTGTAAAGAAACATGCAAAAAGTGCCAAAAATAAACCAGAATATTCTCAGCCATAGCAGACGTAGGTAGACTCCCAATAGTTGACAAGGTTTGTGCTAGAACGTTATGTCCTTGTATTCTTTTGTTTGTGCTAAAAAAAATGATTTAGTAAGGTGCTCGTCAGCTTGTTTTCAGACTAAAAATAAAAGCTTAGTAAATGTGGAAACTGTTGGGCTTTGCTTTATCAACAAATGAACCAATTATTGTGCCAACATTTAGGAACTCAAATTCATGCTGAAACATAATGAAATATAAATCTAGTTGAAATCAAACCCTCTGTTACCTTGAGGCTATTAACACACAATTGGTCATTATGTCAGGGCTGTAACTGCCTTTCAGTTCATTCGATTGTATGACTGGAGAGAGTTGTTCGGCCGTGATCAGTGGCCCTCTGCATTGGCCTCCAGCACTGCAGCAGATTGCCTGAATGCAGTGACCTTGGTGAGCAAACGCCAACCGGGAAAAGAATGAAGACTGACAGAAATGTGATGGAATGTTTGGGAATATTAGGCACCCATTCTCGCTGACATTGGGCTGCAGTTTAGAGAGGATATTATTCTCAAATTGGTCACCGAAACTGTAAAGTGCTCTCAGTGATTCAAAGTCACCCTATGAATGGCACGAGATAATAAATGACTGCAGACAAAATTACAAGCTCTTAAAAAGCATAACTTTCTTATTTTGATTTAATAACGTGGACATTGTTAGTCTTAAAGGCGTACTATTTTAACTTTCTGCTTGTCTCTATGGAGATTGCTTTGCCAGGAATGTTTCGCAGCATGGCATTATCTATTTCTGTGAAGACAAGTTACAAGTCACAGGTCCGAAAAGGGGAAAAGTGCTCTCTGAAAGGATGTACGTTTTTAAAGGATAAAAACTTGTAATTGAATTAATGCAAAATAGATGATGGCGGACACTCCACCAGAAAAGTTACATGGTGCACCTTTAGTTAGTCGCCATTGTAATTATCCAAAACCCCACACGTACATTAGCTGACAGTGTGTTTCTCTGCTTCTCCTGGCAGCAATTCACCATCAGGCTTTTTTTGTGGGCTAGATCCCCACGATATTGAACCAAGATTACTTCTTGATAACACTATTCTCGCTCGCTCAATCTCCACTTCTCAGAACGACAAACAATTCGCACCAAGAGAACAAATAAGAGCAATGCACAAAGCTGTTTTGGTCAAATACTGGTTTAGCACATTGAGACTGGGATTTACATAACATGACTTGTACTTAAGTCAATAGCAAACGGCTCAAGGGTAACAAAAGAATTTCTTTTTTCCTCCCACAGTCTTCAATATATCTTTATGTAAACTCTGTTGGTCAATGTTTGCTGATAAAAATACTGATAAACTGTGGTGTGATAGACAATTGAGAGACGGGGATGGATTGTTTTTGATGGCCTTTTCAGGAAATTGTCCGCCCCAGAGAGGCGCTTTTGAAAAGTCTTACAGTGAGGAATAAAGGAAATTGCCCAACGAAAATCTGTCAAGAAAAACGCTGCAATAAAAGTTTTGTCGATACATTCTAAAGTGGCTAAACACTACTGTAGAGTCTAAAACTCTATATATTTATCCTCACATGGGGTTGTTTTAGGTACACTTTTATAACTTTAAAACAGCTTAACATTGAGATAATAGAAATGTGTTTTGTAGGACATTGCCTGCTTTTATAGGCACTAGAACAACTGCACTCATGGCCATTTACCTAATATTTGTGTTTCAAGTTAACTCTATTGTTCAAGGACTCGTTATTTGGGTAAAAGGTAAACTAAGGCTACTTACAACTTTAGTGATTTAAGTGCAACTAATAAATATACACAAAATAAATCGCTATAATACATTATTTTATTTAAGGTGTACAATATAAACTTTCTGGTGGAGGGTCTGGTAAGTGCTTGTCTCCATGGCATTAAACATATCTATGTCCATGGAGACAAGCAGGTAATGGCAGCAGGTCAAGTCACAGCTCAGGGGCCTCACCTATAAAGGATTGTGAGGAAATTTTGCTGAGCAAGTGCAAGTGGCCACTAGACGAATACGTTCAGTGTCTACCACGCAATTTGTGCTTTAAAGAGTCTACCTGCAGCTGGAATCGGCCTATGTGAATCCATGTCACGTCATGCTCTCTCCACGCCTCGAAAAAGCCATAAAAAGGCCATGCAATGTGACTTATGAATGAGATTTACCTAAACATGAGCATCACCTCAAAGGCTTTATGACAAATGCACATAGAAGTGCAGATTTATTCCTTTCAAATTCACTTTAAAACGACAGAAAAAATCTGTTTTAGTCGCCTACACTTTGGCGGGAGGTTATTTGGCAGCTATTGTTCTGTTGTACTTCAGACTCTTATGTTTGAATGAGATGTGTGTGAGGTTTGACCATGGCTCTGTTAACGCACATCAATACGTGCACGCAGAGGTCTGAATGGTCAAAAGAGGGTAGAGTGAGCATGCGTGGATGACACGATGCACTTCCTAACAGGGCGAAAGCAGCGGGAGAGATATGGATGGATCGGCAGCGGAGGGACAAACACTTTTGCTGCAGACAAGTGCAGGAAGAACAAAAAAACAAGCATGCGACACATGAAGCCCTGTCAGGCGCTCTTATTCTGCCAATATAAGTGTGTGTGGGGCGTAAAAACGTTGGTTACTTCATTGAGGGCATTATTCACTAAACAGGGGGACCATAAGGAGCAAGCGGGGCTACATGTCGTGCGGTGAATAAAGACAAACAAATGTGTTGGAGCTGCGTCTTGTCTTAGAGCTTCATTAAACCAAATCTCTCTCATGTCCAATTGTTGCTTCATACATGGATTTACAGATTCAGAGGATCTTCTTTGTCACAGACACGGACTGATATGGTCATGGTGCAGACTGAGAGAAAACACCGGGAATGTGCACACGCTTGTGCACGAGTGCACATGGCGTCATATGTGTCATGTGCTGGTCAGAATAATGAGTGGAGTAAACCTCTCTTCTCCGTGTTTAGGCCAACTGTTATTATTATTATTATTACGATTATGATTATGATTATTATTATTATTATTAATAAGATTACATGAGTTTTCTTTTGTTTCTAAGTTATCTGTTATTATTATCATACTGTGTCTAATCTGTTTCCTGTACCCTTTGTTGCAACAGTAGAATTTCCCCATTGTGGGACAAATAAAGGTGATCTTATCTTAACTTCTGTTTAAATGTGATCTCTGTGAATAACATTATTTTAGGCTAAAAGATTTGGATTTGCTGACAATTTCCTGAACTAAACACTTTCTCAAACTCTTTTCACTTCTGCTCCTCTCCACGAGTGCTGTCTTTTCCCAGTGTCTCCAGACTTTGCGCGCAGTCCTGCGCCTAGTGGAAGTTTTCTAAATACCACTGATGGCGCAGAGGGCGGCTTACGCACTGCGGAGTGCTTAAGAAAGCTTTATAAATAAGACCCCAGGTCTGTAGAAAGATACTGCTCAGAGAAAAAAAAAAATCTAAGTATTTTTGAAGCAATGAAACACCTGTAATTTAAAAGAATGCTAAATATATCGATTTAATGCCACACAGTGGAACATTCCTCCCACCCAAAAAAACCCCCTTACATATACTGCAGCTTAAAAGTATTGTAGAAAAAAGTTTCAGTTGTAGTCATTTGGACTGTTTCAAAAACAAAACCAATGTCAAGATCCAGACTACGACTGGAAACCTTTCTTCAAAATTTTAGAAATAATAAGAGAACAATAATGCCACTAAACTACTGCAATGACGTGAGTGCAATTTCTGGCAAATATCTGATCCGTATTGTGTCTGAACGCGCTTCTCCAAATTGATTTGTAGAGATCTAACTCGAAGCGTTCAGTGGGAGCCAGCCCGTGGTGTATTTTGTACCATAATTAGATTGCGAGTGATTTAAAAAGAAGATAATTATAGATTAAGCTTGTAATCCCAATGCTCCAAAGGCAAAGGCAGATCTATGTGCAGATAAGGGTTTTGAATGAGGATTTGGGTCTGGTTGTGCAGGTGAAAGCAGCATATTTTGACATGACTGCCAGATAGGATTTTACAGTGGAGATTATCCATAGAGACACTTCTTATTACGAGAATTGTGTCTTAGTTATAATTTGCATCTATGACCACATTGTTTTTTGATTTGTTATTGTGATTCTGGATCAAATTGATTTACTTTATGCTAGTTCTTATAAGAAAGAAAAATACTTTGACTAAAAAGGAAAAGGAGACTACGCTATTTTTTAAACATTTTATAACAGTTATTGTTACTCCAAATATAGTAAAAGTCATCAACAAAAGGCTACCTATGATATGATACCTATACTGTATATCAAAGGTGGTAAGGTCTGTACTTTACTTGTATACTTATTTTACAGTGCATACTTTTTTTTCTTTTTACTTCACTACATTCTATCTTAATTTATATATTTATAGCAGGTTTCCGGAATAATATCTTCCTAAAGGTCAGAGTTCAGGTCACCACACCCACGTCACACACACCACACCTCACCACCACCACCACACACCACCACACACACACACATCCACCACCACACCACACCACACCACCACCACCCACCACACCACCATCACCACCCCACCACCACCACACGCACCATCACCACACCACACCCCATCACCCCACACCACCCCCACCACACCTCACACCACCACCGACCACACCATCACCACACCACCATCACCACCACACCACCAACCACCACCATCACCACCACCACCACCACACATCACCATCACCACCACACCAACCACCACATCACACCACACCACCACCAACACACCACCACCACCCACCACATCACCACCACCACATCCACACCACCACACCATCACCACCATCACCCACCCATCAACCACCACACCACCCCACACACTCGCACCACCACACCATCACCACACCACCTAAATGTACTGCATTTACATGACACAACATCGTTTCTTTATTCACGAAGCGCACTTCCTTCAACAAGCTTCCTAAGTACACCAGCTCATATAAATTCACTGTACTTGTCCTCTTCACTCAAGCCTGATACAACGGTGAGATAGTTTAAATGACTTGAGCTCAGGCAGAATAACAATCATCCTCCTCCATTCCAACTCATCTCCCACTAATACATTTTAAATTTGTATTTGTAAATGGGGATCTGAATAGTAACAGTGTTTTGAAACGACTGAATGTTTATTGGTTGCTGAAGTGAAGAATTCAAGAACTCAAGAATTACCGTTAACTTCAGCTCAAATCACACCATTGACAACATAGGATTTATTTTTAATCAAAGTGTCAGTTTGGAGAAAGTACAGTTGCCATAGACAGAGAACACGCACTGCTGTTGTCAACAACAACATTGATTATATTCACTAATGGACAATTATTTGAAGTCAGGATTAAAACAAATCTTAATTGTGAAGAGTTGTGATCTGAGGTGGGCTGCCTGAGCGGTGAGTGTTGTAAATGTGTCCATTTTGATGTTTCGTGTCTTTTGTTGATTACAGGACTCACAATGACATGTAAATGAGCTGTGAAAAGAGGGGTTAATGATTGGCTTTTACACATTTTAATTACCACGCCGCGCACACATTATTTAGGCTAACCACAACTTTAGGCTCATGAATTTACTTCAATAGTTTAAGTCGATCAAAAAGAATGTTGTGCAAACATATTTTCAGCCTTTTAAATTCACTGTTAAGAGGCAAAATCAAAGTAAATAAATGCAATTTAAAACGAATAGAACTTCACACAATTTTTATAATCAGCTGCCTATAAACTATTTATTTTTCCATGACTAAATATGTCGGCAGATATATTGGCTATCAGCACCTCCAACTTCCATTTATATCGGTATCGTATCGAGCCCCAAAAAAATCCATATCCATACCTTCTAAGAATGGCTAGAGGAGACGATGCAGGCCATTGGAGTAAAAACACCGAATAGAAGCTTGTTTGCAGCAGTAAAGGCGTGTATCGATTATATTTATTTTATTTAATACGGGAAAGTGCACATTAATCAACATGTGTTACTCCAACATGTGAAGAGTACAATTTCAGGAACAATTTAGATTTTATTTATGAAGAAATTGGTTACGTTTGGGTGACGTCAGTAGAAGACCCCTGCAAGCCGGGCCCTTGCGGCAACGCAATCCGCCATAAACAGAAGAGAACCAGGGCTAGTGGAAAAGTGGCTTAATAGTGGATGGACTGGCCAGACTTGTCCAATTATACAAGAGACAAGGTCAGTAAGCGAGTGTGCTGTCCTAACATGGACATTCATGTCACCTTGAACAACAGAATTGCCTATAGTTGATGCACTCTAAGCACTAAAGAGCAAAATATGACAACTTCTGAGGGACTGACAATTCAAGGACAAACCATTTTAAATATCAAATGAAATTATTTGTTGACTAAGACACAGCAGTCAGTTTGTTCTTTCAATATAGCCTGGAAATGACTACATTGTCCAATCTGCACCTACAGATGTTTAATTATTTCATTAATTTCATTATATGGGATATTGCAATTTCACCTACACACATCAAACGTTCCAATATTGAAACTTGTACATTCATACATATTTTCTTAGTAAGATTCCTCAAATACTAAACAGGATTTCAAAAATCCCCCTGTACATTTTTTGTATCTAATACTGTATGTCAACAAAATGAAGCAAGATATTTAAACCAGGCTCGATCAATTTTTCAGAGTTGGATGTCCCAAATATGTCCTTTTTTCACACATTTTTCTAATTTTCATTATATAATAAATGGTCAGGATGGACTATAAACCTTTAAAAGAGGCCCATGCTTTCATGCTTTAAACCATTCAAGCAACCAAGTTAAAATGGAAAAAATACTAAGTGGATGTATGTAGTGATTTTGAACATGCTTTTTCCACTCTTTTCCGGAAGATTGCCAGGCTGATTAGCGTGGACTCAACTCTTAAGGACCTCTTGTGGCTCTTCTATGATTGCTTGAGTGAGCGAGGCGTGTGTATGTGTAGGGTACAGTAATCAGACTATTTTATTTGAAACTGTCCAGCGCATAGCTTTTTTATATTACTCTGGGATCAGGTGGTTTGTCACTCAGATCGGTCAATATTTGATCTTTTGCTTTGTTGCAACGTGGCATGCTATAAACAGAAGAAAAACAACCTGGCAGTCTGGTGGGGCATTAGGTGGGTCCCAAAACATACAGAGATAGCACTCCGTATAGCTACCAGAAATGTATAATGGATGTGTGAGTGCGCAAGGAGACAGGCCGAAACAACAAGCAAGTATGCCAAGGGAGGAATGTTTATACATTTATAATACTACCTTTTATGGGGATGTTTTATATTTTCTCTGATGTTTTGATTGACACAATTGTCCCCTGCCAAGTCAATCTTTAATAAATGTAAATCTAAAATCTTCATTTGTGTAAAAAAAAAACAAAAAAAACTCTCAGAGGATGTACATAATTTAACTTAGTGATACATGAATATGAATAGAAGCATTGATAATAGCTTTTAAAAAATTGTTTTAGCTACTAATAGCAGAACTACTGTAACTAATACTAGGATCTTTAATTATATTCATTATATCATATATTACTACAGTATAGTGCAACTTTTACTATACAACAAATGCTGCTCCTGCAAATTTCTTTAGTTTAGTACACAAAACTTTGAAATCAAGGTGAAAAATCTTACACTTACATTCAGAAATATCAAGTTGACTTCTTTTAAAGATTTTTCCTTCACGTATTAAAATGAAGCACATATTTTCCTGCATAGAACTGCTTAAAAGTTTCTATGTACTTTCCAACCCTGATTTTATGTTAAATACACTTCAGTTATAGATGAGATTTCTTTCAAATGTTCAGCTTGTGCTCCTTATTCCTGACTCTTCAACAATCCCTGGAGGATAAAGAGTTCCCGACTGTATTGCCCTACACTGTCCGTCCTCTAACCTTATGTGAAGAATTGCCCAGATTTCCTCCGCTTCACCTCAAGAAACCCTGTAGCCATTAATTGCTTGTTTTAAAATAGCAATTTGTCCCTGTCTTCTCTATAGCGGCTCCTCTGCAACAGCTGAGGTGTCGAATATGCATTGCACTGACTACAAGGATGACACATTTGAGCCCATACAAAACAACTTTGCTGTCTGCGAGATTGGAAAGGAAATTTGGGAATACATAATACGCACCTTCTGCTTGGGGGCTATTAGAGTGGTGTTTATGTGCAGTTTTGTGGCTCAATGTAAATATTTATTTCTAGTCATGCTTGCCCTTGATTGATTTTCTGGCAATTCCCTATATCTGGAAGAGAACAGCAAAAAGTGTATAGGCAATGCTAAACACAAGCCCCACTGCAGCTCCTAACAAATCCATGCTGACACAGGAGTCTGCTGCTTTAATATTTTACGGGCTATGTGCATTGTCGGAAAAAAACTATGGCTGGCATGAAATTACTCAGAAACAATTGCAGCTTTTGGGCTCAACTGGCGTTTCTTAAAATAGATTATAGGAACAAGAGGTCAGTTATACCTCTGGAGCAGCTCAGTCAGTGTGTAGCACCTACTTATGTCAAATAACACAATTCCCACATGTCTGATGGGACTAGGAGCTGTCACTTTGATTAATGGGACAATATCATTTAGTGGTAGCTTCCAGTTTATTCTCTCTCAAATGTGGTCCATGGAAATTCACCGAGCAAATTTCACTTTTATGTTCCCTGGAACCAGTTACATTAGCAAACTGGCAAGCGATAGCAATGATCTAAAACATGTATATCGTGTCAAAAAGATCATGTATATCGTGTCAAAAAGATATAGCGTGGGATCTTGAAGTGGTCCTTCTATTTTCTCCATCTGACGCGGATTTGTACATGGAAAAGTTGGATTATTGTCTGATTATTATACTATGCCATCTATTTACTATCCAACGCGATTAAACGATCTTTTAATTCAGACATTCTGACCAAAAATCCACAAATATAATAATAATACCACAAAAGGTTGGTGTTTTTAGTGCTCAAAAATACCTTATACATGCATTCTTACAATGAGTGGGCGTTTGTCTCTCCACAAATCTGGAGTTTTCCGCACAAAAATGTGTAGTGACTTTTAGAGACAAAGCGGGTGATCTGAGCCCAGAGAGACCAGAAATGTGGGAGTTTGAGGAAATTTCTGGAAGTTCGTGCTTTGTTTGTACGTACAGTTTTATAGATTTTATAAATGTGGCCTCTGAACTGTAATTTGGATTGCTTTTCTCCATGGAAATAGGTTTAATACCTTACTGCGGATTATTCAAGGCAAAGCAACGTTTCCATGGAGACTTGCAGGTGGCAGACTCGCCAACAGAAAAGTAACATAGTGCATCTTTAAGAATCATTGGCTAAACATATTTTAGACACATTTTTATACAATCATTTCTTCTTAACGTTACCCATAATTAGCAGACTGAAAATGTCACATGTGGAAGTTTGTTTACAAAAATGTCCACATGCTGTGAAAGTGGAGAGACTTTAACCACCACTCTTCTGGCACTGCTCGATTCGCACAGTTTATATCCTTGCCTTAATGCACTTAATTCACCTTTCTACATAATGTACTAGATAACCTGTCAGTTGTGGGCTCCCTTCCCCTGCACTTATGTTTTTAATGTCTTGTGTGCGGACGCGTGGATCATGCCTGTCAGACTAAAAGCAGGGCACTGACAGGTCCTGACTGGGAGATTGACATGCCCACTGGGACTTGGACACGAGATGGATTCAGTTCCACTAATTGAAGCCAGAGCAGTGAAGCTTTTAAAGGACTATTCTGGGAGTTAGTAAAGCTTCTGCCATTTTCGGAACTATTAGGGCCATTTCTCTTTATGAATCCAGAAGAGTGTGAGTTGATGGGAGAATGATGACTTGATTGAGATATTTCAGCGTAGTTGGAAATGCTTTTTGACAGATGGCACTTGTCTCTTGTGGTTTGTAAATGACAGTTTTAGCTCAGTTATGGCTTGCTGCTACTTAGATAGAAGCGCCTTTTGCGCATGTTTGAAAGTATATATACATTTACTGCAGACATTTAAAGTAAGTTTTTCGGAGCATATGATGTAATAGAATATAATAACAATATCGGATACAACGACAATGTAAGTAGTTGTAGCTGAAAGTATGTAACAAATTATTTTTGAGATACAGTCAGATAGAAGAAAAAGGGTCAGGCGTGAAACTGCAAAGTATTTCAAACAAAGTCAAGGTGATTACAAAATATGAAATATAAAGATTGATATATCCAGAGACAGATTATAATTCAAGGTGCCAATACTTTAAAATGTTTTACAGAATAAAAGCGGTGGGGTCAGGTCAGTGTTTGACATGTTTTGGTGACATATTTGTGCTCATAAATGTTTCACTAGATTGTGTTCTACTTTTAAATCAGTATTCTCAAAGCTCCAAGACTTCTTTTCACTTAATGTCCTTTTACTTTTTTATATACTGTACTTTCAAGAACATTAGACATTTGTAAAATATGTCAATATGTCATAACAGCTTGAATATTTAACATAAGGCATAAAGGTTTGAACTTGTTGTATGTGCTAAGTACATGGACCTTTAACATGACCTAGTTTTTGAAGTAAATTAAGCACGACTAGTGACTGAAACTCGAAGTAATTCTGTCTTCATAGCGCCAGAAATTATGGAAATCATATCACTTTTATGCACACAAATCCCCCACAATGCACTTTGATGTCCCTTGACCTACTTCCTTAATTCACAAATAACACCGCGGATTACACTGGAGTTGTATCCAAAGGCGGACTGTATTAAGTGGGTTAATAAGATTCCCATATGTAATCTATATTCTGATTGAAGACGCATTAGGATGCAGTCTACACACAAAAGGTGAAGGGACGCCGCTTGTTAGGATCCAAGTCATTATTTTTGCTCTGTTTTTGCCTTTTTATTGAATGCCTAATATGTATCAACACACAGAGAGTGATTAACTTCAACATTGCTCTTATGCCAAAGGTTATGAGGAGTTTATATTTTGATATGGGAAAAGTATGAGGGGAAATCCAATAAGGCTTAGCAGTGCCCTAGAAAGAGGAAACTGAGCTGGTTCCAGTTAGGCTAGTATATACCACCCTCCTCTGTTTGCTCATTACACTGTAGCTGAGAGCAGGAGGGAGGATCACTTTGGCTGGAGACAGTAATGCAAAAGACCCTATAGAGAAGATACTGTGACCACAAACTAAGCTGAAGTAGACAGCATAGGCATTTACACTATAATTTGCATAGGACCAATTCCAACTAATTAAAGAAAAAGACAAATTAGACTTACAAATGAAACTAGGACACTGGCAGCCCTATAGACCTTTTAAATGCCACTTCATCTGAATGTTCAAAATTCCAAATTAAAAGATTATAACAAAAAGCCTCATTATTGTCTTATGTGTCACAAAAAGCCATTTGTGGTTAAGTATGTAATATTTCTGTAGATATAATGAAAACTATTGTGGGTTCAACATTTCTGTAAGTATTTGTCCTGTAAAACCAAAAAATCTGCATTTTGCCTTCATCAAAAATGCTAAATGTCTTTCATAATCTCCGACAAATAAACAAATAATATAACATACATGAGTCTGATTTGACTCACATGTATTTGACTATTTTCATTTGCCAAATCCACTTTGATTTTTCATGTTTTGTGATATTCTGAAGCTATTCCCAGTTTTGTGTACTACATTTAAATGGTCTATTGAGGATACAAACACAAGATGATTTTAACTGTAGAATCTAGCAAGCAAAGCAAAGCAAAGCAATGAACTCAATTAATTTCTCTGTCTCACTAAATGTACATCAAAGTATTCCAACATATACTTTTTAAATAATCGTTTTATGTGTGCTATATAAAGATTGCACAATTTACAACAAGTCGGGGGCACCGATAAAAAACAAACAGCATATTCCTAGTGAACTGAACAAAAAATAAAGTTAAAGACATCAGACGTTCTAAATTAAAAGCAATACAGACAAGACAACCATATTCAACACTTACAGAAACAAGACAGGACAGACAGAGGAACAAAGATAGAACCCGACAAAACAAAGAAACGTTCATGAAAATGCATGAGACCAGAGAAACTAGAATTCACGATCACAGCAAAAAATATAATCACAATTATTTTGTTCATAATTGAAATCAAAATAATGACTAAACGACTTACTTCTACTGTCAGAATGAACCTGTAGAAAAAGGATATTTACTAGCAATGTTATAGAAAAGTGCCTTCGCTCCAGGTTTTAAGTGGCAGAATGAGTGCATTAAAATGCTGAACTGAAGCATTTTTACGCTTTATGGTTTGTGCACCATAAACACATTGAAAAACTGTGTCTCTGCTGTCTCAAAATAAAATATCAGCTTTTAGCTTCAATTTTGTCTGGTAAAGATTCAGATTACTTCAACCCTCAGTGTTCTGAATATAAATTCAGTCTATTATTTGAGTCTTTAAATTCCTATGTTAAAGTATAGGGACCAAGGATGACATGAATTATGGCTTTCACAGTAAATTATGACTATAGCTATCTCTGTATAGTTGTACATATGTTATAATAATCAATATTCAATATAAACGTATCTATTATTATCTTATTCAAAATGAATAAGCATATAAGTGTATATAATAGTATATGAGTTTTGAATAGAAAACTTCAAATTTACAACATTAGTGATCTATTAGACAGTGTCAACAAATTATGTCACTAAATTATAAATAAGTCATGGTGTAATAATAGCGACCATGAAAAAAAAATCACAAAGTTTCTACCAATATTTATAAAACTTGAAATTTGTTTTGAGGACACCACTAGTTTGTGCTCCCATTGATTTAATATAGTGTAAACTTTGTTACAATAGTCAGCCCCAGCTCTTCACCCGTGAGACAAAACCATCTTTAAAATAATTGTTTATATTTAGAAAAGTGAAAGTTGTTAAATGTCCCAAAAGTCGTGAAAAATTACATGACGCTACGAGCCTAACAAAGTTTTACATACCTTCTATTGAATCACAAGTAAATCTCCCAAAAATGTAAGAAAACAACAATGTCTATTAGCATTGCCTGATGATAGTAAATTGGTTGTAGAGCAGTTCCTTTTGGCTTTAGTCTATAAAATGGCTCATTCTGTTCATGTTACTCTTTATCGGTCTCCAAATCTACTGCAGTGTCTGGTATGTTTGTTTTATCCAGGCCGCCTCCTCATAATAACCATTTGTCAACTGTCTGTAGCCCTATGTGCGTGTGAATGACTCTGTGTAAATGTCCCGTCCCTGGTGGGTGATGTGCGCCTTGTTTCCAGATGGCTGTCAGTGAAACTCAGTCTTAATCGGCGTCCACACCTGTCCTCTCTGGGGTAATGGCGCCAACCCATCCAATTTAACCTCTCCTATGCTTATCTCTTTGCATGTTCCTGTTTTGTTCGAGGTGAGATCTAAATTTATAGGCAGAATTCCTACTGGACAAAGCATAACTATTCATAACCTGTTTAGTGGTGACATTAAAATGCACTTGTTTACCCATTCCACTATCCCAGCCATCTTGACGGTTTGAGTGAAAATGTCACAGCTCGAGTGTTTTTGTACCTGGTGCTAAAAAATATCCGAAAATGCACCCTCCTAACAGGCATTAGCACCAACAGGAAGTGTGAACTGAGCACGGTGTCCCAGCGGAAACCCACACATGGCATGACAGAGCTTATGAAACCAAACAAAAACAGTAATAAATCACTAATCTGATCAAATATGGATTTAATTATTTAGCACATTTATCTATTAAGCTCACAGCATTTTTTTGGGGGTATTTAGAACTTAATAATAGAAACAGGTCCATTTGCTTCCTGTTCCAAACTGCAGAACTGATAGTTTCCGTTTCTTCATACTGGCATTTAACCATAACAATAGGACTTTTATTTAATGTTTTTTCTTTGTGAAAAATGGCCACAACACATTTTGAAGCCAGAGAATGTATTATAATATGGATAAAAGCTCATGAAAATCTATTTTGTTGGTAACTGATGACCAGATGCCCCTGACCTGTGGGGTTCCCCGAGAGTCAATCCCCTTCTATTCAACCTCTACATGCTGCCGTTAGGTCAGTTGATACGCAGCGAAAATGTGTCCTTTCATAATTATGCAGACGACACTCAGATCTATGTTTCACTGACGGCAGGTGAATATAGAATATTGGATTCACTGCATCCAACAGATCAGTGTGTGGATGCAAAACAACTTTCTCCAGCTGAACTCAGACAAGACTGAAATCATCGTCTTTGGCCCACAGAAACAAAGAGAAAGTGTTAACAGTCACCTCAGAGTCTCGCTCTAAAACCTACAAATCAAGTTAGAAATTTGGGGGTAATAATGGACTCAGACTTGAATTTTTTACAGCCACATCAACTCAATAACATCAGCAGCCTTTTACCATCTAAAAAAAGTACAGTGTCTAAACAGACCTGGAGAGACTTATCATGCGTTTGTCTCTAGTAGATTAGACTACTGTAAGGCCTGCTCACTGGCCTCTCCAAACGAGCTGTAAAACAGCTGCAGTACATCAGAACGCTGCTGCTCGGGTCTGACTAGAACCAGGAAGTACGATCAACATTAGTTCCTGTGCTCAGGTCTCTGCACTGGCTCCCTGTGGCTCAGAGAATAGACTTCAAAGCAGCTCTGCTTGTATACAAGTCTCTCCATGGCCTAACACCAAAGTACATCTCGGACATGTTAGTGCCATATGAACCATCTCGGACTCTGAGGACCTCAGGGACCTCCTGCTGGTGCCCAGTGTCAGGACTAAACATGGGGAATCTGCGTTTCAGTTTTATGCAGCTAAAATCTGGAACAGTCTTCCTGAAGATGTGAGACAGGCCGCTACTCTGGCAATGTTCAAATCTAAGCTAAAAACGGTTTTGTTTGGCTGTGCATATGACGGAAATGCTTTTCTTTGCACTCTTCTCTTTAATGTCTTAAACTATTTGACGGATAGCCTGAAAATGGCACCTTTGATATCATTTAAATTAAGGTTTTGTGATTTCTGCCATGTCTTTATGATTTCAATGCATTTTTTTTCCTGTTGTGTGAAGCACTTTGAATTGCCTTGTGTACAAACTGTGCTCTACAAATAAACTTGCCTTGCCTTGCCTACTTTACATAACGTGCCTTTTAAAATTCTGCTTCTTCTCCAAATCAGAACCACAAAAATATATCATTCAACAGTCAGTCTGAATACATTAACTGTTGTGTTTTTGTTTTTTTATATTATGCAGTTTGAAAGTCAAAATTAGTCACGTAAAATAACATAATGGAGCATCAGTAGGAGAGACCATTTTCAATATCATTAAGTTACAAAAGTAGCTTATTGCTTGTTTATGTTTTGACAGTCTCATCTTGCATGTGGCTGCGAAATGGTAAAGAGTAAAGAGTAAACCCAGCTAACGCACACTATAATGTCTGATCAAATATAATGGCCAGTATTTATTCAGTTTATCGATACAAGCAGCTCTACCTAGTCTCACACGCTGTGCTTTTCATTCAAATATATGTTGAGCCAATTTGGAGAAGCTTTTGAGCCATGCTGTGTATCAGAGTGGGTAATATGTGACAATAATGACTGATTCCTCTGTAAATGGGATCTAAATGAGAAGCCATGCTTGGCCAATCAGCTGAGGGGAGACGCCCATGTTGGCAGCTAATAGCCACTGTAGCTCATCCTCTCCAAGGACGAGCCGTAAAACTTTGGGCTCTGCTGGTTCTCCAGGGCTCCAGGCATGCATTACCGCTCTGACCTTTATGTCCACTGTAAAAGGATGTAACTAGTTCAGTAAATCAAAAGTCTTACATGCTTGTCTGGTCTAGATTTACTCCTCGGCCACAACCTCGCTTTTAAGGCCAGGAAGCAAAAGCAAACAATGTGCTGCAATTCATCAGACATTTAAAAGGTATTGTTTAGCTTAGGTCTATGACTGGGAAACTGGCAGTACTGCAAAGCATTTTAGGTGACTTAATAAGCCAAGAGTGAAATAGCATTGGTGAAATCATTAGTAATCTTGTCAAATTTGGTCTGTGCAGGCGAGGCGTAGTTTAAATGTCATCTGTTGGCTGGGCACAGTGAGTAAAACTGCTGCCAGCATGAGAGGACCACTATAGAATGGCCCGTGACATAAGAATCAATAGGCCGTCTGCGATGGGGCACAGTTCCCAAAGCCACGTGGGAAGGACAGAGTCGTAAGCACAGCCGTGTGGCAGGCAGCCGGCAGCCGGCAGCCTGACTCAGAGGAACACAAATGGCACGGACCATTATAGCTTGGCTCTTGTTTGCATGCTCTGATAGCACCATAATGCTGACATGTGTACGCAGGGCTCCCAGGCATAATCTGCTCTGGCGTTTGCAATACATTTAGACCTCATCATGATAATATGTGATTTACACGCAATGACAATTATTTCTTCAATGTATATGCAAATGTACAAGGACTGTAGTATGTTTGCTGGCACTTTGTGTGTGTGTGTGGTACAAGTGTGAGTATATACAATATCTGTGCTTGGTGAGTTTGGGAATGGGCAGATGCAACATAGACAGTGTGGACAATTATACAATATTTGGGCACTGAATAAGAAAATTCCCACAGAATTTTGAGTGTATGTCAACTTTTCCAAAATAGAAAGCTAGGGCTGTAATGGACTAAATAAATCATTTGTTTATATACGACATACCCACTGTACAGATTAGTCGACTAAAAGGGGGTGTGACACAAGACCATCCATCTGACCCAAACTAGATGATAATAACCATGCATTCAGTTTTCTAGTGTAAAAGAAATATTTACGATTAACCTCCAAAATCCAGCTACCTTATATCATAAGAATTTAGCAATGTCTCAGCATCCCCTGTCCTTAGACAAATGTCCCAAAGTCCAAAAGTCCCCTGTCCTCAGACCCTCCTTCTCGGCATGGAAAAACTACAAAACCTCTTTGGGATAAAGTAGAAACCTCAGAGAGTTCTACAGTGAAGGAGAAATCCAACTCCCTCGGACGGGCAGGTGGATGTTAGTGGACGCTAGTGTTATAGTATTCACATTCAAAAACAGTCAAATAATAATAATTTGACTTATAAAATTGTTAACTTGTTAACTAATTGTCAACTTGCACAGACAGTGGAATTAGGACTAAATTAGGGATAAACCTGGAATTTAACATGACCAAGCCCGGAACATAGAACAAAAACAGGACCAAATCAAGTCTACCTCAGAATTGAACTGGGCTCAAACAAGTAAGTTAGGGTGCATTCACACCTATCACCAAGCTCAGACTGCTCTAGTGCAGTTGGGATAGGCATTCCACAAAATAAAAAGTACGCTGTACAATGTGGTGCTCCAGAATCTTTTCGTTGGATTGAATTTTCCCTATATTAGTTATCGGGTGAGAGCGTGGTCTCGCCAGTGTGCGATCAAAGCCAGTGACCGCAACTGCACAACAGAGCTCCGGGCTTCATGTGAGCTATCCACCACAGGAACACTGCTCCAACATAGCAGCCACACCGGGTGCAGCATGAGCGAGGGGTCAGACTCCAGTGACCAATTATATGAGTCAAGAATAATATGAACTGATTATTTGATGTTATGGCTCAAAATCTGTGTAGTGTATCAACCTAACACCACTGGCTGAGCCAGTCCCCATTCATCCAGACCAGCACCTGTGTACCTAAGAACCAGGGGCAGGAGCTGCCAGTTGGGACAGTATGGCTCCTCGTCTGGCCCTCTCCATTTCCTATCACGGCCTTGATCCAGACAGGCTTTCTTAAGTCTCTGTCAGCGCTCCTTGGCTAAAGCCACGTCAAAACTCAAAAGGAGCACCCACAAGGAGGTCTCTTGGCACGAAAGGAAATATATACAAGATATAAAGACAGCCAGGTGGAGTGACACTGAGCTGGTCCTGATGGATGGGTCCAGAGAGCCAGAAAGCATGGGGACTATGTGACAAGTTAGATATATGCACATGCTTAAGATCGAAGGTGGTGTGGCAAAGAGAAGGACACTGTACAGGAGCAAGTAGACAAGATAGATAGAGACAGTGCTGGTAAACAGAAACAAGCACGTGAACAAGAGATGATAGGTGTGACAGAGAAAAAGAGAAAAGAAAGAAGGAGATGAGTTGCTCCCTCCTGGCCGATGACTGCCCTGTCAGTGGGGGTTAATGTAAGCTGCAGTGCTTAAATAATACACCAGGCGAGGAGTTAAAATGGATAAACATATCAAAAATTCATAAGGCTGTCATAGAAGTGTTCCGAGTGTTCATATAACCTTGTACAGAGACCAGAAGAAGCATGTTTTGGATGTGGAACATCCCGTTTTTGCACTTACATGAACGCCTGACAGGGTGGGAAGAAATCGTTAATGTTTGCACACAAGTAGATGTGTTATGCACATGCATAACACATGCAATTTTTTGTATTGATTTTGTTTGTTTTACTGTCACTTTACTTTGACAGTGTAACTGGTAATTGAAACATGACACATCTGTCATTCTACTTTATTTTGCGATAAAATGTCAGTTGTCACTTTCCATGCTTTTTCCATCCTATTATCATGCCTTTAAAAAGAGCTACCTATTTATTTTCTTTTTCAAATTTACACACAACACAGAAAGAGAAAAAATATATATATCACAAGTAATCCAAGTCTAAGGTTCCATTTGGTCCAAAGTCGATCAAAAAATCTATTTTTGGTCCAGTCCTCGATTGTTGGTTCAGTTTGTGTAATCAATTTCCTTGTTATGGCCTTCTTCCTGCTGCCAAAAGTATGCTCCAAATATATCCATTTGTCGTGTCCATGGCAGGAGTTTAAATACATTGTTCTGTAGTCAAGTGGATGCCAAAGCGCAACCAATTAAAAATATCTAGCCTTCCTACAGCACATCTGCCACTTAATGTAGGCATTTCAATCACTGTAATATTGCATTGATTTTGAATATCAGATAATGTTTCTGATTAATAATGAATGATCCCTCAACTTCTAATGCACTTCCATCATCTGATGTTGTTCCTAATCCTTTCCATCTGCGTCACAATCAAAGAGAAGCTCAACATATTCAGCTCAATCTCCTCCTGCACTGTCCCCTGTTTCCTCAGCACCACCGTCTCCAAACCTGTCCTATTATTCTAGGCATTAATGTGAAATATGCCTCAATCTGGTTTAGATCCATCATGATAAATGTTCCAAGTTCAAATTCTCCTTATTCAGTTTCCGTTTTTAGCATGCATTACCTTGTTTCTGCCATATTCTGTATCATTAAAGTGTGCACCGACATGCAGCCTGCACAGACCACCGCCTAATGGAGCAGGCAAGAACAGGAATTCTTAATGAGACGTAACTGCGTAACACTGGGCTGTACAGTAAAAGCACTCAGGGGCCGGGTGAAATCCAACCCTCATCCTAATTCTGTAACAGCACGTCCTGCCTCGTGAACGTTACGTCACTAATGGGAGTGAATAATGGAGGAGAGAGAGAAATGCAGTCCATATATATCATCAATAACAACTTATGGTCAACCAACCACAAGCATTGTTAGAATCTATTGTAACATATAGTATGGAAACCTGACACGTTGCCACATATAGAAGTGTTTTTTCTGTTCATTAACCCAGCTCAAGATTGGGATAAGAGTCCCCAGACAAGAGCAGCACTGTGGTCGTAGCAAAAGAAAATTTAATTATGTCAACTGGACAAAAGTTTCAAGAGTGAAATTGTTTCACCACTCATCCAAGTACATTTGACAGAGTAGTGGAGAATCACTGCCTTATATCTCTCTGAAGAGAGGAGCTAACTACACTGAAACTAACATGACGTTGTTTACAGTCAGATGTAAATGTTGTTAGTCAAGTTTATTGAACTACTCTAAGGTATGAACTGTCACCTGAGTCGTATTTAGTGTAATCATTCATGCCCTTAACGCCTTGCTCCTGACAGGTTGCTCTATTAAAAGATGGGTCAAATGCAGACAAAAGAATAAGTGTATCTTAAATCCCTTATGCGTGGGATGTTGGACTTTTTCTTTAGTTATTCCATTTTGTCCACCATCTTATAAAAGAAAACTCTCAAGTTGCTTGATATGCTGTACATAAAAATAAAGCTCTAACCCTCTTATTTCCAGTCAAATCAATCATTCTGGGAAGTATCAGGGTCAGTTTGTACTCCAAACCCACAAGTAAAAAATTACCCTAAAATAAAATGAAAAATTAATAGGACTTTTATATGGAGTCCACCTGGACTTTTTTGCTTTATTTACAAGTCCCTAAAACTCATTTTTAGTGAATTTACGTTCAGCTTTTAAAAGAGAATTGTCAAAATGTTTTAGCATTACTCTTACTTTAGAGTAAAATTAGAGTAAAAACAGACATCAGAGTCCAAAACTACAGAGTCTCAGCTTCACAAAGGCTCCAGCCAATTGTTTGTGCTCCAGAGGGTTCAGCAACAGCTTCTATTTGAAAGGGGGCTAAATTTTTCAGGCATTTTTGTAAAAAAAGGCCCTAAGCATAAGGGGTTAATTTCCTTACCATATTGCTAATAATGCTTAATAAGGCTGTATTTTTGTCTTGTCTTTATGGAATAATGGGATATCAGTACGTTTATGAACTGCTTGCTATTAGAGCTGAACAATTTGAGGAAATATCTTGTGTAAATAATTGTGATCTTTCTGACAAGAACTGCAATTGCGATTTGTGTTTTAACAATCAGATTCTGTTCAAAGTTGACATCTTAAATGTATCCAGGAGAATTGACAAAAATACTGAAATATAAACGGACAAACTGTATTTAAGAACCTGTTTGTACGTTCTAAACTACAGGGTTTTTGGTGCTTGTGGAGGGAATTCAAACTTTTTAGCCTTTGTTAATTGCTAATTGCGCCCATTCAAATAGCGATTTTGATTCAATTGTGAGTTATCTTGCAGCCCTATCCTATCCACAACAGAAATGCTTAATTGTTTCCCTTTTAAATGTGATTCTTCATAAGGTTGTCATGGCTTTCTCAGCACTTACATAAAGCTTGAAGGGATGTCACATGCTTGCATTGGCCCTGAGCGGCGCAGACATGTCCTGGGCAATAGGCAGAGGTGGAGTGACAAACACTTTGAGTCCATATTAGACGTATGCGTGCCCTTATAATAAAGGACGATACAATAAATCTGAGCGGTCGACTCTCTCTTGCTCTCATACACTTCCATTCTGAGATGGCCTTATGGATTATAATACTGAAACGCATGCTTGTGATAAACATCATTCACCCCACACCATTTCTGCAGTGTCCTCACTTTCACAAACGTTTTCGAGTGAGATAGAGTGAAACTTGGAAGAATAGTGTCCCGCTGATGTACTGTACGACGGGGAATGTGCTGACATAATAGATAGTCAGTTCTTGAATTATGGATGCCTTGAAATAATTTCTGTGATAGGCTACTCATTCCCGTGCTCTATCACCGGATAATGGACTTCCACCCGTATGTGCATTGAGAAAGTGCAAGGGAAGATGGAGAGGGAAGATCGGCTGGCATTTCAAAATGTCTCCTAGTCGATGCAAGCGCTATCCAGTTTGGTGGGACAACAGTGTCAATGGGATGATTCAGTGTGTCTATTTTTAAACAGAGCGCTCTGACTTTTAAAATATGCAATAATGGATTTCATATTCACTCACTGGCTTCATTCGTCCTGACTAAATTAAAACGTACATGTTTGTATTTTAATGTCACAACTGCACGCTTCCAGGAAATCAATAACTGGACCTGGGGTTGTTATTGTTTAGGGCTGTAAGCAAATACATCCTGTTTTTTACAAGCCCAGTGAGCTACATAATGAAAAATGAGAAAACAGGGGATTTTTTTTGCAGTCTATTTTCCCCCCTCCAGAACAGCAGCTAATGAGCGTGGCGTGTCTGGAAGAAGAATGAATAGTAGTCTGGGGTTGAACTTTTATTTATATTAGGGTAAAAGTTATCAATAACAGTCGTTAGTAGGATGTGAGGTGCAGATTAGTGTTTGCACCTTGACTCCAGACCTATCGCTACCCATTACAAACTATGTAACAAGCATCACGTCTTCTGCCGCTAATGAAGATTTATGGCCGGCTGTGGTCAATCATACAGTACATGATTTACATAACACGACGGGTAGCAGGCTTTCAAACCGTGCAAAGGGAGAGGGGCGAGGTGGAAGCACGATAAGGCCTTTTGAAGTGAGTTTTTCTGTGAGCTTGAGACACATACATTATTTGCCATTTTGGATTCATTTTGAGTATATGATCGCATTTGTCATCTTCAACAACAGTAAAGCGCGCACACACAAACTAATGATGCTTAATATAGAAATGAAAACACAAATTCATCAAGTAAATAGCAGCATGAACCTCCAGGGGGCATCGAAAAATGAGAATGCAGATGCCAGAGAGAGATGTCTTGCAAAGGCTCTGTTCACACCCCATCAACAACAGGTTATGTTCATGTGACATCATAGCGTACTTGAATGCATAACACCGGGTGTACACGGATGCCGGTCCAGGTGCGCTTTGGGAACCGTGCGGGTCCCGCCAGAATTTGACAGGGCTTAAAATCAATACGCCCTGTTACGCGGTCTGCCAAGCAGTGCGGTCGTGGATCCGGGAGCCTTGCAGGGCTGCGGAAAGAATTCGCTAGAAGTTTATCTTTGCTGCAGGTCGCAGTGGTCTGGTGCAGCTTCCTAGTCATTTGACAAGTGTACTCACGCGAAACCATGTGAATCTGTGTGGCTTTCGTCAAAAACAGACCGCAGTGGATTGGCGTTGGTGTAACAGGCAATCTGCAAGAATCCCGCGCAGGTCCCTAACCGCACAAACACTGGAGTCAGTGTACACGGGGCATTTATTGAGCTGGAGGTCTTTTACTGTCAGATTGCAGATTTGTTTTGACCTGGTTTATGTTTAATATCTCTGAAATTAGGTCTATTCACATGGCACAACGTTCAATGTCCTCTTTGTCAGCATAAATCAACTAACTAATTAACTAAGGTCAAATTATTTTTACGCTTTAGCCATTATTCAACTCCAATACAATGACAATAATTGAGTAACCAATCCAAAACAATTAATGATGTTCAACATGTGTGGATAACGTTGGTTATTTCTATCAAAAATAGAAAAGAGTTATATAGGCCCCTGCTATCCGTCAGAAATGATTACATTATTGAATTCTAGATTGTGATAACTAATGGTACGTCAAAAAGCAACAATTTTTGGTGCAAATACTGGATCACTTCTGATAAATACATTTATCACTTTCAGCGTCACAATACTTTTTAATGACCGCTAGTTTAGTGTTTAGCATCTTAAAATCTTCATTGGTTTAACATGAGGCTAAAGGAAATTCCATGATGTGTCACAATCCAGAGCTCTACTGGGTCTAAACTGGGACTAAACCCAGAACTAAACCAAGAATAGAACAGGACCAAACTAAGCCATCAACATCAATTCTAAACAAAGATCAAACCAGAACCAAACCAGGACAAGTGTGAACACAGCCCAAGAGTCATTAAAAAGAGGTCACAGAAAACATAAGGATGATGAAAGACAGTAAACAGGCTGTACAACATTTAATGTGCCAATCAAATGGACACTAAAAGCTTGGGAATGACATAAGAAAGCTGAGAGATTGCACAGTGCGTGTTCCAGGTCTGGTCCAGGTTAGCCTTAATCAGGCTTCATCCCTCAGCATCTTTCAGCAGCTCTCTGCCCTACAAGCCTTTGATATGGCAGGTGTGAACACAGCTCTCATCACTGATCCCTACCAGCACCACCGGGCGTATCTCCCTCGTTATTCAGTTTGTCTTCTCCGCTTGGTGAATTGATTATTTTGCTGTGCTTTCTTTAAATTGGCATCTGGAGAGTGCCCCCTTTTCTTTAAAAGTCCTCATCAACTCAAATGGAAATTTAATAGAAGTGAGTAATGGGTATAGAAGGAGGTGACCCATAGTTCACAACGAGGAAAGATTCCATATCTTGAAAAATGAGTGCATATAGATACTAACTTGATATCTCCAACAGAGCAAATACAAGTCTAAGGCATATTCATGCCTGCATCCGTTGGATTTCATGTTTCCATGGCTCAGTAGCACTTAGGTTTGGGCAGTGCTGTAACATTTAGATGTGTGTTATTCAAACCAAGATCAAACTGTGTGGCAAGTTTAATTCAATAATAACAGACTAAAACGACCTGGATAACTTCTACAAGTTTTTAGAATAGAGAAAGAATATATTTGTGCTGTATGAGTTGTCAGATCTTTAAATCTAAATATCTCAGAACTACCCAGAACATAGATAGGACACGCTAATTCTATAGGGACAATATAAATACCTTTTTTTAAATTGAAGAATAGTCTTTTTAATAGTAAAAAGATCACGATGGATTGAGACAATTTCCATGAGACGAGATGAGACACAAGATTGTATCCCAAAAAATGAGTCAAAACAAGATTTGAATCATTCAGCTCTAAGGTTCATTACAGGAGAAGGATACAGAACTCACCACTGTGAATTATATTCTAAAGTAGAATGACAATCATTGGATGCACAAAGAGAACAGCACTGCCTTTTGTTTGTGTATAAAGCTCTAGTTGGCATTTTGCCTGATTATTTATTGTTTAAGTTTACTGCACATCAGATGAGGTATTCACAGTTTGAGGTCTCAGGACATTTTTATCTTACAATCCCATTGTTTTAACACAGAGACAGGAAAAAAGGCTTTCAGCAACTTTGCTCCCTCCCTGTGGAACAAAACCCACAGACTTTTTAAATTAAATCATTTTATGCCTTTTAATGATTTTAAAGCACTGGTCAAGGACTGCCCGCAGTGCAGATGCACTTGTTTTATATAATTTGATCTCATATTGTATGTATTAATGTGTTTTTATGTATTGGTTAATTTTATTGAATGTTTTATTTGTGTTTTAGTATCCTGTGTTTGCTTTTTGTTTATTTTGTGTTGTGTTTTAACAGGGTACCCATGGAAAAGAGAACTTTTCTCATTGGGGTTTCCCTGTATAAATAAAATAAAATGAAATTTATAATAAATAGATTGTGCGATCCAGTTTACAGTTTTTTATGTATTTGGGAGTATGGTATAACTCACCAGCTCTTCACCTATTTTTTGTCACAGCCAAATGTAAAAAGATGGAGAAGACAATTTCCCTCAATCGTGCACAATCTTGTGGGAATTTTATCCCTTGTAAAAAAAAAAAATTCTAATTGCACAGCTCACATTTCTGAAGAATAACTCAGAATATGTGAAAAGAAAAAACAAGTAAGGTTTTACAAAATATTTAATCAAAGCATTTTATGTCGTTAATGATACAGAGATGTGTTAATACATATTCTGAATGGTTAGCTCTTCAATTAACACACATCAGTGACTTAAACAGGCTTAAAACCACAAGCACATCTATCTTTGTAAAGTGTCATAAATGCAAGTCTTTCAAACAGCCAGTGCTAAGTATGTTCTGCCGCTTCACAACATATAGAAGTGTATGAAAGGGCATATGAAGGGTAACTTTATTCCATCTGGTTATGATGGTGGCTATGAATTATAAGTGGTGTTGATGCAACAACATACTTATTCTTAACCCACGCCTTCCCAGCCTCTATGGGCATTAGGAAACACGGTTGGCTCGAGATGAAAAAAATACAGCACGAAGTGTTTTCAGAGGCAAATAAAAAATGAACAGAGATAGTTTAAATATTTAATAAGTCGAGTGAAATGTAGGCAGGTCTAGAGGTGGCAGCACAGGAATGGGGAGGGCGAGGCACAAAGAATCATCATCCAGAAGCAGAAACATGACAAGACAATGCAGAATGAGACCGTGTAGGAAGCGAGAATACACAAATGAACAAGTCAATATGTTTTTGTTTCCCTGTGAGTTAAAGGATGACTCTACTTAGCTCGATCAAACAAATTACAAAACAGAACCTTAATCAGATGTGCTGAGCCGGACACTATTTTGACAATTTGGAGAAGCGTGCGCAGCAAGACAATTTTACCAGGAGACATAAAAATATAAAAATACATTGAATTGAAAATACAAGAACATGTTCATGCTCAAGGTTGCAGCGCTCCAAGCTTATGACACTCTTGATCACACGCTCAGGGTATTGTGCTGCAGATACAATGGTAAAAAAGACTAAATTAATAAATAGTACTATATAAATTCCTATTAGTAAGTTAAAAGCCATTTTTTTTTCCCAGCATGAGGTGAGACCAACCTTCCCAAGGAGAGAACTTACAGTAACATAGAAAGGACATGCAGACTGCACGCAGAGGGGTCAAGCTGGCCCAGGAGGCATGCACGCACCGTGATGCCTACAGAGACATAGTAAATAAAACAGTTTATCACACGGGCAAATGCAAGTGAAACAAATCAACGTTATCTAACCTAGGCTATTGGTAGTTCTCAGATTATACAATATTCCTATTAGTGTTCTCTTATAATATATCCAATGGTAAATTCATAAATGTTGAGCCTCATCATTTCTTTTAGTGACTCGACCCCAGAACAAAAATCTGCATTTTAACAATGTTCATTTTACCTGCCCTATTTGTATTAAATATTACTGGTGAATATAGAATAGTGTGATGTCATCTGAAACCCAGTAATATGTGTCATTATCAGCTTATAAAAACTATTGGTTGCATAATCAAACTGCCTTGAAACTAAAAAGTGATTAACAAGTGAGCAGTTTTCAACATTCTCCAAAAACATTTACTTAGTTCTTCTTCCAGCAGGAAACATAATTAATTATGGCCTTGATTTTACTTTAAAAACAGTGAAGATGAGGCAGCGTGGTGCAAGCAGAGCCTGCGGTTCTGTTACTCTGCCTCCTGAGATCGGAGTTTCCCCGGCGACTGTCTGGTTCAATTCAGCCCAATGCAGATGGCCTGTAACCACACTTCTTCAAGAGCCGCCTCTTAAAACATTCATCATGCTTGAGATCTTTTCTGGGCACATGCTCAGCCTACATTACATTTTTAGTGCTATTAGTAGTACTACAGTTGTTTTTTTGAAGGTTTGGTCATCTTCTGCAGCAAGTATCCTAGTAATGTGAATCCAATAAACATGGACATGGACATATAATTTGACCAATACATACATCAAATATTTCTGTAATAAAAACACAGTTATTTCTTATGTATTTTCTTTGCTTGACTGCCTTTTTATTGCCTTAATTTTATCAATGTAAAAGCCAAAGCTCTCAACCTGTCTCCCTTCAACCCCAAAGAGCTTTGCCGACACAGGACAAAATTAGTTGTTGTTATAAATGAGTTTTGCACAGCTGTTGCCATATCTCCTATATCTCTCTGTGAACCGCGAGGCTATTTGATGCTAAATAAAGATCAATACCAAACAAGAGATCCATGCAGATACAAGTACTAGTGCAAGGGCATTTGCTCGCATTGGGTTTCTGCATAACACAGTTTGAAACTGATCCATCCTTTGCATATAAGAACAAAAAGTGTGTCTCTAGGGCGGGGGAAGACTGCATGGGAAACAATATGGATACAAAATGGTTAAACCTTGTGGCCAAGGCTTTTTTTTCATGAAACTAAAGAAATACGATGCACACATAAGAGTCCTTTCCAGTAACTCTGGCCCATACACTATAGCTGATATAAAATTGTAACCTCCCTTTGTGTTTCCTGCTCTTTTTCTCGCTCTTTGATCGTTACGGCAAAGAAGACATGCCGCAGAACATGCCCGTCAGCACACTGCAGCAGGCCTCCTCGTCAAATGGATACCTGCCTCTAGCTTTTTCCCCATTCTTGTCTTTCCATACAATACAGTATGTGTACAGCCTTTCTATGTTCTTTCTTGTGTATCCTGCTTGTGGCTGTTAAAACTATTGGCTTTATCACACTCATCCTCAGGGAACGAAGTCAGCTAATAAAGTTAATTTGCATTCTGTGGGCAGCATTTGAGCACTGTGTGAAGGTCAGTTGTCCTTTTGTGAAGGTAAATCAAAATATTAAAATGCTAAATATGATGGGGAAGAGAAACTCATCTATGAAACCTCAGAGATAAATAAGAACATCGTCACTGTTGTCTTAATTTAGATGTGACAAACATTTTAGGATGAAAAGATATTGAAGCTTGTGTTTTGCTCTTTGCAATGTAATTTTAAAGACCGCATGAATAAATAAACAATGCTAAATACGACTAAAAAACGTATTTTTTCTACAATTGAATATGTTTTGCACATTTCTGTGTGGCTGCAACAAGTTAATCATATTAATCATAACTAATCTATTGTTTTAATAATTGTCAACTGACGCCGTTACATTTAAAAATAACTTGCTACGTTACCTCGTTACTGCCCTGGAAAACTAACGCGTTACGTTACTGGGCTACTGTGTTAGAAAAGTAACGCATTACCAATAATTCACATTTTTGTATAACCTTTCCCTTTGCGCTGGTCATTCTCGCACAGCAAAACAGAAGTAAAACCTGACATGAGTCTTTTATTGGTTTGTAGCTTTCTCCTTCGAACACGGGGCTACCATCACTGTTTTATACCACTACTGATGCAAAAACGAAACCTAACACAGGGGGCCGAGCCTGAGGGCTTGGCTTTCCTACAAACAGTAACATAATTATTAAACTATCAAATAAACAAGCAAAGTAAACGTGCTTGACTGAGTTTTATGACCGCCAGTCAGAGATGATGACACAACCAAAACTAATGCGTTACTGCTTTGATAAAGTAATTTAGGGAGTTCTATATTACATAAGTGCACAAAATGAATGCGTTACTTTCCTCGTTACACTAAAAAGTACTTTGAGTACTCTAACGTGTTACCCCCAACTCTGATGAAGCTCTGCGGGGTCATATTCAGTAAAATTCTCATATTCAAGGCTCTTTTGTAATCCAAAAAACTACTTGACTGATCGAAAGCAGAATTGCAGCAGTGGTTCTGAGTCTGGGTCACATCTATTACCTTTACACATTCTATCATGTAGTAAGATTGAAATCAATTGCATTTTGCATAATTTTTGTACAGCAATCGTCCTCATGAAGGTAAATATACAATAAATGTGCACTGCATATAAGCTGTCTTTGTGACCTCTGCACTCATCCATGACAGGACCCCCAAAGATAAAGCAGAATAAACAGAACTCTGCATTTAAACATGTTCTGTCAGATCTGGACTCACAGTTCACCCTGTGCCAGATTGTCTCTTTAAAAAGTCTGACACCAACAGTTGTCCCCCGCACTGATAGTGTCCAACACAGCAGCAAGGGCACCTTTAAGTGTCCACAGTGTTCTCTCAAGGTCCACCCATGTAGACAACACAAATAAGTAACATAAACAAACACACCACAGTATTCCTCTGTGGATACATTGTGGATACATATTTTAGTGCCCTTGACTTTGTCTGGTATGTTTTCTAATGACAGGGCAGAAACCGTGTGACTTTTGCACACTATATTCAGAGTTAGGTTAGTTTATTAGTTTGGAAGGACCAAGTTCACATACATTAACCTCATGAATAAAGAGATGTTTTGCACTAGAGCTGGTTTCATCTGCAAATGTTGTTATTAGGCTAATCGTGTTTGATAACATAAAACTTTACTGGATTAAGATTGATCAGCTTTATTCTTAATATGTAGAGTTGATTAAACTGCCATAAATCTAAAATACTGTCCTTATATCATATGTTTGTGCAAAATATTCATGGTGAGGTGAAAAGAAGGCTAAAGTCAGCAACTTTACTGTATCAAAAATGCTGTATCAGAATTTCCCAAAACAGAATACTTGGAACTGTTTTGAACTGGAAAGCTAAAGCACCCTACAAATATGATTAATTTGATGCTTATTTCAAAACACATAATCAGTCATGCAATTTCAATATTTTTTGTCTTTTAATATTCCTATAGAATGTGTGGACAAACAGGAATTGAACTGTTTCACTGTTTGTTGTATACAGCATGACCTACAATGGCCCAGTGCCATTGATGGGGCTTATAGGCATCTTCAGAAAAAGATGTCCACAACTGTGTTTTTTATGGGTGTGTTTTTTGCCTGTTTATTGAGAATGCAAGAGAAACCAGTGTGTAGTGTACCTCCACTCATTTGTTTTATCCACTTACAGTAGTCTGTAGTGGAAACGAGTCAAGATGCACAGACAAAGGTATAAATGGTTGATGGCGGCGGCCACTTCAACCAACTCATCCAGGAGCTCCTCCACTATGGCCTTGCTTTTGTGCAGCTGATCCTCTGACTCCTTCTGTGACATCTCCAGATCTTCACATCTGAGGAGGGCAGATGTTCTCTCCTCTTTGCTGTGGGTCAAAGCAGTGGTAATCTCCATGCTTTTCTCTGGTGTTGTGCGCTCTCTTCCACCTGGACGTTTCTCTAGCAAAGCCATAAAGTCCTCTTCTGTGAATCCAAGTGTTTGGAGCTCTTGGGATTTTGGTGTGCTCAGTGTTGAGACTGTCCTCCATTGCCTTCTTTTTGGCATTTTCATTTGTCATGAGCCTGCAGCTCTTGCTTCTCCTTCTGCTCTTTCTGGAGCTCGTTTTGGGCGGTGGTCAGACGTTTCTCCTTGCGCTCAGCCTCCTCAGCGTCCTCTTGAAGTGTCCTCTTGAAGTGTCCTCTTGAAGCTCACTCATCAGTGTGTTATTCTCCATTTCCTTTGTCATCTTTAGCATGGCAACCTCCTGCTTTTCTATAGTTTTGTTGGCACACTCCAGCTCTTCCTTTAAGTTTCTCCACTTCTTCTCCAGACTCTGAGTAGACGTTTCTTTTTCCTCCACCTCAGCTTGTTTTTGGAGGGCAATAGCCTGCTGCTCTCTGGAGAACATCTTCCGGTTTTCATTTCAAGTACTCTACTTTGTGTTTGAGGGCTTCGTTCTGTTGGACCACATTCACCAGCTCTCTCACTCTCCACTTCTGTTTCTTATTGACGTGGAGCAGGTCTTCATTGGCCTTTTGGGCCTCCTTAAGCTGTTGACTCAGCTCGTGCACCCGCAGGTTCTCCTTGGAGTGTTCATCCAGCACTTTCTGTAGCTCCCCTACTTTGATTTCAATGCATTTTTTCTGCTGGACGTCCTCCTCCAGCTTCTTCTACCTGTACTTCTAGTCTGACACAGGCACTGAAGCAGACCAATAACACCGCTCCTAAAGAATTCAACTCACAGTTTGAGTGACACCTGGTGAGTGCAGGGACAGTCTCTACCCAAAAGCCTCCAACTACAAGTGTAACGTTGAACTATAGTGACCGTCTGGAAGGTTATCATCGTATTTAAATGGAACTAGATGGACTCACAATGCATAGTATAGATCTTGAACAAAGCATCTTTTGATGGCAAAGATAAATGGTCAGTATGATAGTGAACCCTGAATTTCACGCAGCTGCCTTATTATCAAAGTCAAGAAGCCACAACAAAAAACAAAACAAAAACAACAACAACAACACCACCACCACCACCACCACATAAACCATTAAGAATAACCAATCAACGAAAACACAAGAAAAACATATTAAAAAAATAAAAAAGTAAAGTTACCCTTACTATTTTTATGCAACAACATTCTACAGTTGATAAAAATTAAATAAACTAATCTAATAACTTTTTTTTAGGAATCCAGCAAATGTCTTGTTGGTGTCCTTGAGAAACCCAACACAACATGTAAGTCGCTTTTCAAAAAAAAAATTACAAAAAAGAATTACAAACACAACTGTGCAATAACAGGTAGCATTTGTGTCATGAGCAGTGGGTCTGGTGCGCATTAAATCCAATAAAACCAGCAGGACACTGGGCCCACTGGATGAAGCGGTGACACTTTTATTTGCTGACATCCATAATAAATCATGTAACAAAGCGGTTGCACAACAAAATCAACATGCGATCTTTCTCTGCAAACTCAAGGTGAATGTTGGCAATGAAAAGAAAGCTGCTGTGCCCCTTTTGAAAAATGCAAGTCATGCTCCTGCTCCAGCCTGTGTGAGAGAGTTCAAGTTGGACACAGATAGGAAATCACAAACAGCAAATAAATCTGTGATATGCTGGTCAGGAAGTCAAGTGAAACCCATACAACCCACTGCTGACATTCAATCAGTGCACGGGGGTGTTTGGGTGGCAGCGCGCAGCCTGACGGACACCGCTAAAAGGGGTCATGAAGTCTAACGCACACGATCAATACAGCGACTGAGTAGCCCTTTGTTTTGTTCATGGGGAAAAAACAACACCTCTGATTTATGGACTCTGGGTTATGTTTGCTTTGTAGAGTGACTTGAATATTATTAATAAAACAAAGATGAAATGTACAATACAATACAATACAATACAATACAATACAATACAGAACTAAAAAAAACTTCCCTGCTGCTCCTTCCTCCTCCTCTCCCTGCTCCCCCTCCTCCCTTTGTTTTTCTCCTTATTTGTCAGTTCCTGGGTGGATCCTTCATTCCCTCCTCCTGCTTAGCTCCACACCTGCAACCGATCTCCAATCACCATCTACTACTTCACAAGCAACCTGACCAGCCTCCAGCGCCCAATCGTTCCGTCATGTTGTGTGGTGCATATTCGCTCAGGCAATTTCGCCATTCTTACCATTCTTACCATTCTTACCATTCTTACCATTCTTACCATTCTTGATACTTACCTGCATTTGTTTCCCGTTTGCTCCAGTGCCTCTTTTGTGCGGCCATCTCCGGTTCCAGTCTACTCCGGCCCACCTATCAGCCCACCACTACCTGCACCTCTGCTGTGCCGCTGGATCCAGTCTGCCCCCCCCCCGGAAGCAACTCCCCGTTCCAAGACGATTTTGTTTTCTTTCACAATAAACTTTGATTCTGCCTTTTTGGGTCCTCCAGTCTTGTTGCTAACAAAACCTGAACAAGACAAGGAATTGAACAGGACTGAACCAAGTCTGTAGCGACTAAACTAAACCAGAACCAAGCAAGAATGTGCCCTTTAACAAAGGCCTTGTGGGTTCCAAAATATTATACTTGCTATTATATGCTATTTTTATATGCAACAATACAGTTTTCTCTCGATGGTCACAATATCAATAACATTTTGTGTTTCAGGCCTCAGAAGAACAACAAATGCTTCCTCTGTTATTTTAATGCTAATAATTATCAATAAATATAATGTTTTAATAAATTATACTATGTCTGCTATATTTGGAGCCGTTTTATTTCTTTTATCTGTGAAAATCTAACATGCTTGAAAATTTGTGCTGAAGTAGAAGCAAGAGCCACATGTGTGTTTTGTATTGTGAACAATTTATTGAATGATTTGATATTTGGTCGAGTATTGTTGCATTCCTACATGCAGCTACTTTGGTCCAGATATCACAATCCCTTTTACTAATGTGAGAACTAGAAAACTTTTGCTTCTAACTTGTGGCTTATGTAAAACTACAAAGGTTACAACTCTTAGCCCTTACTATTCTAAAAGTACTTTTTACTGCTAAAAGTAATACTATTTATGTCAACATTTGAAGACACAGTGAAAGTATTTTAAAGTATTTTGGAGAAAGTTACTAAATATGTTTCATCAAAAGATCCAGTTCCTGTCCTATATGTACGATTATGTTCTTCTTCTTTACGGCTCACAGTGAAGGTACTCTGAAAAAACAATAGAGCTTGGTACATTATAAGGAACTGCCTCCACTAAAAGTTTAAAGCAATGCAAAGAAAAGGTATTATATTACCTTGAACAATTCCCACAGAAAATCACCCAGTTTCATGATGGATTTTTCTACCTTGCAGGCAGCAATTTAACATGATTTCTGGGTGCTCGCCTGGTGCAGATGTAGTGGTTGACATCCATCACATCTTTTGTCATTTATCAAAGTGAGCCATTTGCTTCTTTTCACCATTATGTTATGTTTCTTTTGTGACAATGCGGTTGTGCCCAAAGAGGCCAATCTATTTACTGTGTGAGAACCTGTATCAGAGCCAGGAGTCGACTTACAGAGATAAGTGATGAAAGGAGCTAATCCGAGCCAGAGACAAATACAGCAAAGTAGGCTTCACTACCCACAAGATGCGACTGCATATAGTATTCTTATTTGCTAGCAATATATGGACAAGTTAAAGCAATATTATACAAATCTCTCCTTGGGCCCAATTAATGTCAACTAAAACCCGATCCCAAAGGAGAAATTTGTCAAGAACATCTCTGGTCCTGGACTTGTTAATAGTTGTGTCATATCAGTACACACTGTATAAAACATACTAACAATGGCTGTTTCGTTAAAATAAACCACAACATGTTAAGCAAACATCGTATGTACGTATGGATTTGTTTGTGGTCACAGCGGGTGGTGTGTGATTCATAGGCTTATAATATAACCACAAATACTCTGGGACTTCATTATTGAGTCATGGCTGTAATTAGGTCAATGAATAATGCACCAACTTTAGTCAGTAGAAGTGCAAATACAAGGTGTAACATGGGAAATAGAAGTATAAGACACACATTGATCAGGGCATTGGGTTAATCTAGCTTCTGGATGTTACTATGGTTAAACAAAGTTTAGAGTTAAATAAAGCTGTTGTAAACCAAACTCAATGCCTTTTTATGACCTTTTTAACAGTTCTCCCTCATCATTAACCCTGAGCTGTATTTTGATTGATTCATGCCTATTTTAATAATTGTATTGGCCTGCATTTAAGGTATGAGTGTTCAGAAAATGTCAGTTTAAAATTGTAAAAATTGTCACATTTTCTACCTTCAAGGCATTCAAAGCGCTTTACATCAAGGAACCATTGACCCATTCACACAGCAGTGTATGCAGACACTGGGGGCGGGGCGGGTTAAGTGTCTATTAATTTGAATTCTGTCAACTGGGGAAAAAAGTGTCCAGTAGTATTTTGTCACCTGAACAGAAATATATATCAAAAAAAGATTCACATAGCCATTTTTCAATAACAAAACACAAAAATTAAAATCCACTGCAAGCTAAGGTGAAATGCTGAGGCCTCTCAGCTCAACAACTGCTCAGGTCAACTGACCCATTACTATTATCAAGCTGATTTAGATCAACATTGAAGTTAAAAATTAACTGAAGGAAACATAATGATCTCCTGTAAGAATGTAATAGTTTAATATAGTATATGTGTTCTTTGAAATACTTTTACAGTGCTTCCCGGTGGTTGAGTGGTTAAGCCAGCAGAACACATGCCGGGCTCCATGTCTTCCCTTCTCTCTCATCCCCATTTCACACGAAGCTGTCCCGTCTAAAGTATCCAACTGGCCAAAAATCCGTAAACAAAAAACATGCTGGTAAAATTAAAAATGGCTATATCAATTAAGTCCATGTGTTTAAAAAGAATGCAATAAAATACTTTCTATACATACTAACTATGCCCTCAATAGCTCACAGTGACATGATCCCTGTAACGTCCTGCTGTTGACTTTATTGACAGATATCATTCTATGTTTCCACTATCTCCTGGAGCTCCTCAATCGATGTCTCCCCCGGGCTCACCGAATGATCCAATAAAACGGCTCTTTTTTTAATAATCATCTGTACTTTCCTATGGGACACAACCAGAAATCCTCCAAAGCAGCACACTGATAGCACCATCGCTCTACCTGTTTCACTCATCTCTCACAACTCCTGCCCTTTGCACTTCTCATTTTCAGGCTGTCTCTGATCCCCTGCCTTTTTTACATTTCAATCCTTCAGCCCAACTCCTGCCTTATCCTGACAGGAGTGAGAGGAGTGAGAAGAGAGGGAGAGAGAGAGAGAAGGGGGAAAGAGTAGAAAGAGAGGTGACAGGAGAGGGAGGAGAGAGCGAGAGGAGAAAAGAAAGAAGGGAGTGAGAAATATGAAATAAAGGGGACAAAAAGGTAAGGAAGACAGGAGAAAGAGCGAAATAGAGGGAGCAGGTAGAGAGAGAGAAGAGGGTGAGAGGAGAGAGATATATATAAGAAGAGAGAGTGCAAGATAATACAAAAGAGAAGAGAAGAGAGAGAGAGACAGAGAGAGTAGGGAGAAAGAGAAGAGAGATGGGATTAAAAGGAGAGAGAGAAGATGTGAAGAGAGATGATAGAGGTGTTAGAAATAGGAGAGAGAGGAGAGAAAGAAGAACATGAGAGAGAAAGAGGAGAGAGTGGAACAGGAGGACCCTGCTGGATGTTATAAGCGATTAGCAGTTTGAAACATCCAATCCCGTTGCGTCATACCTTTTGGTGTCTCAGTATGAACACACTACTTTCTCGCCGCGCTGGTGCGCGAGAGCCACCATTTTCTCCTCTTCTGTATTTACGATCCCCTTGTTCGCTCTATTGCCACACGAGCAAGTTTAATTTTAATTCACGCTCATGGCTTTCTGTTTTGCTATGTCAATATTCTTGTGTATTTAGGCACCACAGCGGATTGAATTGTAAACAAAAGGATTAATAGAAAGCAATAATGGGAATTGGGGAATAAATGATACGGGAGGTTGAAGGACACAGGCATAAATATTAATATTATATCATATTAAATAATATTATATTATAAACAGGACATTTAACTAAAACAATTTGACCACCTAAATAATACAATGGAATTGGACAAGCGTATGGAAACACTTTGTGGGCTGGTCTGAAATGAGCAGCATCTGGTAATTTTGTCAAATGACAAAAAATAAATGTGATTAAATTACCAAGACATATAAAATAAACAAAACATAATACAAACAGGAGCTAGTCCTAATTAATAAAAAGCAAATGCAATTATCAATAATATAATTAAATGGGACAAAATATATTTTTATTGAGGGTTTTGATTGTTTCTATATCTTGTTAAAAGACTATTAATGAAGTTAAGCTTTGATGTCAGATCACTTAGCTTGATGTGTGTGATGTTTGTGATGTTTGATGTAACTGTATTAGGAAGGTGCAGTCTTTATTTTGATTGAGTTTAAGGACAGAAAAAAGGATGTCGCCCTCTGAGGCTGACCACAAATTCCTGGTATGTTATAGATGAATTGTTCAACTTTGCCCAAAATGTTTTACTGTCGTTACATTGAAAGACTGCTGAAGATCTTTTGCTGTTTTTGTTCTTGCTGTCCTCACTATTGTTACGGTTTTGTATTTGTGAAATAATAAAATAAAGAAATGAAAGACTGTTGAGGCGATCTGTTTCGCTAGCAAAACAGTCAACATTTTGCAGGTCATAAAGTTTTATCAAATGTATGTTGTGAAGACGGCATTATTGACCATGTTGTGAGCAGCTTTTGAAAACCATTTCCGTCCGTCTTATCTGAGTGAAGAGCAGGCTCAGCAGCAGAGCCAGAACCAGTAGCTACAGTGCTTAAGTGGAGGAGGACTAATCCACTTCTCAGTCCACACTGGTAAACAGCATTTCGGAGCCATCCATGCCAGGTCCCCGCCGAGTGGTCTGAATCCAACCACAGTGTCCAAGGCTCTCTGCTCTGCGTACACACGGTTACGTTCTTTAAACACAACATGTGTAGATTTACTTACTACTGTTTTGTGGAATCTTCAAGGTAAGAGACAGTAGATAAATAATATATGTTTTATACAACAATTGACAAGTAAGCATAATGAATGAGGTAAATGTAAGTAAGTTGGAAGTTTTATGTCAACTCTTGAACCAGCAGTTAACTAAAATGTATTATTTGAAGAGTTTCATAGGCATTAATTGATTTAGTTCAGTTTTATTTGCCAAGGGACAGTGCACATAAAATATTCAATCTACATGGAAGACAAGTCCAAGGCAAGTTTCGTAACACACAAGCACAATTCGTACACAAGACAATTCAAAGTGCTTCACACAGCAGGGAAAAAATGCATTAAAATCACAAAGACATACCGAGAAATCACAAACAGTTTAAGACATAAAAGAGAAGAGCGCAAAGAAAATCATTTCAGTCATATGCACAGCTTAATAAAACGGTTTTTAACTTAGATTTGAAATTGCCAGAGTAGAGGCCTGTCTCACATATTAGGAAGACTGTTCCAGATTTTAGCTGCTAAAACTGAAAGCACATTCGCGCATGTTTAGTCCTGACTCTGGCACCAGCAGGAGGCCGGTCCCTGAGGTCTCGAGTCCGAGATGGTTCATAGGCACTAAATGTCCGAGATGTACTTTGGTGCTAGGCTGGAGCGACTTGTATAACAGAGCAGAGCTGCTTTGAAGTCTATTTTGAGCCACAGGGAGCCAGTGCAGAGACCTGAGCACAGGACTAATGTGATCTACTTCTGGTTCTAGTCAGGACCCAGCAGCGGCGTTCTGGATGTACTGCAGCTGTTTTTACAGCTGTTTGGAGAGGCCAGTGAGCAGGCCGTTACAGTAGTCTAATCTGCTGTAGACAACGCATGGATAGGTCTCTCAGGTCTGGTTAGACACTATACTTTTGATTTTGGTCTATGTTTTTTAGGTGTAAAAGGCGCCGATATTATTGATTTTGACGTGGCTGTTAAAATTCATTCCACTCATTCTTGATTTGTAGGTTTTAGAGCAAGACTCTGAAGGTGATGCTAACACTTTCTCTTGTTTCTGTGGGCCAAAGACGATGATTTCAGTCTTGTCTGAGTTCAGCTGGGAAAGTTGTTTTGCATCCACACACTGATCTGTTGGGTGCAGTGACAGAGGATCCATGGTCCATATTCACCTGCCGTCAGTGAAACATAGATCTGAGTCGTCTGCATATATGTGATACGACACATTTTCGCAAAGTTGCTAATTTCCACCTGCACGTCCCTGGACAGTTGATGTCCGAATTGACATAAGTTCCAATAATACATGCCAATAAAATACAATACATGTATACGTTTAAAGTGTAGTAATACAATCACACACCCAGTCATCCATTTAGTAAAACCAGTCCCACTCAAAACCATTATTACACACAGATTAAATGTACTTTCATGTTTTACAGGATATTTAGTCTTAAAGATAGGTGATATCTTTGCCAATTTGTTAATTGCTGTGGCAACTATGCTACATTTTAAGCACTCTGCCACAGATGCCACTTTTCACAATTCAAGGACTTTTGCAACAGTATTTAATGTAATGAGTGCATTTACATGCACATGAATAACTCGATCAGGACTTTTGTATTTGTATTACTTTATCATCATAATACAATCAAGCCATCGGCCACACATTACAGCCTGCTTTTGAAAGTGTGGGACTGGGACGTATTTTTCCAGTTAAAATGCCTTTTCCTGAAGTTGTGACTTTACTCTTCAGTCTCATGTTCTTACTCTTTGTTGTTAGAAAAATACTAAAAAGTCATAAGTGTGCAAAGTTGCTAACATGTTTAGCTCCTTTCCATTTCTGTGCTAGTTGCCATAGCTACCACACTAAATATTCAAGTACTCTCAGTCCTCATGTAAACAGGGTTATGAGTTTCTCTGAGCGCATGTAAACACCATATTCAGAATATTGTCATAGCCAGGATACTGCTCAATAACCGGCTTATTTGTGCACATGTAAACGCACTCAATGTTACATACACCAAATCTTTGTGCAAATTGTTCAAAGACAAATGTGGTTATGAAATATAGTTACATTTGAATCCTATGCAATTGGGAGAATCATTTTCTGCTGTTTGCTCATTTATTGAATGTTTATTGATATGTTAAAACTGCAATCTGTCTATCTGCCGAATCTGTTGGGTAAATTTGTATTTAGATTTATGACTTCCACATTAAAAATCAGAGTATATCAAGACATTTGAGATCATTTATCAAAGAGCTGAGCAATGTTTTGATTGCATCTTTATCCAAAGAGTTTTCTCGGATCAGCAGTGCACTTGAAGGCCATTATTAGCACACCTTGAAGCTTTGAAGCAGTTTTTATTATTTAACAGCAGAAGGTCAGATGCAAAATAGTGATGTGCCATATGGCGTGACGAGTTCATGATGGGCAAATTCATCAAAATCCCGGCAGATCTGGCAGCCTTGTGATTTTGTGCTTCCTTGAGCCATTTGGGCTACACTTTAAAGGTGGTTGGAGGCAAAGGGTGGCAGATTGAAATTCATTAAAGCGAACTCTGCGCCTGCATGGATGGTTGCTCCACTACTCAATCAAGTCTGCTAAAGACTGACCCACATCATCCGTCCCTGGCTCTCCTACTTACAGCGCTGTGTAATGTTGCATGCTTTCCCATTATTTTGTGGAGGCCTTGCTTTAAGACAGCGAACAATTACAAAACTGGCAAAGCAAATCAATTTTTCTCTCTTTCTCTCTGGCCTTACTCCACATTTTCTAATACAGACAATATTTTCATGCAACGACTGAAATGCTAATTTTGTTTTCCTTGGTTTGACTTCAGAGCTATCCACTATAATGGCATAGAAATGAAGAATATTCACCACCTGATAGCTTGTGCCAAAAGAAAGAAAATGGTGCACATTTCTACAAAGTGGATTTGCAATTCCCTGATCTAATTATTTGCTGTGTTGACCAGAACATCTCATTTTGGTGAAGTCATGGTGACACTTAGCACTGTGCCACGTATGAGTTTGAATGATTTTCAAATTTTATTCCGTCAGTGTTTCATTATTTGTTGTGCTTGCTGTGTTTTTTAGACGTTCCTGTGTTGTGTAAAGCACTGGGTCTTCTCTATGTTGTTGTAGAGTGCTCTATAAATAAACTTCGATTTAATGGTCTCTATACAGTTCACACTTCCTAGTGTTTAAAATCCACCTTTATTCATTTATACATCATATGACTTGGAAGAGGCAGTGTTAAGTGTAGACTGTAGTCGACTAAAGACATGTCCTATGCATCGATTAGTCAATGCAGGCAAAAGCAGCCCAAGACTATGGTTAGTATGGTTAAGTATTTATTTTTTAATATGTTCCCTTTTTTATTCTTAATGTACAAACGTACAGAACACAAAACAGAAGAACAACCAGAGAGTATAATGAAAAAAATAAATCACAAGCAGACATCACCTCAATTTAAATACAAACAAAATCATGGCATAATTAAATTAGGTTAAGTATTTCTAGGATTTAAATAAATAATAAATAAATAATAATAATAATAAATAAATAAATAAATAAATAATATATATATATATATATATATATATATTATATATATATATATATATATTATATATATATATATATTATATATATATATATATAAATAAAATAATCCCACCCAAATCTGCTCCTCAATACATACCTTCTCTTTTCTGCTGATGTGAATCTTTTAAAATCCCAAAAGAATATTTACTCGACTATAAAACATTTTGGTCGACCAAGACACCTCTAACTGACTAAACGACTAAAGGTCTACAGCCCTAGTAAATTAAAAATGGTTTTGCCAAATTACAAAGAATTAAAAAAGAAAAATGAAGGTGAGCACAAAGGTCCTGCCTCTAACAGACTCTGAGGATCCTGGGTAAACTTCAGGCCTGCTCTTTAACTTAAGTTCTGTTTACGTGTCTGTTGGAGTATACGCGCACAGAGGCCGGTGCCCAGTCAAGTGTCAAAAACACATTAGGACTGTCTGTCTTTTCTTTCAAAGCTGGTCACTCTGCAAACGAACAAATGCGATTCTGTCAGAAAAATGGAGTAGGTTGTAACCCTGAAATATTACTGTCTGTAAGTAATGAGCATCAATTGTCATTCGCAGTTACCCAGCGCCAGAGACACACACAGGAGCTGTTCAGAGGCAGGCCGACTGACCAGAGTGGAGCCTGTAATGACCTCCTGCACATCTAAAGGAAAAAGGATGGCATAGATTATTTTCAAACTAACTGTTTCTTTGTTAAAATTCAGATACGGGAAGCAGGTTTTATATTGAAGCTTTCAGACCGTTTGGAGAAAAGGAACCGGAAATATATCTTTAAAGGAAGTTTTCTTCAGAAATCTCCACTAACACCTTCAAGCTACTTTTTGCCATCACTATTTCACAGTTGAATACATATATATATATATATATATATATATATATATATTTATACTTGCCAGTAAAACAAATCAAATTTAAACCAAATTATGCTATAATTTCATCAAACCTAAAATAAGTTATTAATGTGGGTGAGATATAAGAGCAACAATACATTTTGGAAATCCTGTTTCACTGGATTCTTGCCAGTACAAAGTGTGTGCGGGGAGACGTTCATTATGCTGGCAGTAATAATTTCTGTATTAATATGTAGATTTTTTCAATAAAAGTCATTGCAATCCTGGAGTGCTCTTACCCTTTTGCATTGTAGAGCAGCTTCATTTAACCTGTGTGGTAATAGCACACAGGAAGGAAGACGCACTGGAATCCGCTGTTAATCTAATCATTATTGTGTGGCGGATGCACTTGACTTGGGCCGTCAGACAGTTAATTCACTGCATATGTTTGTTTACAACAGTCAATAATTTGTCTGATTGGAATTGAATTTTTTGTACAGAAGGGACAGTATTTATCAGCTTGTTTTTTCACATTCCAGGAACTCGTCTATTAGCCACTCAAGGGTAACATGTAAATGCTAAACAGCCAATCGGTTTATGTGTAATTGGCCTGACTGGAATGTACAATTGTACCACAATGTGTTGAATGTTATTGTCTCAAGGATGGTAAATAAACAAACAAAGACATCTTTGGCTACCTGAATTATTTCTTCAACACGTGTGTTTGGAAGATAGAAGGATCCACAATCAAATTCGGGATTCACGTTATCGGCAAGTTACTTCACTAGAGACATCAACTGACCCAGCACACACATTTCTTCTTTACTACCATTCAACCTTAGTTTACTCTAGGTGTGGGTAATATATCAACATTTAGATAATATTAGATCATGTTTTTTTTGATGATATGCAACATTTTAATAGCAAGTGTATTGTTACAATGCTACAGAAAAAGCTGATTTAAAAAAACCCTCAAACAAAAAACATGTTGTAAACTTTGAAATAAGGGTAATGGTAATATATTTCTGCACTTTAAACTTCAACAAATACGTTTACAAACATGTTTTAACACATTTCTGTTGGAGTGATATAATATCTTTATCGGGATACTTATCCTGTATTAAAAGATTAATAACGAAAACACTGATTATCACTATATGTACATCAATGTGGTAAACTTTGAGCTAATACTGTATGGACCTCCCAGTTCCAACTCAAATACCAAATATGAAATAATACGTCAAAATACATATACCAGTAATAGAGCAGCTTGGTATTACCAGAACATTTTAGTACTACAAAATAGTACTAAAATGTTTTCAAAAGACACTGTTGATCGTAATAAAACAAAAACAGTCCTGCAGCTCTCAAACATATTAAAGAAATAACTGTTCCACATCTTTGCTTTTCTCTCTAAAACATTGTATGTGGGAGTGATGAACCCCAAAACGATACAATCATTTTACAGAACGGGTCTGTCGCGCCTTCCCCTGTAAACCCGAGTGGCTGGTGCAGACAGGGGTCAGAGTTCACCTCCAGACACTACAGGCCTAAGTGACGCCATGTTGGGTCGCTGCCAGTGTTTATGTAAAAGTGACATGTATACAAAAGGCTGGAGGAGAATGTCGATGTCAACACACTCTTCATGCTAATTCCCCCGTCACAACAGAGACCCATCTGCTGTTCCAAATCCATTTATTGATAACTGTTTGCCTGGTTTGCTGTTGTGCTTCAATTTAGCCTCCAAGCAATTCCAGCATTTCAGTGAATCTGACGGTGCATTCTCATGGGGTTCACATTTAGAAAAGCCCGTAAATTATACTGAATGGGGTATTTCTTAAACAAAGGCAATTCAGTGCACATATCATTGTATCCATTCTATTATAATGATCACAATATCAAAGAACACTGTTATCCCTCCCACCCTCAACCTGGAATAATTTACAAAAGGAAACAAAACGAAACTAACTGATTCCAATTGGTTTATAATGGGATCTATGGTTTGTAACTGTTTTAGGGAAGACATTTTTGTGATTGTCTGTTTGATGTTATGACTGAACTGTGCTGCTATCTCGCCCAGGACTCCCTTGAAAAATAGATTAGTGAGATCATAATGAGACTTTCCTGGCTAAATAAAGGGTACATTTTTAATAATAAACAATAAAAATAAACATTTGGAAGAAACATTTGCCAAATAGTGACAGTAATGGTGGTAAATGTTTGTTCCACAGTATGACATTAGTCTTAGCTGTCTTGCATATATTCAATTGCAATTGTTTTATTGCAAAATAATACATTTTGAAAAACATGTTTCATTTTTATTGAAGGTGAGCTCGCCTCTGCACAGATCCGGCTTGTAAATTGGACTGATTACTTGCTAGTCTCCATGGAGGTTCTATTGACAATTTGTACTTCTGCTAGAATTACTTAAAAGATTTTGATTGAGGTTTTTCCTCCAGTTTATTAACACTGATGACTAACATTACAAAGGCACCATAACAAACACTATCTCACAAATAATTCTGTCACTGAATACGCCCCACACTGCGACAGGGAGAAAAGAAAAACGAGAGAACACCCAATTAAACAGCTCAAATGTGGTTAAATGCTTTGTCGGGTCATTTGTTCAAAACATCCCCTGAAATTACAAACAATCATGTTTTTGAGTTGTTTAGTAGTTCTGAAAGAGGCCATTCTCCAGCATCTGTAAAGCCAATAATGACTGAAAAAACATTTTTAAAGTAATATTGCTTTATTCAAAATGCAAATAGGGAATGTGCAATATAGGGAGTACAGTTGAGTAAATGAAGCGTAGGTAGATTTCTGGGTGACAGAAAAGGTTGCTCGATGGTGAAAATGTGTTGGGGGGGGGGAAGTGCCAAACCTATGCTAATGCGGTGAAGCAAATATAAGTAGTAGTCTGGAGGCACACAGGAGCAGAGGCATTTATACAGCAGGTGTAATATGTGGATTTGTGCAAGTTATATTTAAGTATTCAATGTAGGAAAATTAAGCAACATTACTTCAAGTATTGGTTTAATCTCTTAACACTCCATAAAGTTCAGCTTTCAAAATCTATGTGTGAAATAATGACTTGTTTCAACCCAATATTAAAGCGGTGTTTCCAATGAGTGAGTGACATGTGGCAGCAGGTGGCGCTCTTTGGTCCAGAAATGGGCCAGCTGAGAAGGCAACTGAAACATGAATGAGTGCATGCTCTCCCTCAGCCTGTACAGTGGCTTGTTTCATTATGAATGAGTTTGGGGCAGCTGGCCCTAGACTAGGGGCAGATGGGTAATTTGGAGCGATGAAGAAAGTAGTTTGTTGGCCCAAATGTGTTTACTGAGCTGGTTAAATGCTCAGAAGTCGCATGTTTTAAGTGGCACTGCAACTGGTATTTAGTTCAAGCAATTCAAGGTATTACAGAAGTATGAATATCACATGCTCCACAGCACACAGTTTCATCTAATGGGAAAACATCTCGGTAGTTTCTGTTCGTTGTTAGTTTGCATATCCTAAAAACACTGAGATATTGATCAAGCATAGATACAGTATATGGGATTAGATTCTTCCACAAACCCTCTACGCGGTGAACAGTAAAATAAACATATTTTCTTTCCTGCACTTTGATTTCTGCAGCGATAATTTGCAGAGATGTCAATAGGTTCTGCATAATTCATCCAGATTGATTTGGTGTTGACGACCACCATATGAAGATCCTAATAGAACCTTAAATAAATAAAGAGAGTCCAACCACAACTCTGTAAAGGGAAATGCATAAGTAGGTTCGACCATTCCCAAACAAACCAATTATTCATGTGACAGGGAATTATTTAGCCATATTAAAGTTGGGATTGTTGCAAGAGAAAGTCTCTAAAATGCTAGTGGCTTTTGGCAAATCAATTACTGGTGTTTGGTTATGGAGCGCCTGAGAAGACCGGAGGCACAGGAAGCATAGCAAGGGCATGCAGAGAAGGAAGGAGCGCTCGTGGTTCTTGGTGACTGGCCCACTCTAATTAGATGAGCTGCTGTGAGCTGAATCCCAATGGCTGGATGCTGGGAAGAGCAGATGTAGACAGAAGAACTGAACAAGCCCGGATGGGGTATGTCTACAATGAATCACAGGGCAAGGTCGAAAAAGGTGGATGCGAGAAGAAAAAGGTTGCGACTTATTGTGGAAAGTGTAGCCAATAGCTGTGTAATTACTGTGTAGTCTAGAGGTTCACTTGAACTTTGACATTGTTGTTTTTTCAAACGTCTCACAATCATTTGTATTATAAAAATAAACGTACATTGTGAATTAAATTTTTTAAATCTCTCTGCATCAGTTTGTTTTTATAGCTGTTTGAAATATTCGTCACAGTTTCCTTTGCCCTTTTACCGTGAAGTGAACATAAGGCATTTGTAAAGGCTTATAGAAGGATTTCAACAATGATTAATCACAACATTTGAAGCACGCAAAAAAAGATGTACAAATTTTATGACCCAACAACTTCGCGGGAAGAAAGTAGGCCACAGTCTGTCTCCTGATCCTCCTATTTTAAAAAGACAAAACTCAAGCAGATCTACAGGCTGCTGTACAGTACAGAGTGAGCTTTCATTAAATATTAAACAGGGTTTCAGCTGCATGATGAAAAATGCATTTAAAGTAGGCATCAATGAAGATCAACTATATCAGCCCTTTGTATTTTAGGCAGTGTTATAGAATAATACATTATGGATATATGATGATTCTACAGTACAATCTTGTTCATCAGCACACAAATTAAAAAGGTAACTAAAAAGGTAACCATCCTTCAAAACAGAAACCAGACAGTGAACATTCGGGTGCAGAAGTTTAGAAACGGGAAGAAATGCATGGACCATATTGGCGAGCACGTCTGAATTAATACTAAGGCTTGACATTGTTCCAAAAACGCAACAATTACTGGCTACAGTGGATTATCCATTTAAATCCATTTTTCAGAAGAGTAATTAAATTTACACTCTTCCCGAGAAAGCAATTGGAAAGGCGAGTGACATTCGGAGCAGTGAAACCTCTCTAATGACATGATATTAAAAGCCTATAGCCTGGCATCAAGAACAGACACACCAAACGGCCCAACGGTACAAAAATGATGTACCAGCAAAAGCCAATAATCCGGTTTAATATGGAATCTGGCACAGATCACAAAGACATGTTCTTTTAATGAGCAAAGCAATTAGATTGTGATTGGGAGGGTCCAAGTGTACAGGATTGTTAATTTCAATTATAGGCAACATCAGTATCCTCCTCAGTTCTGCGGCTGTTTCCTCTGTGGGGAAATCTGAGCAGAAGCACCACTATATTAAAACAGGTGAGCGCGCACGCCAGATCAGCGGCTCCAAGTAACTGTAATTAAAATGAGAGAGTGCTGAATTTGTAGATAAGAAACCCTGTAATTGTGGGGTTTAGGACGATGAGAGCAATGGAAGAGTGGAAATGTCCCGGTGTCTTGTTCGTAAGCGGTAACAAGGGAGTATCTGATTTAAACCTGGGAGGATCACAGTAACAGTCATGCTGACAATGTACTCGCCAAGGTTGGTTAATAAAAAGGCCTAAAGGAAGAAGGTTCAATTTTCCAGGCGGACACCAGTAATATCTGTG